>WEIV01011532.1:156318-203916 GCA_013390005.1 Calyptomena viridis | reverse complement strand
ACCAAAGAAGGCACCGTAGCATCTATATAGGTACTTTCTCTGAACAGGTGCAAAATGCCACAGTTTCTCTCAGAAAGAAAGATCCTGTACAACTTTCCATGGAGTGATAAATCTGTGAATCTCTATAGAATAGAAGTTGACATAAATCTTGTCCAAATTTCCTGCAGTCTTAGAAGTGAGACCTGAAACGTGACCAGAAAGCAGGTTCCAGTGCTGGCACTTCTTGACACCTTACCACAAACCACACAAGAGTGTACAAGAGTTCACAAAAGGGCTGATACAAAATTTTTTAATGACTTCATTGTTAATTGCACTATTGCAATATTTCTAGTGTTCTTCCACATCAGAGTAGTCCAGCTACAGTCCAGTTCCCTTTTCAGGCTTCCTGTGGATCTCAGTGGGAATTGATTCAAGTCCTTTCCTTCAAAATCCAGAAAGAGGGTGAGAAAAAGAACTCAAGCCCGTAATGCATTTAATAGATAACTTCCATTTATATCAATAGGAGCTGGATGCAGACATCCCATAATTTGTATCAATAGACACATCATTGAAGGAAGAAGGCTATTTCTGTCTCAGTTTCATTTTCTCTCACTGAGCAATTCAAGGTGCACATTAATTTACTCGAACTATTTTTCTAGTTCTTCCAGTTTAGAATTGGCCTTGCCATGAAAAAAGGATGGAGTTGCACTCTTGAGTGGAAACAGGACTAGCTGGGCTGCCTCTGGACTTCTGGGTACACAGAGAAGGCAGACAGAATTCCCTCATTGTCCTGGCCTAAAGGTTAAAGGCAGCAAAGGCAACTCTCTTCTTAAGATTTTTTTAAGGTACACTTTGCCTTTCTCAAAATGTCATACAGAACTGGTGCACATTACTTAAAGGAAGACTGCATGTGCCTACTTAATGCGTACACATAAAACCTTACTGCAATTTTTAATCCCTAATATCTTTGAACAACTCAGCTGCTTCAAGTAAAATATGCTAATTACCATTTACATGTCTACCTCAAGGTCTTTTGCTGGATAATTAAGCTAAATAACTCTCAGCTAAAATAAAAGCTACTCAGGTCTCTTTGGTAATAAAAGCAAGGGATTGTGTCCAATTAAAAGATCAGCAACTCCAGCTAGAAACAAATTTTGGGAATGGTCAGCCCCTTTTCTCTATATAACCTATGCTGCTATTCTTAAAATAATTCCAGGTCACTTCTGGAAATGTGGTATCTCTAATCTTAAATATAACTGTTTAATAAACAGTTTTTATTGTGTCTGTGGTCCATCAGCTGCTGAACTCAACTCACAGACACCTGTGAGACTGATCACATCGCCAATCACTGCACGAAGGAGAGTGCTGCAGACTTTGGGCCTAAATGACCAAACAGGGAACCAGGGCAACTCCTTTGCAAGTCCTGACTCCTGTCAGTCATAGCAGGTGGAAAGCCACAAAACTGATTGCACTGGGCAAAAGCAGTATATCCACACAACAGACTCGGCTGGTGAGTAGTGTCAGACAGAATGAAGGGAGAAAAGCAAATATAGCTGTCATAAATCTGCATCCTTTGGTCATTTATAGAGTTACTGCATGCTCTGTGCAATATCTTGCTGCACAGCACTGAGCAATCCTTTGCCATTTGACTGTATTGAGTAACTGTCCACAGTGCTATTAGGGTAATTGCCTGCCTGCACAACAGTTTATTGAACACCCACCTAGCAATATTTTATTGAATAATTGCTTGCAGGATGAATTGTTTCAGTCAATAGTTGGTTATTTTGCTTGATATTTTCTGGAACTATTTGCTTCATAGTTCTGAATGGGGCAAGCTTTCTCATGAGTGGGCAGTCTCTCAAGCCTGATTTCTTCAGGTCTGTTCATTTTTTTTTTCCCCAGAGACTTCTTTATCCCAAAGCCAACTTCATAGCCTTGCTTTCAACACCACTGCTGTTGTAATTTTCTTCGAGGTCTAAATATTTTTCATGATTCTTCCCTCATTCACCCAAAGAGTCTGGGCCTGCTTTTTAAATGAACATTCTGTGGTAACAAAGAAATTGTATACATCAGGAAGCAGCTAATTATTCTTATATAATGCTTTATCACCTGGACTCCTGACTTTTTGGTCCAATGCTTCAGGGTATAGAGCCACATGTGCAACTCACATTTTTCCTCACTGGAACTGATGCAAATTTAGAGCTTTTTCAGTCATTCTTCAGGTCTGTGGCAGGTACCATAACATGAGGTTTAGCAACCATTGCTGCTGGGGTAGGGGCATCATTCATCACTTCCCATTGAATTAAGACAAGGAACATTTCAAAAGGCAAAGTGTGTTATAGAAAATATGTTTTTCAACATTGCTCTTTGAAAAAGCACAGTCTTTTCTAAAATATGACAACCATCACCCATGCAGCCCCATAGTGCCAAGTACTTCTTACTGTTCTCTTATTCTCAGCTTATCAGACAGTGATCTTGATCCATCAGTATGTCAAGGCTTTCTCTGCATACCTGAATGCAAAGGAACTATACTGGGCTGTTATGCAGAATTGCTAAAGGCAGCTAGATACTGTACAAGGCAGCAGTGAACTGGGCTAACAATTCTGTATTTAGCGTCAGCAGTCCAGATACAGATTTTACTTGTTCTCTCAGCACTGAGCAAGAGACATGGAGTAAAGGCAAAAAACTTACTCCAGTGGAGTCCTATATTAGGATGTTTAAGTCTGTTATCCTCAATGCTCTGAGTAAAACTCAGCTTGGTCTGTTTGTGAGTTATTTGCCTAAACAAATGCTCTCCTCAGTTTCACTTGTGTATATTTCTCTTTGTGGCTCCATCTCTTTTATGTTCCCTTTTGATTGTGATGATTCAGTTCACAGATAGCAGCTCTATTCAAGTGTGCTTATATATTTCCAGCAAGATAAGGGATGTAATAAACAGCAATGTGCCAGAGTGAAAATGGCTAATAATGTGAGTGATGACGAAGGTAAGCAGGCTGAGTGCTGTCTGAAAGATTATGTGCAGGAGTGTCCTGTGTTAAACCTTTTGTAAAGTTGGAACATATGCTGTTTCAAACCTGAATGAGTATATGGAGTAGGAAGACCTTCTTTGGGGTTGTTGGTTACCCTCCACTTTTCAGGGAGAAGAGCTGATGGTGTGTCTTGTGCACATGGTCTAAGCAGAACCAATTTCACTTCCATGAGTCTTGTTAACACCTATATGTTGACTGTTGCTCTGGGATGGCATGGACAGACAAGTACAAAAGTTGCTGAAAGCCTAAAGGCAGAAGAAGAAGATAAAGCACAAGTTATGTACATTTCCTGGGAGACAGTGCCAGAGAACTATGTCTTTCTTTCTCACCTGGAAAAACCTTTCAAATTAAAGTTTTAAAAGTCCCTTTGAAAGTTGACTGAATATTTCAGCAGATGAGGTGATTCCCTTTTATATTTTCCTGGTAAATATTTTATTTTGCTCACATGGATTCAAGTGAGAGAAGTTCCTGTCTCAGTACTTGTATAAGCTTCCCCAGCTTTAGCTGTTTCGTCAGCACTGTGGAGGGGTAAATTCTCCAGAATTCCTCTCCACCTCACCATTGAAGAGCTGAGATACTCTATCAGACCACTAAGTCTCATTACTCCAAATATCAGCTTTAGAAAGATCTCTTCATGGGATTTTGGCCATGCAATATTGTTCCCAACATAGCCCAGTCCTTTATCCTGACTGTATCAGGAAGGAAGTCCCTTTGACAAAATCCCATCATGTCTTTTCAGGTGAAATCCAACTTTTTTCTCCCAGGAAGTTTCAGTTAACAGCTACAGATTCTATTTAATCTAAGATATTTAAACTGGATCTCTGGTGAACAGATCTAGACTGAAGGGACAAACTGAAGGGACTAATAATGCTGGAGATGTCTTCTGGTCATGTTTTCCCGTGCCAGCCTGCCTGCCACTTTTCACTTTGGCAGAGCTTTGATGCACTTACTAGTTGGCACGTGGAGGTTGCTCTGATCTTGACCGTGCACCTCCATACAGCAGGTAAATATCCAGTTTCTTTCTCTGTGTGACCTAGATATGGGACTGTTCAGGTCTAGGCAGGAGCTAAGTTTCTCTCTAGATCTGAGAAAACCCAAACAAACAAAAAAAGTTGTTTCAGAATTTATGGATCTTCAAAATTTGTTTTAAAATATAGTTATTTTCATAACAAATGTCATTTTGAACAATTTTTAATAACTACAGAAAAAATGAAATCCTAATGTTAGTTTTTTCCCCAAGGTCCTTGGAGGAAAATAATCTTATATAAAAAATGTGAAGCTTATTGTATTGATTATATTAGATTGTCATGTTAAATGTCATCTAGTGGAAGTGGAAGAAAAACTCTTCTGCTATTTGCTACTTATCTGTATGAAAAGTCTCACTACATTCATTTATTATTTAGATTGCATTTATTCAGAAAATGCAAATACAATTAAATAAAATTTCAAAATAGTTATGTACGGAATATATGAAAAATGAGCTCAACTGTATTGTAAAAGAAAGACTTTGCCCCATTTTTACATCAGGATCAATCAATAGGAATTATTCCAATTTCTGCTTGACTGGCTGAGCTCTGGACAATACATGCTACGATGCAAAGAGAGAGCCAGTTCCTCCAAGTTCTGAAAGGAATAACACTAGCAGATTTATTCCTTTTTTTCTACTTTTTAAAGAAGAATTAAAGCAAACAGTTGGTGCATCACCTTAGACCCTGTCTTATGCTTTGCTTACTTCATACCTTCTGACAGTTTCTGATGGGTAAATGTGCAGTGTTTCAGATCTGTTTGTTACAGATTTCCCAGCAGCACATTTCAAATCTTCCCCTGTTTTTTTAGAAACCATATGCCATTGTAATGTCATAAATGGAGCTTGTGAGAAAGAAACCATCCAATACAGCAACATATATTTTTTTATGGTGGGCTAAGAGATCATTAATGTCACCTGTAAAGACTCCTTCCTCCGGGTTTCCACCTTAAATATCCTGCTTGCAAAGTTATGATGCCAGTGAAGGTTTAGTGATAATGGTTCAGAAGCAGAGCATGGCAAGATATAGCTTAGCAACATTTATATCCTTCATTTAAGATATAAAACTATTAGAATCTTTATGTAAAGATTAAAAGCTTTACTATAAAAAAGATGTCAACCCCCCAAAGATAAATTTTCTGTGCTCCTGAAGTTAATATGAAGTGCTGAGCTATTCTACACTTTTGACATCTCAACTGTGTTGCCCAAAAATACTGAAAATGGCCAGTGGAGCCAGAGCATTATATACAGAGCTACTGTTTAAAAAACTTCTTTTTAAATGTGAATGAATGCAAGCCCCTTTATCAATATGAAAATAGATGGAAATATATTCAGTGCATTTATGGCATATGAAAGGTTGTATTTAATGTTATCTGGTCTTGACCTTTAGACTGAAATTTGCATTTGATTTTCAATGCCTATGAGAATGTTTTACTTCCTGCACTAATTCTCTTTCTAAACTGTCAAGGCTGTGGACTCTGTTACAATATTGATTTTACACTAATGCTGGTAACTTGTCATGGCTTTATAAAGTTAACTATTGTTTTGAAGTGAAAATACAAATTTTGGACCCAGTGAGATTACACAGGGAATACACTTGTTCAAAATGGAGACAATGTTCATGCTTTTGTCTATTTATGATAGTGTGGCTGCTCTTTGGTTAGGTTTATCATTATATTATGGCTGTGCTTGGGTTCACTACAAGACATAGCCTAAAAAATAAAGTCATATACTAAGATACAGCCTTAGACTACAGTAAGTGTCATTTTATAACCCCTTTCATAAAGTCGGTCAGTTAGACACAGTAGTGTTATACATTTTATGTCACACTGCATTTCTTTATGCCATGAATGTCTGTGCACAATTCCATATTTCACAAGCATTCATTCATTCATTCATTCATTCATTCATTCATTCATTCATTCATTTTTTTAATATTTTATGTCTCTGTCCTGTCTCTCTCTCTTCCATAGACTATAATAAACTTATTAACACCTTTATCTTAACACTACCACCTCACTCAACTGGTCTAACATACTTCAATTCAGAACAATCATTCTCTACTCTTATTTAAACCAGCAAATTAAACCCAGCAAATTCCACTTCAGATCTTAAGAAAGGCTTCTACTTCTTAAGCTTGGTTTTTTTTTCCCTAGTCATCTTGGTACTAATATCTTTTAACAAAAGATATTGTCTCCATTATTAGTCCTTGGCATTGAAAAATTACACTTGAGGATCAGGATGTCACAATGAGACAACGCAATGAATTTTCTCATATACACAACTAACATTCTGTATAACTTGGTATTCTCAGGTCTTTTACTTTTCCTGCATTTTGGGGCCAGCTTATTATTTGTATACAATAATATCCCCACGGCACCCAGACATTTACTTGTGAACACAATACACAGTAGTTGCAGTCCTCTTCCTTATCTTTATGCCATCTTTTATGCCTTCTTCATGTTTGTGCCAGAGCAAATAAAGAAAGTTCCAACCATTAAAAACCATTATCTCCCAGAGGAAGGACTGATGCATCATTCTGCAGCAGTGGTTTCAAGAACTATATGACACAATTTTTAAAGCATTTTGAAGTCTATTTTTCTATTCATCAGTGAGAAAGATAAATCACTCCATTAAACAGTGATCCTCTGTTCACTTCAGAATTAGCAAATTGATGACCAGCATCATTAGCACAATGAGGTTAGTGGGCTGCTGCATTAGACAATAGACTGCATCATCTGCATTACACTTGGGTTCACCTGCAGCTCATGAAAGGAAAAAGGATGTCCTCAGAGGCTTGTGTGGAGGTGTTAGTTCAGATCTGATCTCAGTTCATAATGCATCAGAAATTAAAAGTAATGTTACATAAAAATATTTGAAATGAGAGGTTGTACTGATAAGCTCAACAGAGTAGGATCCAGACAATCATATTATGACTAATGCAGGTCAAGCAACGTGGGGAAATGACCTGTATTTAATAAAATTAATTTGTGATTACACAATATTGAGAGCCCTAACTAAATAACTTATTCAATACATATTCCTAGTACTCACCAGATGTGTTCTCTCAGGAACACTAGCAGTATACAGCTTGCATATTAAATCCAGGAAAGCTATTACAATATGTATTGCTTGTCAGGGCAGTCGTATTTGCTGAGTAATGTAAGTATAATATAACATAACATAATAATATAACTATTACAAGTAGGAAAAAGCAATCTGGCTGAAAAAATTACACCACCTTTATTTAGACTCATAGTAACTTGTCATTAATGTCATCAACAGAAACTTGGCTGAGAAGTCAGATTTAAATTGCAATGTTTAAGGCACTGTCAAATTCCAACACTGCCCCATGGAAGCACAATGTAATGTAATGCTAGCAACAAAACAAGAACTCATTTTGCAAATTGTTTCCTACCCTGTCTTTCACTTAGAATAATTACAATGATCAGCATGGCAATAACTAGTGCTTAGCGTTAGGAGTAGGATTTACAAAGCTGAGCTAGGTGGTGAAGTTCTCTGCCAGTGGATGGTGCAGGTGTCGGAATGTTCTTTATATAGACATGGTGCATAAATATCTGCTACACAAACAAATCAGAAAATAAAGAGGGAGGAGAAGATGTGTCACATGGAGGGACATTTGCTTTTTACATTACCTCCACCCAAGATTAGAGCACTTTCCCAGGAAGCAAGGAAGATGGGTTTCCATCCCACTTTGGCCAGAGAGGTTTTGTCTACACAGGCTCCCACCCAAAGAAGTGCCCAAACAGCACAGAAGTGGGCAAACAGGGCCAAAAGAGGAGGAGTGGCAGCATCAGACAGTGTCACTCAAATGGATGGGAGGAGATTTGAGGAGTGGTGTCCCTGGGTTATTTTTGGAATGTATCCTGTAGCTGTCTCATACAAAAAAAGAACAGGGAACTTGAACAGATGCCAGTGCATCTTTCTAGTAGATATTTCATGGCTCCAGCCTTGTTTACTGTTTTTCTCCAGCCTAATATATGAGAACCTGTCATGGAGTGGCTGCTCATCTTGTATGGCCAATATATGTTTTATTTTCAATTGAGCCAGGTTCCTTTGGAGACTTGTCTTTCTCCAGACAGTTGCTCTCATAGAAAGTGTAGCCATAATGAACACTTTAAAAATCCTACTCATTGCACCAGTCTGAAAGGAACTTGTACCTTCCTCGTCTCAAAATTTTGTTTTCCTCTGAAAAAAAATCCATAACCTAACAAAACCACAAATTCTTGCCAAATCCTCCAAAATTGCTGCTTTTACTCTGAGATCTTCAGTACCCCACTTCCCTTTAGATTCTTCCAGTGCAGATTATCAAGCATTGTCTTCTCTTTTCTTTCATGTTTTCCATGTCTTCTCCTGGCTGCAATGGTATATTCTGGGCTCCACATCGTCTGGCAATTGACCTGTGAGTTTCTCCTTTTCTGTTGTGAATTTTTTCATGTCTCTTCTGCCTTCTGCTCTCAGTCACAGTTTTTTTGTTTGTTTTGTTGGTTTTTCTTTTGCCATTTTAAAAAATTTTTAGTTCCTTATCCCTGTTTCTGCTTAGCATCTTTTCTGTGTTGCTTTTAAACTACAGAAAAACAAAACAAAACAAAACGAACCCTAAAAAAACCCCAAACCAATCAAACAATCCCAAGCAACCTCCCATGAAAATTCCTACTTGCACTGCCTTCATTTCATTGAGCTTCAACATATCAACACCACTGACATGACTTTTTACTGCAACTGACTGCACACTGCCTGGCTCCATACACCTTGTCTCTGATATGCCTCTCCTTGCCCACAGATCCTACAGGCTCTGTAACATCAAATGTTTTTAGCAGAGAGAAATTGTTGTTGTTTTAATATGTGCTGTTCATTTTTCTGCTGTTCACAATATGGCAAAATAACACCTGGTGAAGAAGAACATCCTGCTGGTTACTGACTGGAAAAATACTCATTTTAATTATCTTCTGCTGTTTGAAAAGCAGCAATAGCACTGTTGGATGAGACTATTCTATGATTTGTGGAAGTTTGGCTGAATTAGAACCAGGCCTGCTTGCAGTGTGGAGCTGTGGGGCAAAAATGTCTTGATAGGAGTGGAAAAAAACAAAAAATTCCCCCTCTCCAGACTGGCATATTTTTGTCCTGTTAAAACTCAGAAGAGTTCTGCTGGTCACAGCACTACTTCACAAAATAAGGTGGCATTCCTAGTGAATAATGGTGAATAATTCCTAACTAATTGCAGATGATTGCAATCCAGTACTAATGTTTTAAATTCTCTTGTGGTAGATTCTCTTGTGGTGGGTTGACCATGGATGGAAGTCAGGTCATTCTATCACTCCCCTCCTCAGCTGGACAGGGGAAAGAAAATATAATGAAAGGCAAACCAGACTCAACTTGGGGAAATTAATTTTATTACCAATCAAATCAGAGCAGGTAAATGAGAAATAAAAGCAAAACTTAAAAACAACTTCCCCTCACACCTCTCTTCTCCCCAGGCTGAGCTTCACTCCCAAATTTCTTTCCTTCCTCCCCTGTAGTGATGCAGGGGAATAGGGACTTAGGATTATGGTTAGTTCATCACACACTGGCTCTGTTGCTCCTTCCTCCTTGCACTGTTCCCCTGCTCCAGGGTGGGATCCCTCCCCATGGGAGACAGTCCTCCTCAAACATGGGTCCCTCCATGGGTTCCACTGTTGACCTCCATGGGCTGCAGGAGGACCGCTTACCTTGCCGTGGTCTTCACCACAGGCTGCAGGGGAATCCCTGCTCCAGTGCCTGGAGCACCTCCTCCACCTACTTCACTGACCTTGGTGTCTGCAGAGCTGTTTCTCTAACACATCCTCACTCCTCTCTTATGCTGCGGTTGCTGTTGCGCTGGGTTTTGGCACTGCTGCTGTCACTGATGGGCTTGGCCTCGGCCAGCGGTGGGTCCATCTTGCTGGCTGGCATTGGCTGTGTCCAACATAAGGGAAGCTTCCAGCAGCTTCTCAGAGAAGCCAGCCCTGTAGTCCCTCACACCTTGCACACACATGCAAACCTAATATATCCCCAAAGGGAATGCACGTGCATCTTTCCAAAAAACAGTGAATTGAGACACCCATCTCTGACAATAGGGAACATTTTCACAGGCTGAAAGTTCTTGTAAGAAAAAGAGCTAAAGAACTTCAGTACGTTACACTAAGAGACAGGATATTAGACACTTGTACTCATTCACTCTGCATTCAGTTGTACCTCGTTTAGAGTCACTGCAGCATGGACAACTGGCTCATGACTCATGTGGGGCAAAGTGTGGTTGGTTTATTTGGCATTATATGCAGGAAAAAATGAATGAATCACTGAAATAAATTATTTTCATTTCCTCACTTGATTTCTTCCCAACCTTCCTCTCCCTCAGGAATTTTACTGCTACAAATACTTTAAAATCATAAGGATGTTTTTCTAATTCCAGCACAATATAGGCTTTGCTACTGCTGAGCCATGCATTGTACCAGAGCATCACTTGCAGAGAGCAAACCCAAAGCAGTAATAAAAGGCCAGTTTAGCTGTCTTTGCTCTTCCTGCCTATTAATTTATTTTTCTCTTTCTCTGTGTCATTCTTTCTTCGTTTATTTTTGTGTTGATACAGTGTGTTGATAAAAAAGTACTTCATAGCCAAAATGAATCCAAAGACAACTGGATCTTAGTCACCAATGATGGGCTTTTCTGCAGTCCCTCAGTTCTTCATCCTAAAGAAGTTAGGACTGCCTGGCTCTTTTTCCCCGTTATACCTCGAAAAGCACAAAACCTCTTGCAACTCACAGTATTTCCTTCTCCTTAACTTTCCTTTGTGCTACTTCTTTCTCCCTCTATAATACTTCCGGTATCTTTCTTGCTCCCTACAAGAATTATTTTCCTGAAAATAATTTCTGGAGCCTTTATCAGCCCAAAGGTCTATGCAATGGGTGTGACTGTGTCATAAAAGCACTGCAAGATACTGGGTCTGTATTCAGTATCTCAGACTGATCAAGAGGTGACAAAGGAAGACTTACAGGTGGAGATGGTAATTATTTACTACACTGACCACTAAAGACAGTGTAGGAAACATATTTTCTGGATCCTGAAGTCCCATGTCTGGGATAAGAAAAAGGACAGCCATCCAGGGTAGTATATGGAGCAGAATGGTGAATGACTCCCAAGAGACCTGGACTTTCCACAATAATATACTGTGGAGAGAGTGGGATGTGTCTGTGCTTGTTTTGCCAATCAGGACAGCTGGTAATCTAGAAATCCATCCTCCTTTCACTGTCAATGACACTGAGGTAAATTCCCACTTCCTGACATACTCCGTGATTTTCACAATTTTGGAATGAGTATGTATTAAAAATGTATTCACCACTGAACAGGAAAACTCATAATGAAAAAGACACTTATGCATTTCCTGTGCCTGCATAGCATGGGACATAGACATAGGGCCAGGAATCACTGTTTTGGATTTTCATGTTGCACTAGAGTCTGAATGTTGCCATTACACCTTCAAGTGTCCGCATCAGTCAGGACTATAAAACCTAAAGAAAATTATGATTGTCTATGAGAAAATTCCACTTCTCCTGCAACCTGTTAGCACCTGCAGTACTGCAGTAGTGCTGCATTGCTAAGGGATAGATTTATTCAGGCACTCTATTACATGAGAACGCCGAGTTTGTTTTCTAAGCTTTGAAAAGCAAAGCAAGTGCTGCTTATGAACAAAAACACCTTTCTTCCCCTCACTACCTCTGAAATCATACCCCCACTTTTGGGGAAAACACTGGAGAGCCTCCTTCTTTCCAACCGTAGTGAAGTAAGTGGCAACATTTGGGTCTTGCTTGGAGGCAGATAGCAGCTAATGCCTGGCTGGAGGGGGCCAAGGCAGCAGAGGCTGCTGGTGGCATGACCAGAACTGTTTTTGTGCTGGTAGCATTCATGGTGCCATTTGCCGGGGCCTAGTGTCTCTGGCTGGTTCCCAACACAAATGTGATAGCACTTTGTCCTCCTACGTGAGCCAATTGTTTTTGAACAGGGCTTCCCTGCTTTCACCTACCTTCACCTGCTGTAGATTTGCTTTGAAGAACCCATGTGATTGCTATGATCAAACTAGTACATTTTGAAAAGCCTCCTTAAAAGCACATGGCCTGTAGGAGCCACAGTTATTGCCCTGATGACATATCAAGGAGCTGTTGTTCTGGTCAGTTGAAGTAGGTGCAGCCATTCCATTCTTTCTTTACACTGTCTTTAGCTCTGCTTTTTGATTATGCTACAAAATGTTGCTGAGGTTTATTTGTGCCAAATACACTAATAAATTCTCTCTTCATTGTGGCTTGTAAACATACAGGAATAGTGGGGAATACTGACCATGTAGTTTGAATTTTGCATCTTGTATTACCGTGATATTACCAGTTGGCTCATACAGCTGAAGTGGCCGGCAACTGCACCTGAATGTCTGAGTGTTCTGGTGCTGTTGCTATTCCTGTATCTTGTTGCAGAATTTGGAATATTTCTTATTTCTGATCTTGGTGTGAACTGAGACCACATACTTGGAGAATGGTGCCAAGGGTCTCCTCTTAACAACCAGACCACAAACCATCTGTCATGCCTTTTCAATCGTTAATTTAAAGGACAGATGGAGCACCACAAAAACAGGTCCAGCTAATTGAACTTGTCAAATAAAATTGTCTGAAGCCTATCCAACCTAGATGAAAAATGTGCTTGAAATAATTTCTGAAAAAACTGTGTATGGAATAGCTAGGATGTTTAAAAACAAATAAAAGCTATCCCTTATGAAATCAGAGAATGCAAGATCTCCCAATTTCTTAGGTAGAACTATTTTGTTGGTCTTGGAGCCATCACAAACTGTTAAAAAGGAATCTTTTTGAATCTTTTTGATGCCTTGCTTATGCCCTGGCATCCAGGGAGGAATTGTTCTCTTACACCTAAGTGAGAGGTTTCCTGTAGTTAAAGCACACCGTGAAGGAAATGGCAAATAGGCATTGAAGCCCACAACAGCAATAGCTGCGTGTGAAAGTTAGTCATGCTGTTACTGTGAAAATTGTTTACTTATTAAATTTTAAAATATGACCTTAGCATTACTGTTTCCATAATCTTACAAATATTTAGCAAAACTTCGCTTCCTGTAAATTGCTGTAGTTCTGTTGGTTGATATAGAACAATGGTGATTTGCATATATCAGTGTAAGTATGCATGTATATCTGTGTGTCACTTCATGGTCAGATGTACCTGGGGATGTATTGGAGATTCTCTTTTGTCAGTCTGCCTGGTTTACAAATACTATAATGGATACTGAATGAAAAGTATTATGGGAATCAATTACTCATGAGAGTATATGTACTTCAAATGCTGCACTCCTAAATAGATCACTTCCTCCTTTGTCATCTTTGCCCACTAATTGCAGAGGGCAGTTGTGAGTTAAATAACCTGCAGAGCAAGAATTATTTATAAAAGATCACACACACAGGACTTTGACACATTTTTTAATGCTGTATGGATGAGAACACTAAACCCCAGAAGAGACTGTTGCATTTGTAATCATAACTTGAAATGCATTTACTGTAACAGGTGACACCTTGTATCACAGATATCAAATGCGTAATATTCTTTTTGTACTTGGATGAAAGTAATGAGATCTTTGAAAATGCTGTGAGGCATATCTATGCAGAAATACGTTTGCCCTGAAACTGCAAGTCTGTAGAGCTTTCATACGCGTGTCTCTTGTAAAGTCCTTCTGTTACGAAAAGCAAGTATCAGTGTCTGTGCGTAAGCACGAGCGTGAGTCTGTGTGCATGTGCTGGAGGGAAATGTCAGCTCAGACTTTTTCTTACTTCTTCTATGACTAAGATAAACTCTTGTGATTTCCTGCTGCTTCCTGTTAGTAGATTGTCAGAAGAAAGATACTTATTCAATGCCAAATACCATTCCATTTTTATGTCTTAAGGATATGTTGGGTGCATTTAAGGAGGAGTTTCATCATTTATTGGGGCTAGAATTTTAACTAGTATAAATTAGGTTAGTAGTTCTGAGATCTCTGGAGATGCTATGCAACAGATCCTTGTCTCTTTTGTGTGTGAATGCAATGAAGGAAAACTTACATTACATGGTATAAAAAGAGAAAGGGCAAGAGAGAGGAAGAGAGATGAGTGAGAAAGAGGAAGCTTGTTTCCTAAGAGGCAAAAATTAATTTCTCAAGTGTTCAGGATCTTGGGGAATAAGAAAATATTTGCAAAAAAACTGTCTTCCTGATTTTAAAAAAATAGTTGAAGTCCATCCTCATTCAATAACTAGCTGAGAAAAGTGGATCTGAAGCTGATAACAGAGAGAGCTGCTCTGGGAAACTTCCCTTCAGATTAGTCAGAGAGGAAACACAGCTCCTTCTCCAGCAGTGCCATCAGTTGTGAAGCTTGTTAGGATTCCTATCAATACTGAATAACCTGTCACTCAGAAACCAGAAACAGTCAAATTTTGTTACAGGGAGCAGAGGTAGGCACCATGTGTCTGCTTCGCTGAAGTTCAGTATTCTCCTTGCTTACCTGAAATCCAGTTTTCAGATGCATCTAGATGAATTTAGGTGTTTTAGAAGAGTTTATACAAAACTCAGTTTAATGTTGCTTTCTCTTAAAACTAGCCATTTGTTATGAAATCAGTTTTGAAATTGTATGTAGAGATGAGAAAGATTATGATATTTCACTTGGAAGAGGCAATCAGTAGTAACCAAAGCCAAAGGAGGCATCAACCGAAATAAATTTCCCATTAAAATTCTAAAAACTAGTAAGATTCAACATCCTTGCATGTTTCACTTCATCATTGCTAAAATGTAAAAACTACTGGTTTTCCAAAGCAAAAAGTTTTCATCTTGAAGAGTGCCTAGAACTTGAAACTTGCAAAATAGATATTTTTTTTTCTGTTTCCCTATACTGTCATTTTGTTTGGGTTTTAAGTTAATTAGAAACTTTTAAGAGCTTAGGTTTCACCTGATTTTTCCTGTGTCAGGAACAATTTTGTTCAGCTAGAAGCTCGTGTAGAATGGACTTACTTCCTCTGTGGCTGTAATATTCAAGTGGATGTTCAACTGTTCAAGTGAAACTCAGGAATTGCCTCGTCAATTGGAAACTTATGACTTTATAAGCTCTCCTAATACTTCTTATGCACCTATCTTCCCTTCCAGTGCATTAGAGAAAAGGGAGAAGGCTCCGTTATAACTACAACAAATGCGTATCCTAAGCATTAAAGAAAAGCAGCAAAATTCAGAGTTGTTGGGTTGGTTTCAGTCCTAGCTTAGCCCTTCAGCTCTGTCAATTTGCAAGTCCTCTGGGTAGCAGCTGGCACTGATAATACATGCTCTCCATATGATTTCCTGTAAACTGGACCCAGCAGAGTTGATAGCTACATTTCTAAGCAGTTAGCCTTGATCTGTGCCACATCCATTCCCAGTTAATAATTTCATAAGTAATTACAAGGGGATAGGATTTAGCCTTGAGTTCACTTTAGATGGAGCAGCCTCCCTATTCCTGTGATGATGTTTCCGTAGTTGTGTGGCCAGTATCCTTGGTTTGAAGCAATTGCCTTGTTACCATGCCCTGATGAGCCTTTCCTGTTGCCATTGTAGCCTTGAAAGCCAGAAATTGCAAGCGCTGCAGGTGGTGATCAGCAGGGTTTGATTAATCCAAATTCCATTTTCGCATTATTGAAAAAGGATGGGGCAAAAGGAATGCTCTGCAGCTGAGCGTCAAACGTAGTCAGAAATATTGCAGCTATGGGGATGATGATATGGGTCACGCAGTAATTATTTTGAGACAGGAATATACAGTGAGACCATACCAGAAAATTGTCAGAGAGCATTACTTTTACTTGTGGTTATGTAAGAACTTGGCAAGAAGGCCAGACTGCAAGACAAGTGGCTTTTTGTCCATTGTTACATTAAAAATGTGATTTTCACTAAAGCTAGGCTGAGCTATGAGCTGTTAACACAATACATAGGAATGACATGAATTTGGTGCACAGATCTGTCCTGCAGTCTTCACGCAAACAGGCTGGCCATGAAGTACAGCCTGGTAGCAAAAAATAAGAATAATACTCAGAAATAATGATGACTTTGTAAATAACATTGGCGGCTTCATCCCTTTCCTGATTCCCGTTTGCTACAAATTCACTGATGTTTGGGGGGTTTTTGTGTTTTTTTGCCAAATCAGTTTAATCATGGATTTCATGTACTTCTGGATCCTCTGTTGTCGATACCGTAGCCTCATGCTTCTTTCCTGTGCTCTTGAGGAATGAGGAGGCTCTTTGACACCCTGAGGTGCCATGCTAAACATATCAGGCAGGGGGAAGAAGAAGGAAAGGGTCAAGTTGGGAGTGATGGCTTTTGTCTTCTCAAAGAACAAGTAGGTTAAACAAGTAAATTGTGCAAGTAAATCCAAAGAGGTTTGGGAATGCTGGATAGCTTTGGGCTTCACACCAGTGGAGAGAGTGAAAGAAGCTGTTTTTTCAGGGATGTTTTTTCTGAGTTGGTTTGGGTCTCCTTGTGTTTCCTGGCAGTATGCTTGGCAAAGGCAACACACACTACTAATTGGCTCTTCTTCCCTATGCTGCCCAGCTTCCAATAACAGATTACCCTCATGCCTATGCCTTGCTACACTACCACCTGCATTGACTGGAGCATGGAATGGCATTGGCCGAGTACAGTTATTTCCTGTAGGGATTATGTTTAGTTGCAGCTGCCCATCAACTAAGTCAGGCATCAACTTGCGTGCTTGTGGGTAACCACAGCACAGGGCTGCACCCAGCTTGTGCCTCTTTTACAGCATGATTTTTAAGCTGCTTTTTCTCTTGTTGTCGGTAGCTCCTTTCACGATTAATTGGTTTTACAGGCACATGCTTTGCTTCAATCTGTACTGCAAGAAGCGGAATGAAGAAATTTTTAATAGGCTTACTGTGTGGTATATTTTATGGACTTGCAATCCCTTCCTCTTATTCTTCAGCCTGGGCTCGGTATTAAAGCAGTGGCTTATGTAGGACAGGAATCCCGCAGAGCAGAGCGATCACCAACGAACTGAAGATTCAAGCTCACATTGCTGTGCATGTGCACAGAAGAATCCTGTCACACTTCTGCAGACTAACATAATGTCAGTATTTCTAGTAGTTTGCACTTACATCTCAGCGACCTTAATGTTCCTCTAACAGGATTCATTTGATGCCC
Organism: Calyptomena viridis; assembly: GCA_013390005.1. Classification (NCBI taxonomy): domain Eukaryota; kingdom Metazoa; phylum Chordata; class Aves; order Passeriformes; family Eurylaimidae; genus Calyptomena; species Calyptomena viridis. Next base: position 186,659 of record WEIV01011532.1, on the reverse strand, counting down.
TTTTTCTCCTCAGATGTGGAACTTCCTCAAGTTTTTAAAACAAAAACCAGAGCAATGTCAGCTATGTGGGGACAGCAAGCACATTCCTGCTCTCAGCTTCCCTGTGGCTGAGCCAAGGGGACATTGTGCCTATCTGTCCTGGCTGCTGGCTGCTCTGCCTCTCCATCACTGCCACAGCACATCCCTTCCTTGGCCGCTTGCTGAGTAAGAGCTGCTCCCATCCCAGGCAAGCAGCTCACTTTTATCTGTCAGTGCTTGGCAGCTTACAGTCACTCCTGTGAATCAGAATGTAATCATATGAATTGTTACTGGCAGGAAGGATGGGGTAAGTAAGCGAAGGAGGGCAGGAAGTAATCTCTTACAGATGTCACTGAGAGAGGAAGTTAAATCAGACCTTGGATCGCAGGTGTCAAATAATAAACCAGGGCTCTTAATTCATAAACATAAATAAGAGTCCTGCCCATCTTCACATTTGGCTTTCCCACAGAATGTAGGAGGGTAGGAATCAGTGAACAATGAATGCACTGCATAAACTACACACCTGCTGTATTAAAAGTGAATACCTCCACTCCCCTGTTTTATAGAAGCTGGTATAAGCCTGGAAGAGTACTGTGTGAGCTCCCATTCACTGGAATTTTCCACTCAGTTTATATACATATGCATGCTGTGTGCTGCTGGGGTGCTGGCAGGGTGGATGCAGAGACTACACGATGAGGGGCTTCCTTGGTGCTCTAAAGTACAGGAAAAATATAAGTGGATAATAAGAAATGGCTTATAAATCCTGGCTCTTGAAAATGCTGTAAAAAAGCAGTTATAGCAAGATTTCACAAAAGACTACTTATCGGAGACCCCACACATCAAGTTAAAATGGTGATTTTTGTATTTCTATTTATTTCAAATTTTGCAATCATTTGAATATAATATTATTAAAAAACCCCAACATTTCTGACACTGCCAGCAAAATGTGCCACTTGCATCTTTCATTATTCTCTGTGCTGAACATCTGTAGATCTGTAACCTAGAGGAAGAGAAGGCACCTGTTGCTATCTGAATATATTGGAGCACAATGTGGACTGTGGCAGGGGCTGATCCCTACTAACCTAGCTGAACTGTCTCACTTGAAGTGCAGAGCTCCTAGAAAAAAAAAATGGCCACTGCAACTTCTCCTTATTATTTTGGTTGAGTTTTATGAATGAGAACTGGCTGTAGGTTCCTGCTGCCATGGAGGTGTTAAGAGTTGTAAAACCAATGTAATCAATTATCTCCTTGCAGATTACTGCAGATGTACACCAGATGAGGGAAGCCAAAACAATCTCTATCCTTAATTTTTTCCTTGAAAAAAATTGCTCCCTGATTAACATGCTGGCCCTGATAGTCACAAAGTTTACCTTTTTTTTCTCAGGCATTGCATGGCAAATCTGGACTTACAACCTGGAACTTAAATTTCACTGGTCAGGGCACACCTTGGAGTCCTGCAGCAGCTGTATTTTTTCTTCAGGCCTAGCACTTACAGAATAAGAAGGTAAGTTGGAATGAATGAAGAAACTATTTTTATGAATTTATGGTGCAAATAACTCTTTGTACTTTTTTCCTCAGGTTCATGCAAGGGTCTCAACACACTTGTTGTATCACGAGGTCCTCACATGCAGACCCTCGCTGTTATAAAGTTCACACTTGAGAAATGAGGCATCTGCTTTCTTGAATCCAAAATTTAGCACAGAAAAGCAATTTAAAACTTGAGTTTCTTAAGCCTCTAAAGCTGCCTTGCACACCGGAAAGAAAGATGACAGAAGAGAGCTCAACCCTCCTATCCCCTACTGATGCCAACTTCATGTCTGAAGAAAGTTTCACCTTCCTTCCGAAGGTCAGATTAACTAACAAAAGTGAAGTTTTAGTTTCTTAAAGGAAGTTTCTTAGCAAGGCACTTCAAATAGTATATTTTTCTGCTCCAGTCTGTGTCTCTGAGCCCCAGTACCCCTTCCACTTTGCTATAGATAAAAAGCACATTGTGCATTTTCCTGTTACCCATATCAGCATTATAATGCTTACTTTAAGTTGATTTTTCCTGGGTTCCTTGATAAAAGCTGAAGAGATGACACATGGTAAACAACAAAATCTCAGCTGCCGAGAGCCAGTTTTGCACACTAATTTTTGTATGTGCAAAGGTTTAAAAAAATGTGAGGTAGATCTACAGATTACAATATATGAAAAGGAAAATACGATTCTTTTATTTGTATTTTATTTCCCCCTTTTTATTTTTTATGGAAAAATTGAGAAAGGGGAAATAAAAAGAAAAGAAGAAGAGTGTGTTCTTTTCCTGACCTCAGGGGCTATGAACATTTTTAATGTGAAAAATGAATGTTCCTACAATTCTCAGATGCCAAGGAGGGCTTCAACTAATATCTATAACTACACATATTTTTGTGAAATTTTTATAAAAATTTCTATATAAATTTTTAGTAGTCTATATAAATAACTCATACAATGTATAAATATATATTTTGTTATGCATCTATTTATCTATCTCATAAGACAGACTGTGAAAATGCTATAAATTGGCAATTCTTGTTATTTATGCTGTGCTTAGAAATGTAAAAAACCTCCCAAAACTCAACAGATATTGTTCTGACCAACCAGAGTCAGTGTATTGCTAAGGCAGAACTCCATACATTCAATCATTTTGAAGAGGGTCTTAAACCATTTCTTTCAGCAATTCTTTAATTAATTCTCTTTGACTAATGAATGGCAATAGAGCCTTCATCCCCCTGCAAAGGGCCTGTAATTCTAATGCCACTTTCAAGGTCTACAGCTTGCACAGATAATATGTGTTAAGTAACTATAATGCATAATAGTACAGATATAGAAGTAATACTGCAGGTATTTTAGAGGCACAGATGAATCAAAGGAAGATTAATGGGACTTGACAACATGACAAAAGTGCCACTGCACAAGGACATCCATCTCTAGAGTTTTAGTTATGTATTACCGTGAGTGAAACAATCAGTGGAGTGAAACACCCATTTGATGAGTGTAATTTGGCAACAATTTGCAAACACGATAATATGCCTTGTTAATTCAAAGGCATTCGACACAGATATCTTGACATTTTCATTACAGGAGCTGTCAAGAATAATCTGGAAGAGTAAAAAAGTCTCATTGGAAAGTGCCTATTTTATCTTCGTTAATCTAATAATCTATAGTAGTAAGGTCAAGTAATTTTTTATGATACAGCCTTTAATCTTCTATTACTACTTTTAATTACAGCTGAGCTGCTGAGATGTATAGAGATCTTTGTGGGGGGGAAAAAAAGGAACAGCTATAGCTCAGGTCTGAATAGTGCACTATTGCCCAAGAGACAGCAGATCCCTTTCTCCATCAACACCTCCCTAGGAATCAACTGGCTGTAAAAACAGAAGGTGCTGAGCCCAGTACACAATGCCAACAATACGGTTATGTCATAGCACAGATCCTGACAAACTGAAGGAAGATTAGAAAAGAAGATTTTTGTGGGTTTTTTTCTGATCTACACCTGTTTGACTTTGCCCTTGAACATCTCTAAGTAGCTATCTACACTAACAGCTGGAGATAGATTTTCTAGATAACTGTGAATGTCTGCATGGCCCAGGACTTTTTGTAATACCAATACAGTTTGATTCTCTTCCTCAGGGAGAAGGGAACACCCTGCCTGGGAGCCACGAAGGTCTGCACAGAGCCCGGCAATCCCAGTGCTGAGCACTACCTCCCTCAGCAGCACGGTCCAGGTTGTCATATGCATATTATAAATATTTTTTATTTTATATGCATATAAATATTTTGGGTAGACAATAAAAGTGTACAACATTAATAACCTCGAAGTGAACATTTCATAGCTCACCAGCTATCACTCTGAGAAGTTGCAGTTCTTCACAAGTTTTGCTGTTACCTGAAGGCCTTGCAGCTCTTCGATGGCTCCTTTTTCCTATGGATAGGATAGCTTCAGAGGGCTTGTCTGTTAGCAGCACAGTGATAGCTTTGCTGATTCTGCAGCCCAGTACTGCAGGAGTCCAGCTGTTTATAAAAAGAAAATAAATCCAAGCACAGTGTGCTTCACATCAAATGAAGACTCCATTTTTTATTCCTTTCTCTGTGTGGAGAACTCTTCAGTCTAAAACAAAGATGCATAGAATGACCCTGCAAATAAGATCAGTGTAATTCAGGGAATTAAATTAATTTGTCAAGTCCTGGCTTTGTTTGTCACTTATCATTGCTGTAGTTTCTTTTCATCTTCAATTTTTTCTCCTCTTCAGTATTTCCTATTAAGAGTTTTATTTAGAGGAAGAAATAGAAAGAGCATTTTACGCATCTATTATTTAATGATGGACTTTTATCCTGGGGGAAAATGGGCAAGAAGGATTCTAATGGCAGAATGAAGAGAATTAAAGATCAAAAAATTTCCTAAATGTGGCTGAGAGTTTATGACCTAATTTGCATAACTCTGGTTTTAATGTCAGTGACTTCTTTCTTAATCCATTGTTTGAATTTTTTTTTGTTTTCAAATTTAATTGCTTGTGTATTCATTTTCACAATTCTGGAGCCAGCATCCCTATGAGATCTAATTTAAGGACTGTATTTCCTCTTTGGAAAATAAGATACAATTTCACAAAGAGAAGGAAAAATCAAGAACAATTATATTTTTGAATAACATACATTATTTCTTTCCAGAACAGCATTTCTTTTCTAAGGCTTCTTAGGAGAGATTGTTGTCTATACAGAAGATTTGCCTACATGCAGTTTTCAGACTCACCATCATGAAAGGCCAAAAGAGGCACACAGCATTGTTCAAACTTGCCTAAGTAGACCTGATGTACAAGGAGCACCACTGAGATTAGGCTGGGCAGAGGGAGTTTTACCCTGCACCACCTCCTCACTGGCTGATGTTTCATGGAAAGAGCAAGACAGCCTGCATGTAGCTCTGTTGTAGTAGGAACTAAGATATACCTGATCAGAGATGTCTTAATATAGTGTATATACACTGTGTGTACAGAACTTTATTTTCCAAACAGAAATATCCCTCTGAAGCAACACAGTCATCCCCAACTAGTGATGGGCAGGGCAAACCACAGGGCTGGGGTACTTGTTGCCAAGCCTTTGCCTCCCCACTGTGGGATGGTAAGTGAGGTGAACAAGCTGCAGGGCTCAGCTGAGAGACGAACATCCTCTTGCTTTTACCAAGGGAGAAGACAACCAGTGTTAACACCACATCCAAGATATGTCCCAACAATGCCCCCCCATCTTCACCCCTGTTTCTCACCATTTTCACTAATAAAGTTGTGCCAAGCATCCCTGCTAAACAACTCCTTTGTATCTCTGTCTTCATTTTCTTGCCTCCTATCATTAAAACTTCCAGCCTTCCTTACGTCTTCTGAAAGAAAAATAAATAATAAATAATTAAAACAAACCCAAACCAACAAAAAGACAGCAAAAAGCTTCCAAAAGAGAATATTTAAAAACCTTCTATAAAATGAAGTGTATAGTAGGACAAAAATTGTAGGAAATGCACATTGCTGTGTATGAAGATGTCTTTAATCAAAAGATGGAGAGTCTTACAGATGCTCAAGTGCTGGAGCCTTGTGATTGCCTATGACATGCCAGAAAGCAAACAGAGGTGCCTAAAAAGACAGCAGGCATTTTGTGTGATGAAGAGCCCCTCAAGGATTAGCAAACATTGTGTAGAGCTGATAGAATCTTAAGTCTTTTGGTTTCCAGTTAAGCTGGTAAGAACAGAGTTCTCCCATGTAAACAGAGCTCTAAATTTGACTGAGTTACTGACACAACAGGATTGATTACCTCCCACAAGGCTGCTTCATCTGTGGTTCCTAATTTCTTTACTGGTAACATCACAGGTAACAAAGTAATGCCTATTTGTCCTGCAGCAGGCAATTTCCTTTAGCCTGAAACCAAGTTGTTTTCTTAAGGTGACAGTTCCTTCCACAAATGTAATGTTAGCCGTGTAGTGCTGCACACCCAAAGCACAACATGTTCTCACTGTGGGACAGCCTGCAAGTGCAGAAAGAGCAGTACAGGCCACAGGACCTGAAGGCTTAAAAAATGTTGTATCCAAATCAAAAGGAGCAAAAAAAAAAAAAAAAAAAATCATGATTCGCAGTCCTAATCCTGAGTAGTGAGGCCTCTTCTGCCCTGCCGAGAAAAAGCCTCAGAGAAAGCACTTTCCACTAGTGTTTGAAAATAAATTAATAAACTAATGCATGTTTCTGATAAGTGAAAACACTAATCGTTGGAGAGACAAAGAAAGCAAATAATCTTTTAGTCATTTGGCCTCTCTCATACTTAGAGGAGCTCCCGTTCTATTCTGTAAAAACTTATCTGTGTGATTCCAGACTGAGGCTACTCCTTAATCTAAACAAGAAATTATTTTGTAAAAATACTAATTTTGAGTCAGATTCTTACAAGTTCCTTTCTAGTGAGCAACAAAGATTTTCCTGACTTTCATGGGCACATTAGCCTTTGAATGCTGCTCCTTCCATTTCTGCCTCTTTGTCCTCCTGCTAGTTGTCCAAAAAGATCAGAGGGTTTTGGCTCTGCTGTGTCATGGCTCTCCTTGCAGTATCCTAAACCCCGGAAAGAGGTAGGAGACTGCAGCTCATATGTGTGCATGAGTAGGGGTTGAGGGATGATTTATTTTAAGGCCAACACATTATTTTCTGACAGTAACCTACTGTCATACTCATCAGGTACTCTGGAAAGGCTGGGTTTTGCAGAGTTGGGAACACTGACTCGCTCCTGCCATCCCCTCAGTTTCCAGTGCATGATGCCAAGGTGAGGTAGGAGAAGGTTGGAAGTAATGTCTTGTTTTTGCCGTGATACTAAAAAGGGCTGGTTTGTGACTTGGCTCCCTTCCTGAAAATTTCCAGCATGAGGTTGGAGAACGCAAATAGTAAATCACAGATAGGTAGCTTCCGGTGCATAGAACACATAGGCAAAGTTTTCATTCCTCTTGCTTTCAGACAATTACCTAAAATACATAAAGACTACACATTCCCCAAGGAAGAGAAAAAAAGACAAGATTAACTGACTTTCATACTAAATCTAGCACAGGGAGAATTACAAACATCACCATGAGATAAGTTTAGTTAAGACACATGTACAAAGATACACCTTCTCCAAAGAGCTCTCTTTAGCTTTCCTGTAAATGCCACATTTCAGCTCTGCTGCTAAATGACTGCATTTGCTGTTAGAAATGCTCCCAGTTTTTATCTCGTGTCTCACAGTGCAAGTGCTATCCTGCCATTGGGTTGCATCATGTTGGAGTAATGCAGCTGAAATTAGTGTAGTTATGTTGGGACACAGCTGTGATTACAGCAGTGAAAATGTGAGGAATTGCATTATTTAGGCAATGGAAGAAGGAAAAAGGATTTAAAAGAGCTGTTTGGAATGGTTGATGGTTTAGTCTTGCTTAGATAAATTATTACTTCTACATCTGCATAGCAAAAGGCAATTTTACTCTCTCTATAACTACAGGAAGACAATTTGATGGTGGTATTTGGAAGTACTCTAGATAATACTGGATGAAGAGAAAGAGCATTCTAACACAAATGAGAAAAGGTCCCAAACCTGTAATGGAATGAATTCCTTACTGATGCCTTGCAAATGAAAACTGATCTCCTTGAAAACTTTAATCAAAACAGTCCAGTTTAAAGTACAATCCAATTATTTACAAAGTTATGTAGTGCAAAGTTTTCATAAAGTGTATTCTGTAAAGAATTATGGCCCCTCATTGGAAAAAAAATCCAGCTGGGACATACTTTCGTGCATTTTTCTGAAAACCAAGACATTGCATTTGGAAACATCATTCCTGATAGCTGTACATTTAAGGTCAGAAATTCCAATTTTATGTTATGTTTTGTGTGGGGTCACATCACTAGACTAATTCCTACATTTAGATTCCCTCAAGAGATAAGCTGGGAATGCAGGAAAGCTTAGAAAACCTGCCTCAGAAAGAAAAGCAAGTGTAATATTTCCAGGGTGTCTTTCTTTTCATTAGAAATGAAATGAATCCTTAGCACAAAACATTTAATAAATGAAGAATAAAAGCAACACAAGAGATGATACACAAAGACAAGTGACTGTATCTTCCAGTACTTCATGTTATAAACTCAACAAAAGGCCACCTCAGCTTTTCCTACATCCACCAGCCTAGCTAGACTTCCTAAGTTTCAAAAGGCAAGCTTCAAAAAGGATTTGGGTGCATCTCTGAATGGGAACCTCAACATAAACAAGTGGTTGTTTCTCTGATGCTTGAAGCAAAGGCAATGCAGAGGGTGGCTGTTATAGCAAAGTAATGCCTAGACACTAAAATGTTGCTCAGTGTAGAAAAATATATGCTAATACATTTCTGGGGAGGAAAAATGCTAGCTATATCCCAGTGGGAGGCAAAAACACTAACAGCAAGTGATATTAGAAATAAATCAGGTGTAAACTGTGTGGTTGCAGGTTTCAAGAGATTAAAATAATACACATTAGGAATTCAGTTTTTCTGGTGCTGTGAGGCTCTAGTAAAACAACCCCTAGGGTTTTAGGACATCTCACTAGTTTCAGCTGTTAAAAACTAGGTTGGAGGGGCTGACACAGTATAAATGAAAGTAGAATCAAAGTAAGACACAGATGCAAAAATGGAGAAAGAAAACATTTAGGCAGCTTTCCTGTTGACACTATACAGTCTTTCCAAAAAGTCTAAGTGTCCAGAATTAAATTAATAATCAGTTTTGATCAGAGTACCTTGTTGTATTATTTATTTATTTTTGTATGTATCAGTGCACACCCACAGCCAGCAATCAGATAACAGCTAATGTCTTTATTCCTATTGTGGCATATTTTTTCCATGTCATGAAAGGCAGGTTAATATTTGATCTGCTATCAATACATCTCCCTATACTAAACATACAAAGGTTATTCTGGAAAACACACGCTGGCATAAACTTACTGTGATAGTTTGTAGGAGGAAAAGTTCACTAGATGTCTGAAGAATTTCACTGCAAACATGTGAATATACTGATGCCAATCCCTGTTACAGTTATTGTCACAGGTGGTATTACAGACTAGTATTTTAAATCTGTGACTTACGAATTTAATATGATCTCTTATGGACTGTTTCACCATCATAGTAGCTGGATGGCATTGATTTCTTCCATCTCCCCCCACTTATCTTGAGCTCTTTCATTTTGCTTGTCTTATTGATTTTCATGTTCACTTAATACATTATCTCACTGGAAGCTGGTAATGAACCAATGTGGCCACCTAAATATTCTATTATAACCTACCAGAACCCTTTGGAAAGAGCCACTTACAACTAGCTACATCAAAATGTTCCAAGTAGCTACTGTGCACATCTAAACAAGGGAAGACACATTTGTCTCAACCCGACCCATGGATGGAAGGCCTGTACAGCCTTTCAGTTGAATGCATGTATTTTTAAATGCCTGTCATGCTAATCTGGATTTAGAAGGTAAACACTGGAGCAAGCCAAAGAGACCTCAGTGTGAGTCCTTCATCTTAAGTAGTTTCATTTATAGTGGCTCATTTCACAGCCTTCTGCCTGTGCCTTCATCTCACAACCTCTTTTTTTCCTAACCTGCAAAGCCTTCAGAGCAGGAACCAGCTCTTATGCTCTGCTTACACTGTCCATAAAGTGCAGTTGTTATTAGAAGGTTGCCGTCAGCAGTATAAGTATATACATATATATAAGTAACAGTAATACCGATAGTGCAAAACAGTTCCAGGACAGCTGTGATGACAAATTGTCATTATTTTTGCTTCCTGCTGTTGTTACATCTTTTGGTAACATTAAAATTTAATGGTTACTTCATTCCCATAGATGCACTCATTTATCCTAGCTGGCCTGCTGCAGTATGTAAGGATATTGATACACTTTTCTGCTGTACAGGGACGGGTCTAGCTGAGACAGGAAGTACTTGAAACTGCCACTTGAAACTAATAACACAAAAAACTAATTTCTACTTAAGTATGTTTTAAATGGATACTCAAGGGAAACATAAAAACATCATAAATTGACCAGCACCTCAGTGATGCAGAACAGCATGTCAAATTCAGGGATTTCTTCTAAGAGATTTCATATGAGTTACGAATCTGCTTGGCTGAACAAAATTAGAAGACACATGTTCATTTTAGAGCTCTCCAACATGAGAGCCAACATTATATATCTATCTATATATATAACATTGAGTGATTACTGACAATAATTGTGTGCTTAATTTATATTTAGGCTCAGACAAACCTTATTTTGTCCCTCACTGAAATAGTGTTCAAGCAGACACTTGTCCCAGAGGCCTCCAGGGCCCCACAACACAGGTCAGTGGAGCTTTCAGGTCCATGGTTTGTGTCACCCACCTGTGTTTCACATAGAACATCACACAAGCCATGTCACATCTGATTCACATCTGGTTGTTCTGGCTACCCACTGCAGGACTTCTTGGAATAAAAGTGAGTTTCCATGACTGCATTGTTTGAGCAGTCTCCTGTGAAAAGCCAGGCTCAGAGTATTTGGAAAGATTTCAAGGTTTGATTTGCAAAAGTTGAGAGCTCTCTCATTTCTATCTGATTCACTAGGGGGCAGTTAGTTAAAGGCTTTTCTCAGCCCTGAACAGATCACCAATGCATTGGTAACAAATTTGCAGGGCTTGCTTTTCTAGAAAACAGCAGCATCTTAGTGTTCTACTGCCTTTTCTGCTTGTGCTGTTTATCAGCAAATGCTGTCCTGAACATAGGCAGACAGGTTAAATTCATGCTGAAGCAGACTGTCAGAGCAGAATGAAGACATAAAACAAGTATGCAATGCCTTTGGAAATAAAGAGCAGTGTAACCCTTCTGCAAGTGGATGTTTTTGGTAGTGGAAAGGTATGAGGTACCTCTAAACATTCCAATCCCTACAAGAATCCTTAAATTAACACTCATTCAAGAATTCATTAATTCAAGGAGAAGGACTGAACCACTTATTTCAAAGAAAAACCAAGTAAATGAAAGAATCAAAAGCTCCTTACTTGATTGCTGCTACAAGCTATTTTGACTTTTTAATAAAGACCAAAAAACCAACCCCCCAAGAGGCACCATGAGGCTTGCCAGCATTACAATTAAACTATGAGTTGACAACATTTGGTTTTGTTAGCTCTGCTGTGGCTAAGTGAACAAATGGCTTATATTAAAATATTTTTTTTTGCTCAGAAGCCTTTCCCATCCACAAGTCAAAGCATGCAATGCATTTGCCCTCCTTTTGTTTGTTTCTTTTTTCAAAGTCTCAGTTAAGCTTCAGTCAGTGTGCCCTACAGTAATGGACCAGCTACCATCATGAGTCACAACTATGACAGCAATCCAACAAGCATCTCTTTTATTCAGTACTACAGGAACATTTCAAAGCCCCTAGAGTTCCAGAGATGCCTGCTTCCATTGCATCTGCAGCAAATTGCCACCAGCAGTCAGTGACTACTTTAAAATACCCTCACAGTTCTTCCAGATAGTATTACAAGACATATAATTAAAATGAACTTGTTTGAGCAATTAGTCTGTGAAGGTCTCTTAGGTAATTGTTTTGGTGTGCTTAAAATTTCCACTCCTTGGTAACCCACAAACAGTGGCAGGCCTTAATCCTATTTCTACCTGAACATGCCCCTGAAAAGCACAGTTTTTAGTGCCATCTAATGTCTGTCCAGACTGCACAACCTCCTGCTTGTACAGCGTATTAGACTACTGCCATTAGAGCATGGATTCTCCTGAACCTACTTACCACAGCAGGACTCCCGATTTGTTGCCAGTTGCCTGCTTTATTGCAGAAACTTCCCAGCTAAGTCCTTCCCAGCTCAGCTCTTCACAGCATCACCCTGCAGCACATGAGTCCCACAAGTGCCAGTGTCCCTGTGACTGCTGCCAAATGTACCAACTTCATTTGCTCAGACAGTGGAGCTCAGCACTCAGTTTTAATACTTTCTGGATCCAGCCACTGACATTTGTTGTGGCACTGAGAAGCGTCTGAGATGATGAGATGCACATGAGAGGGCCTGGGAGAGGCTCAGCTGTGGGCTAGTGTGTGGGTGGCTCTTTTGGGGAGTTCAGCTGGTAGGAGCACTAACAGTGCTGCCCTGTCCCAGCCCCTGGGGGAGTTCTCATGCCTGAAGGTCCTGCAGGAGAAGACTGAGGGGTATTGCCATGGCCACGTGGTACCCACCACTTTCTGGCAGTGGGCTGTGGGTTACACAATCCCTGGAGCAACACTGAGGAGTGACCCTGACCTCCTCTGACCAGCCAGATTTGGAGGGGCAGGAGAAAATACGGTCTGATACAGCCATCAAAGGTAATGAACCACAGAACCCTGGTCTTTGGCAAAAGGGACTCAGGTACCACACATCCTGGCAAATAGCAGGGGAAGGCTTATGCTTGTGTCTCACATATGCTGGATTCAAACTGCCTGGATGGGTCTGAACAAGCACAGCAATGTCCTTTAACTAGAGATTCCAAGTCCTTATTTCAGCATTGCATTCCACCATAACAGATTTGCACAGCACTTAACCACATTCTTATTGACCAGAACTGCTGCCTGTGTTATAACTAAATTGCAGTCTACTTTTACTTAGCTATAACTGCTAGAACACAGAGCTGCAGAAATTAAACCGCATCAAAAGGAGACAGCACTAAACACTGGCATGAATATTAGACTGAAGAAATGTGGCAACAGACCACCAATGCAGTCAACACTATTTACATAAATTAGTATTTAGGGCCCCAGTGAATCTAAGATAGTTGTTTAATGTGTGTTTTAGCCACACCCATCACTCTAAAACAGAATTTGGAATTAAGTTAAATGGATAAAAGCTGAGATCATTGGATGACACTCATTGTGGGCTCAGCTTTTTCAGGTGTGTTGACTGGATATTTACTGTTGGGTTTACTGGTTGGGCTGAAGCCCATTTTTCTAATGTCCATTTTTCTACCATCATATTTCTTCCTTCTTGCCAGACTAACTATTTTATTTAGTGTGCTATAGAAAAGTTCACTTACTGTGTAGATAAAAGACCAAAGGTGTTCATTATGAAGGCCTAGAACTAGGTCATTCAGTTTCCCTTCCAGATTTACTCTTCTCTCTCTTTTGTATTAATGAACCTGCAACGGAGGTGGCTTTTTACATTCCTTGGGCATTGAAATGAAAGCTGCCAGCACTTCAGCCCATGCGAAAGCATGAGGAAAAGCTTTATTTAATGTTGGAGAGAAAACACCTGGCTGTCCTAGTTGTCATGACAGGTCCTTTGTAGAGCATTTGCTTTTCTAAAGTAAATTGTTCATGCACATTTCCAAAAGCTACTTTTCGAGAGGAAAGCTGAAAATTATATCAGCCTCTCTCTATACATGACAGAGACCACAGACTGCACCAGCAGCATTAACATGAGGGAATACTCCCTGTGTGTCCATCTTTTCTGCCGTACCCCCATTAGCCAGTAAATCCAATTGTATGTGGGGATGTAAACTTTTACAGCCACCAATGGCTGATATTATCCTCCTTATGGCACTGCAGTGGCGACAAGGCACTATGATTTTTACCTGGAGATAACTCCATAATGGTAACTTCAACTGATAACTGCTGAGTTTATCCTGTAGTAAAACTTACACCTCTGGTCTCCTCCAGGATTTTGTTTTTAAGGACAGGGTACTTCACAAGCACTTGTTTTCCCTTTGATTAAAAATACCATTTCCAATAATTAAGCTAAAATCCCAGTTATGCAGTTACTTCCATTGCAAGGCCTTCTCAGGAGAGCTAAAAGGTAGAGTGATGCTTTAAAGCTCAGATAAAGAAAACATCAAGAAGAAACCTGGTTTGGTCATTAGCCTGACAGACCTAAGCAATATTCCTCTGAAAGCCTGGCTTGGCTATAGTAGGAGTAACTTCAGCCTGGTAGCTTAAATCTGAAAGCTGCAGGCCCATGCCCTAACATATTTTCTCTTCTCAAGAAAGAAGAGATTAATGTTCAGAAAGCTATTACTCCTCCTACAAACAGATCGTTTCTCAGTTCATTAAACATTATTGCTAAATTACCAGTAGCTCTTCCTCAATTACTCACCTCTGAGAAAAGTGGCTTACAACTAAGAAGAGAAATAGATATTAAACTTTTTATTCCAATGAAACACCATGCTGCGCAAGATGATTTCAGGTATTTAGTTTCTTTGGTGGGAGTGGACAGAGAGATTGGGTTTGTCTACAATGAAGTATTTTGTTAATGCTGAAGAGCTATGTATTTATTGGTTCAGCAAGCATTCGTTTTACATTTCCAGAATTAGTATGATGGTCAGAGCAGACCAGCCTCTTCCCTTCCACCTCTTCCATCAACCTGTTGGATGCTCTTCCTCCAGCAATATGAAAACATCAGACCTATACCTTTTCACTCAGCTCCATGGTTCCTTAGGAGAGGTCTCCTGCTGACACGTGGGGCCACTCCTTTGCTTGAAGCCATGAGGCTGAATGTCAGCCCCTGGCACAGCACCGTGGCACCAGTGGGAAGTCGTTTCTGCGCTCTGCTTTTGCTGCTGGAGGGATGGGATCAAGGTTTGAAGAAGGCAGCAAGGAAGCAAAAGAGTTGAAAAAGGTGACCAGACGAACACTAGTTCAGCAAATCCTTTCCAACTCTGTCTCTAAACAAAGAAATAAAAATCTGCAATAACAGTGCTGTTTCTGGTAAGAAGAGAGGACACTGGGAACATGATGGGGAGGGATGCCTGATGCTCATAAAGAAAGGAGAGGAATCTTGGAAATTTGATAAAATGCAAAGGTGCCTTTGAAATCACAGATATCAGGGCCATGAAATCTCAGATTTTCATCCAAACAACTGCCAGAATTAATTTTTTTATTTACAAAAAAGCTGATCAAGGAATCAATTTCCAGCTAGGTCTCAATCATCAACATTTAATTAAAAGCAATGCCACAGTCCTCAGAACAACCTTTCTATTATGAAATACAAATCTGTCCAGTTCTTCTGTTGGGAGCAAACTGCTTTAGTGCTACCTTTTCCCCAACCATCAAAATTGTTGTATGACTGCTGTCTGGGGACAGACTCCTTTTCAGAATACATGTTCACCAGGTCTGTTGGTCTCAAAGGTAGCCATGGACTGGGCTCCACCATGCACAGTAAGCTCCTGATCTCACGAGATCTGCAGAGCCCAAATTACAGCTGGTCTCTGCAGTGGGAATCTGTGTTAACTAAGTTGAAAACAGACAGATCTTACCCAGCTCATGAGCAGGTCAGACATCCACACATCCAGTGCGTGACCAAGCTCACCTGTTACAGGAAGCATTAAAGTACCTTTCTGTCTTCAGCAATGAGGGAGGGATCTTACACAAAATGTTTATAGTGATAAATTAGCTGAAACTGAGCCCACACAACATTTTAAACAGCAGTACTTTGATTAAACTGACCCAAGATAACTTGTACAAATGTAATTCCATATGGTTTTCTGATATCTAGACTGATGGGCTTGGTCTGTAAGCCTTACAAGGAGTTGCTGCTTGCAGCAGTTGCAATTCTCAAGTTGTATTTACAGATTTAGTCTAGACCAGGAATGAAATTGGTAAGGATTATACTCTAATCTATCCGCCCTGCAAACTATTTGGCTTGGGATTCTGTATCTTGCAATCAATAAGTTCCAGAATTAAATGACACATCTGCATGTCTTTTTTTCCTAGGAAACCTTAATGCTTCCCAGACAAACAAGCCAGCTCTACTCATTTGATTTCTTGAAACGGAAGGCAAGGAGAGGATTAGGAGAGCTTTGTGTTTAACAGGAAAGTATATTTAGGTGCTTACAGTCCCACAGCAGTCAATAGGCACTCAGGCACCTAAGAGACTCACTGGAGCCTAAGTAATTAAGTACCCTTAAGTAATATTGGCAGTTTCCAAAGGTGGTGCAGTAGGCACTGGCTGGCCATGTGGGCTGCATCCATGCCTGGGTGTGCACAGCCACCAGTGAAGTCAGTGGGAGGTGACTGAATCCTGAATCAGGATTTTGCTTGCGCTCACTTTGCCACCTCTCAATTCACATTTGGAGGCAGCTGGCCATCATCTAAGGCCAATACCATCAAACCTGGTGGTTCTAAAATTCTGTTCCTAAACCCACAAATGATAACTACTGTTCAAGCCATATGGAGAGGAGCAGGAACTATCTTGTAATGTTGTACACTGTTTCCTACCAGGGGCTCCTGGTCTACGGGATAACTCGTAGTATTGTAACTAGCATATTTAGTCTCAGTAGAAGTAACTCATATTTTAATTTCAGTGCACCATACCATTAGCAGATCTTCCTCTGTCACAAAACCAAACGCTTGGTTTCCTGGCATTATCGATGGACCACCTTTTTTCTCTCTGAAGTAGCTCTGAACCAGACTCTTCCTTACATGTACATCTTTGGAGGGAACAGACAAATCTAAAGGTTTCTCTTCATGTGTTTTCTTAGATGAAATTAGAAAATCCCTTTAGGCTTCATCCAAACTCTGCACAAGTGAGAGCAGCCTCAGCTGCAGATTGCTTTGTAGTACTGAGGTACATTTACATGCCTGAGTGTGCCTGACATGCCTACACAGGTAGGTACATGGACTGATCTTACGTGATGGATCATGTAAGACCATCTGACTCCTGAATCTCTATCAAATATGACATATTTCGGATAACATAAATGCTACTATGAAGTCACCCACCTGAAATGACAACTGTTTCTCAAGACCAGGCTGAAAGCAGCCAGGACCAGCGTCTGACTTACCGGTGTGAGTTCAGTGCCAGTTTTCTGCTGTTGGCTGCTTTCCTCTCCTTTTTCTTTTTCACTTTTAAAGTTACGATTGTTAGCACTTTGTGCCAGAGAGATCAGCACTCCTGCCTCAGGAACTATGGGCTGCTGCCTGCTGGCTGTGATGAGGCAGCTGTCATTATTCCACAGAACTAAGATCACAATACGCAGTAGGCTACAATTACCACATCTGAGAATGACATTATGCAAAACGACCTGAACCACTCTGAGCCTCAAAAGGGAGAGGCAATAAGGCATCTCAAAAAGTCCCCTTTTTTCAGGGCTAGTATTTCCGTCAGCAGCTGAAAATTCCACATAGCTATCCTTAATGGAATTAATGTACTCACAATAACAGGAAAAAAATGAAATCATTCAGCCCTTCTTATATTACAGGAAATGCTATGTATGTATGTATTTATTTATATGAGATATTCCCCATGAGATATCAGCAACCCCCTCCACATGTGAGTTGAAGATGTTAAGTTTACATTTTGGATTAGAGCTTATTCTGCAATACAGCTGCAAGAATGGCAGCAGGGAGGCTGCTGGACCAAGCCATTTATGCCTGCTTGTTGTAGTTTGAGATCTTACCAATGGTGAGATCACTCAGGACCTTCAGCAGGAAAGAGCCCTTACAGCTGCAGGGTAGGGCACCACCCTCATGGAGTGTACTCTCAGTTCTGTGGGGGCTGAACCAAGCAAGTTTCAGGTTCTGGTGAAAGGCTAATTTGTTTTCTTCCATCACTGAGCCTGGCTTATACTTCTGTATGCCTTCACAAGGACAGGAAACATACCTCTGCTTTGACCAGAAAGACATTATTTTAGGAAAACAGGTTTTAATTACTAACACATTCCTCTGGAGCTGTATCTTGGCCTTGACTGCAGTCACATGCCTGTGAACTAAGGTTTCATTTAATGCAAGTAATCTATCCATCAGATATAACCCTCTCCAGAGTTTCAGAAACTCTGGTCTCATGTAATCTTGTAAATCATTGTACAGTACCTGATTCTGCCCTCAAAAAAAAAAAAAAAAAAAAAGGTTAATGTACAAAAGGAAGGTTTCAGTTTTAGAAAGCTCCCTCTATCCTGAATCCTCCTAAGGTCAAGAGAAAAGTTGCTACTGACTCCTAACATCATTTGAATCAAATGCTGAATACTCTTCACACTTTGAACAATTTCAGCTCAGGACCTTAAAGACCATGTGGTGACAACTTTTATCCTTTCTTAGCAGAAGTCCTAGGAGTACTTTCCAACACTCACCAAATCAGATATTTTTCTCTTCTAGAATAGTTTTAATAAAAGCCAGTTATAGTTTTGATCCTATAGATGTTAAAAACTGCTTCCAGCGGCACCTGGAGCACCTCCTTCCCCTCCTTCTGCACCGACCTTAGTGTCTGCATTGTTGTCCACATGTTCTCACTCTGCTCTTCTCTGGTGGCCATCTTCATCTAACACTTAATTTTTTATTTCCTCTCTTCTCAAATACGTTATCACAGAGGTGTTACTATCACTCCTGATTGTCCCAGCCTTGGCCAGCAGTGGGTCCGGCCTGGAGCTGGCTGGCATTGGCTTTGTTGGACACGGGGGAAGTTTCCAGCAGTTTCTCAAAGAAGCCTTCCCCATAGCCCTCCCCGCTACCAAAACCTGGCCACAGAAAACCCAATACACACGTTCCCCCATCTAAGCTCTACAGTAATTTCTCCTGGCTTTGGTGTCACTATTTTCAGCATATGCTGTCTTCCAGTGACATCTAGGGATGGAGACTGGAAATCGCAAGCTGACCATTTACATAAGCATTGTTTAAGACACATTTCGAGCTGACAAAACTGGTTTGTCTGATAAACCAACGGCTTAAGGAACAATTACAATTAAGATCAGGGGAAAAGAATCTCGCGTTTTGCGGGACCGAATTGATGCTATTCCTCAACTCATATGCATTAGCATTAATTTCATAAAGTGTTCACAGAGACATGGCATGTATTGACACAACATTTCACTCTGGTACAAAGAATACAAGCAAGATGAAGGCACTTCAGTACTGACAACAAAGCACATGAAAAGTGGAAACGTCATCAAGAGGACAGAAACAGTCTGAGGTCAAAAGAGCAAACAAGTTGCTCGGGTAGGGGGATCTACTATTTACTCATTGCTACTACTACTAAATTACTCATTACATTTATATATCAATCCTCTGGTCACAGAGAGTCACCATGCTTGGTGTTTCACCTACACAGGACAAAGATATGGGCCCCTACCTGAACCTGTTACCTGCAGGGCAAGACAGAACCGATGGATGGAGGCAGTAGAGCAGAAGGAAGGGTGGCTCAGTCTGCGCTGCTTTGCAGACTGGCTTCATGTCAGACTTGAGCTTGCAGTGTTCAACAGCTTATCCCTGCAGGATCAAAGCAGAAGCAGCAGCAAGTCTTCCTGCTGTGCCTTCCTTCCTTTACTGGAGCAGCAGGCAGGCTTCCCCCAGAGCATAGCCAGGGACAGCCAAGCAGGATTAGGTAGAAACCCACTATGTGCCTATGTAATACACCACATCAAAGATGTAGAAACATATAAGCTGGCTTTTTTAAAAACAGACTTTGTGTACAATCTATATATGCTCTGGATTTTCTCCTGTAAATCTGGACTTCACAGCCCATGAGAAGAATCCTGTGCTAATTCATGCCTGGACCTTTGAAGAACCCCCCGAAAAATACATCTCTTTGATGGCAGAAGGAAATGTGGAACATATTATCAGAAGAAGATATCAAGGGTAGTGCTTATATATGCAGCAAGTCCAAAACCAAAGTATTTAAGTCTGCTCACATTGAAAAAAAAAGCATGGAAAGGGTGGGGACAGGGAGGGCAAAGTGGTGGTTTTCCAAGATCTTTTGGTCTGAGCAGATAGAGCTGTGTTACCTGAGGTGCAAATTTATCGGACAGAAAAAACTCTGTTCAAAAATAAGGGTCAAGTAAAATAAAAATAAAAGTCAGCAGATGCTTTGCCCATATCAGTGCTACAAGACACAATCTTGAGAATATGGTCTGTCCAACCCTATTAATTTCAGTGCAATTTCTCTTTATATACATCTGCAAAGTAACTGGAAAAAATCCATCCCTTTGCTCCCAGCAGCCACTTTGTCAGATCACTAAATCCCTACAGAAACCACCAAACCCCTTGTTTCTGGTTTTGCCACCACTGCCATTCCCCTCAGACAGCTCAGCAGTCACAGCTGGCAGCCCATCCTGGTGCAGTGACAGGCAACTTGCACGTTCCTGGTGCCCATGAGAGCAACATCCATCACAGCAGCTTCCACACAGGGACTTGAGAGAAAGCACTGCTTCTGGGCTGATTTAGAGCACTGAAATAAGTATAGCAAGAATTCTTCTGGGCATGAAACGCCTCTTGGGGTAGCATAAGACAGACATCAATTTTAATAGCTTCTTTGCAGGAATAATAACTAAACCATTAATTTGGAAGATTCTCACATTGTCTCTTTATACTCAATTGTTTCAGCTAAGCTTTCCTTTCAAAACATCCCTAAGGCCTTCCTCCTGCAAACATACCATGAAAATGTACCATAAAAATGTGAATATTAGTAGTCTGAAATCTAAGAAGAGACTAGAAACCAACAGGAGATTAATTCGCTATGAATTTAGGGGAATGTTGGCCTTGGTAATTTCTAAAACTTTACAGCTTGGTTTGGTTGTTTTTAATCCCTGTAAATTCCCACAGCAAACAACTGGAAATTTTCCTTCTTCAGAGGGTGCTGTCCTTAAATTATTAGCATACTACTTTTATCACAGACAAAATGTAATTACATAATCCACAGTAAATGTCCATTTGTGTGTGATCAGATCACATCCCATGAATAGTGCTCTGGTACTTTGAATTTACTGTCAGCTGTATATTAGTGAACCACTACAAGAAACAGCCAAGAGCTGGAAATGACACAGATGCTTCTGCACAGTGCAAACCACAAGGCAGCAGATGCTGCCATGTTCAGGCTGCCTTCACGTGGTGGCAACCCACAGGGCTCTGCATTGCTCTACTTGGAAGCAGGATGCAGACACTTTCTCCCCCCTCAACTCCCTGCAGAAAACACTTATCTTCCATAGCATTACCAAAGGATGACTTAGTTTCAGTGTGACTTAAGCCAGTATGGAACTGACTTCTACCAGCAGGAGAAATGAAACAATTTGATGATCTGAAGAGATGTTCCTCCTTCCCCTCGGTGCCCTTAGAAACAGCTTAGCACACACAACAGCGATGGCTGAAGACTCCAAGCCCAGCTACTTTTAAACAGAGGAATGTTCACAATATGTTTCATGGAGTAAAAGCACTACTTGACAATCAGGAAGTTTCTCTATGTCACTGCAAACACCTTATCTAAAGGAAAGGTATGCAAGGAAGGAAAATATTCTTTGGCCAATATTCCCTATAAAAGAATTCATACAGAATTCTCACTGGTAAAATTTGTTTTAAATAATGTGTGGATTAATTTATAGATTATCACTTACTAAAGGAACGTGGATAGTGGTTTTGTTCTGTGCCTTGAAGTACTAATCCAGATGTGCACTTGGTGGTGCAGGTGTGAGTTGCAGACACTGACAAGTATCATTTTGCAGAGCCACCTTTCCCTGGTGTTAGTGAGCACAGGTGTGCTGATACCAACCTCTGCTCAGTCTGTTTACTGAGGTGTAGCCTCAGTAAACTCATCAGGAGGCACCCTCATCATGGAACTTTCTCTGTTATAAAGTAGCCAAACACTGCTTCCTCTACCACAGGGGCTGCCCTTCAGCAGATTTTTCCAGCAGGACTCTTGAGAACAGATCATTTTTAACCTTTCTTACCCCAGAACTATTCTGTGATTACACATCAATGGATTTATGCCATTTGCTGGGTCTGCCTAGAAGGGCAACCTTCTAGTTGATTTTGGGACAGTCACCAAAGTGACCACAGTGCCCCCTCTTCCCTGGGGTAGCTGTCTTGCTGTGATACCCAAGCCTTGCTCGTGTGTGCTGCAGGAACTGAGCTGTTCTCCTGTCTGATGGTGAGAGACACAAACCACAGCTGACAGCTAAATCCTCTCTTTGAGGAGCAGAACAGTTCTCCTTGCAACCACATCTGCTGAATGCAGCTACTCATAACTTGGAGAACTGAGCCTGGATCACATGTTGTGTTTTGGGGTTTTTTTTGCATCATCACAGCACAGATGGCTTAAAATGGAAAAAACCCCTGACCATTTATTGTATTCACAAGTGCTTTTAATCAGACGCCAAATTAATCTCAGAAACGTGCTGTCACATTTCACAGATGCAAGACATTCTAAAATAGCTGAGACCAGACTTGAGCGCTGGCTTCATTCTAAAACACTGTGCATTTTGCTTATTCAAGAAATTAGATGATCCTCTTCTACGCAAAATATTAGACCTTGAGTCAGTATGATCATCTTGTTTTAGAGCTATGATATTCCAAGACAAGTCACAGTATTTTTTAAGTTGGCTAGTACAGATTATGGAAGAAATTTAAACAAATTTAAGCAAATATAACTTTTGAATAAATCAAAGCTGATTATAAGAGGATCACACACATCACTATTAAATTACACTACTTTCATCTTCCATAAAAAAAAATCCTCCTTAACAACAGCATAAAATTTCATTTGTTTTAGAAAAGCATACATCAAATAACATTTCCACACTTTATTTCAAAAGACTTTGTTATCTCAGCTCTGTAGCAATACTCCAATACAGGTTAAGACTTGTTCAGTAAGAGATCAATGACAGGCAATGTAGCAAACTTTATAAAGGCAAGCCAATTACAAATCCTCTTCCCAGATTATTTTTTGGTTTTTTAATGTAAACTGGAAACAGTAGGCATGAAACATCTATACAGCAAACTTAAAACAACTATGTCACTTTCCTCTTACTCATCTCAAGAGCTTTTGATCTTTCAGCTCAACCTTCATGTTGCCATGCGTGGGGAACACATTCCTAACTACACAGAGTATGTACAGAGTATCATAGTACTTAAACACACATGACTCCCTAAGACCACTTCCATGTCTTTATTGAAAGTAGCACACTAGTCAGAGGAACGCACAGTGACACTAATCAACACTGAACACACAAAAGGAACAGTGTCCCACCGTGTCCCAAAGTGATCTATAAAAAGGGCCTCCTCTCTTCTCTAACTGGCTAAATACTGATCTTTTACATATTTTTACATACCATGGAGAACTAGTGAGCCACTGGAGCCTTCCAAGAAGGATTAAGGAAAAGAATTCCTGACTGGAACACAAGGTAGATCTATCCTACGCTGTAAAATTAGAGTACTACAGCCTGTTACAGTGCAGCATGTTAGATAAGATCTTAGAGAAACTACACACAGGGTATGGCATTACAGCAGGGATATCCCCTTACTGGCACCTCTGTAAATAACACATACATCTGCACGGCTACTCCATGCCAACTATAAGCAGGATGGCAGTATAGAACAAAATTAAGAATTCTGCCTAATTATTACTATTTCAAACACTTGAAACTTAAGCTTCAACAACTCTTCACAATTTAAAGTTTTAGATGTATTTAGAAACTTAAATGCAAAACTCTCAAGGAGGTGTAACTAGGATTTTTAAAGATAGAGACAGAAACTACATCTCTGGGACCCATGGTAAGATGTGGGAGACCACAGGTGGCGGTCAAGGGCCTGATAACTTACACAGCAAGAGAAAGCAGGCAGCTTACAGACTTAAATTACTAAATCTCATACTCTACAAGTAAGGACTGCTGCCACCATTTGGCAAGCGAGTTTCATTGTTCATAGCTGCAGTAAGTAGATGTAGACTCTCAACACACAGTTTAATGAATCTGTTTATGCAAGACCTTACTCCAGCGTGTCAGCTCAGAGTCAGCTACAGCGGCCTAAGAGAACTATGCACAAGGCTGTGAATTTGAAACAGTTTCTAGATCCAATAACACCTTGTGATTAAGCCACAAGCTTATCCCTAAGAAGGCAATCTTGATTTGCAGGTCTGAAGGACACAGACTTCACAACATTTTAACAAAAAGAAACCACTGCTTTTTGCAGTCTGAGCTTGGCCAGTCTCAAGTCCTACCAGTGAATTTCAAAAGTGTTTTCTATTATATGAAAACAGATTTTCATGGCAGTACTTTAAGTAGTTCTTTTCCACAGCCTTCATTTTCAGCATTCTTGAAACATGGATATGTATTCCAAGTAAGTCTAGCTTGACAAGTTTCAGAATAAGATAACAAAACAAGAAATTGTTAAAATCTTTCACCTGAACATACAAAGAGGTTTGGGCTTGTAGCAAGGCTAATTACAATCCTAGAGACACTTTAAAACACTCAAGGACAAAAATTTCTGCTTTTCTTCTAGAAAGATTAATGGTTAGTTGCCACAACAAATCTCAACTCTTTAAACTTCAAATGTGTTACTTCTCACTCCTTTTCATTTCCTTTTTGCCTTTCAAAGGTCAAAACACAAGCATCTTTCCTAAAGCACAAAATCCAAGCACCCATCACTGCAAGGTTCCTCCTATCAGAGGATTTTTAACCGAGGAGGAAGAAAATGTTTTTCTTCTTTATTCCAAGCAGAATGATTATGGAGAAATGACTCAAGCTTAGGTAGTACAAGTTAATGGAATGCCATCTGAAAAGAAGACTGACTCAGTAACACGAGACCTGCTAGCCATTTGTTCATCTCCAATTCAAAGCCTACTAGAAGTACTTGTGTAATACCAGTGAAATAGGAGAAGATACTGCTTGTTTTTCCTGTTGGGCAGGAGAACAAGCTTTAAATGAGAACATCAGTTTTTCTGGCATGTGATACAATGAAAATCACAAAGTGCTACGTACCCCCAAAAGATTAATTACTTCAGCACCTAAGAATCAGGACTAGATAAACTTACAGGAGAATGATTTTATTCTGCTAATCTGCACAGTTTGCATGACTTATTTTTGGATTTTCATTCAGCGTGTGGGTATTTTCTGTTTTGCAGCAGGCATTCCTTCCTCCTGAACACATTATACATTAACAGTGTATAACATCTTCTGGAACACCCTTTCTCTGAACAGTTAAGATCTGTACACCAGGCAGAATTTGTGGAGACTGAGAAACTGGACACTGGATTCTTTCAGGTGGAATTGTCTAGACCAGACGGAGAAAGAAATTGTCATATAATGCTCCCTTATTTGTTGCTAGTGCCATAAGGGTTCATATCTGAACTCAGGAATCTAAAAAAAAAAAAAAGGTTCAAATAAGTTAAAAATTCAGCATTTTTGTTTAGAAAGGCAATTCTGAATAGGAAATAAAGTACAGGCACATGTGATATTAGGTAATATAGTTTTATCTATTCTTGATGTAGTAGTCATCCATTTTTTTTCTTGCTATGTTATTAGTAAGTCTTAGCAGTAAATAAATGTCTCTCTCTTCCTTTCCAGAGAATACATGGTATTACCTAAAGTTTCTTAAACATTTCCCACTATTGTTATGGATTTGCAGCTCATTGTATTCTGAATTGTCAGACAAAACTTCCATGTCTATCTCAAAAGGAAGACAAGATCTGCACGAATTAATTTCACTCTTCAAGAACCACATCTTACAAGTAGAATACCAAATGCCCATAGCTAACTAAACCAGATTAAAAGCATGGTGGAACAAACCTATTATAACTTCCAATGCTGAATAAATTGCCTTCTAGAACAGTAGACTAAATCAGCTTTCTGTAGTAACACTCAAACCCCATTATGAAACCCTCCATACAAATCTTTAATCCCAACAAAACTCCTACCAAGAAAAAGGTTAGTGTAGAGCCTGTTCCCTTCCTTACTCCAGCAGCTAACACTACGAGCTCACTAAAGCACTGTGTGCCAACATTAAATGCAGAGTCACGGCAGAAGCCAGCTCAATGTCCTCTCCTTTCACTCAGTGACAGAGGAGATACAATATCCCATCCACTTCCTTCAAATGTTTTGCGAGTGCTGTGTAAGGCCTAGATATTTAGCATATTCTCAGTAACAGCAGCCCTGAGCTCAGCTTATTTTACCCCTACTATGCTTCACATTAATACCTCAAAGTCACTGCAAGAAATTTTAGAGAAGATCCAGTTACTTACTCAGTGAACAATTTATGTCTTGTTATGCTGCTAAGATACACCTACACTACAGATTTTAAAGCTCTAGTCTTACAGCTGCAGGACAAGATAAATCTACTGATAATTTAGATAATACTTCATCATGTAGATTTTCCAATTTCTTCGATCAGCAGTGAGCTACACTTGCCATAAAGCAGTTCGCCCATTCTTCAACAAGGCTGCGCTGCTAGTTTAAAACTTAAGCTAAAGCATTTCAGATGTCCCAAGAAATATATGAACAAACTTTTATTTTTAAGCAACAACACACACTATTTCAATACAACTCACACATTTAAGTCAGGTGGAGAGTACTAAATTGAACAGTCATCACTAATACATTTCCACTGGAAATGTGTTAAAGTTCACAAGTGTTTTCATTACCACCTTACTGAAGTTTTCTTATGTGTTTCTAGTCTACACACCACCTGTTTCATGAAGTCATGCAAATCTGAATCAAATTGTAAATGTTCAGGTAAGAGGGAAGTCCATTCACTGTAAAGATTCATTTTTCACAGAAGAGTCATGTTAGGCAAGACCAATGCTGCAGGGTTCTTCATAAGCTTACAGGTATGCTAGAAACCATGAACTTTCAGTTGTTCTTCCTTGACAATGCCAATCTAAAGGAGAAAAGCAACATATTTTAGTAAAGCTTACATACTTAGGATATTACAGCAATATTAAGTTACCTTAAGTTATCTTATACTTTAAGAAACTACTCTAGAGCATATACTCAAAAAAACATTCTTCTAGTTTCCAGAATGTTTCCAGGCCAAGCAGAACTGACCACACAGAAAGAAGATCTTATCAGACATCTAATTTGTTCTGCAGTCCTACTGCTTATTTTTTGACAGTGTAATAACTCTGCACCATGATTTGCATTAGTAAGCCTTGTTCCTCTAGAGTGTTTTCAGTCTCACAATTATGGCTGGCATTGAACACATGGTTTTACAAATGAAGAGCTCACGTTGCACTGCCAGGGAACAAGTGCTGTGTTGTGATGGGGTAAAGGCATTCTACAGTGCTTTGATTCTTACCAGAGGTTTACTCTCACTGTGCAAGTGTCATTTTACTTTCTGGCTTAAAATACAAAGGAACCACAGTGGACATTAGGAAAAACTTCTTCACAGAAAGAGTGACTGCTATTTGGAATGGGCTGCCCAGGGAGGTGGTGGAGTAACCATCCCTGGAAGTGTTCAAGAAGAGACTGGATGTGGCACTTAGTGCCATGGTTTAGTTAATGAGATGGTGTTGGGTCATAGGGTGGACTTGATGATTTCAAAGGTCTTTCCCAATTTAGTTAATTCTGTGGTCCTGTGATCTTTAGCTGATTAATTAGCATCAGTACCATCTGTCACTCTACTGCTTCCGGAGAGGTTCAGATATTTATCTGCAGTTCCTCACCTCCAAGAGGAATTGGCAAATGTTCTTCCTCTGGTCACCTTGCAGCTGGATAACTTCACCGTATTCAGGATGTTCAATCACAGTACCATTACAAGCAAATTTCTAGAGAGAAACATTCATATCGTAAGACATCTGATGTACATCAGGAGTTTGCTTAGTCTTCTCAGAACTTTGTCTCAGAAGATGCTTACTAAATTTTGACGCCAAGCTGAGCAAGGCTAAATCTATTTTATTGATTTTGAGAGCAAATGTTATATATCTATTGATGCATAAATACACAAACTAAGTTACTGATGGTAAATTCAGGCAATGACAAGATTATCTACTGTGCAGAAGGAACTAGTCAACAGTCATTGCAAGAATGGAAAACAAAAGTCCTAAGATACAGCCTTTCGACTCCACACTATTTTAAAATAAGTATTTTTATCCTGGCAAAACTAAAGGTCTCTATTTTGAACAGCAACCCAGCTGTAACAGAGGCAGGAATGAAAAACCAGTTCTACTTTAAACTGGTTTTATGCTTCACATCAACAAAGCTGTATATCTGTGAAATTTTAATGAAACATTTAGAATATATTTTATTTACTTCTTCATAGGACAAAAATTTTTAACATTTTAGCAAAGATCATTGTCACTAGCCACTGACAGGTGTTTTGAGGAAGAAACAGAGGGAAAGGGATCAACCTGAATATGACAGTGATGTGCATTGGCAAGCACAAAGCAAAACAAATATTCTGTTACTTAGTATTAAAAACTATCATACTCCTTTATATATCTTTACTATCAAATCAGCAATTTTACCTTTTTGAAAGCTTTCACAAGTTTCTTCTTGTCATAATCATCTGCAATTCCCTGAACAGTTGTTAGTGTCTTCCTTCCGTTTCGTTGCTGGATCCTTATATGAATGTAATCCTCAGTCCCTGCCGGGAGTAAGTCGTCACCCTTTGTTGCATCAGCAAAGGGGTCTGCAGGAGGCAAAAAGATCCATGTAATTCCCACCACAAAGGAAAAAACCCAAGCTCAAAACAAACCAGGAAGTTTCTTACTTCATAAAAACTTATGATTATTTAGGGGATAATCTTGGTGTTTTCTCCCTGTTTAAAAACACACTGTTAAAATCAGAGTGCTTTTTTCTACAGCTGCATTAAGTCTCATTAAATTGCCTACTCAGGACAGCACTCTCAACTTCTGTGCATCCAGTTTACTCAATGCCTTCCAAGATATAAACACTTTTCTGCTATGGTATCAGTTTACTTCATTGTTTCTTGCAAACTGTAAATCCTGACAGTCACATGTATTTAAAGTGAAATAAAGAAATCGTGTCTCTTATCAGATCAACTGATAAGAACAAACAAATGAAAAAAGCTCTGGTACACATACTCCCTTACAGGTCCAGAAAAGAAGTCTTCTACTGTGACAACTACCACACTACCAGCACTTTAAGGGATGGATGTAATTCTTGGCTACTAATACAAACAAAACACAGAGACACACACTAACAGATGCCACAGGCTGGCTGTAAACCCCCCCCCNCCCCCCCCCTCTTCCAGTCAGCAGCCTTAGGAAAGAATTGTAACAAAGTTGATTTAGGCTTTGACTACGGGAAGGTCAGTTCTCAAATTCTTCCAAGCTTAAAATTTACTTAGCACAGATGAAACAGAAAGGCATTTAGAAAGGGGGGTTTCTACGTTAATACTTTTTATTCTCTGTACTCCACAAAAACATATTTAACACTCAATCAAAAACTTTACAGCTCTACAAGTCTCCTAATCAGTAGTTCCAAATAAACCTTGAAGCACAAAGTTCTTTATTACTTTTTAGGGTGAATAGCAAGTAATTTTTTATTCTAATCAGAATGATATGGATGATATGATATGTAGGTTCAACAGCCATGCAAACTGAAATTTCTCAAGCTTCCATCCAAAACTCAGACCTAAAAAACATTCTGCTATACACCTGAAAGAAATGCCTCAAATGAGTAAAACTTCAGCAGAAACACAAAAAGAAGTTGTTAATCTGCAGACTGACAGATCCATGTAGAAACAAGAATGACGAGAGCATTAAAGGCACTGAAAGCAGGATGAAGATTGACGCAACACAGGAGAAGTACAGCATTGGGAATTTTGAGCAGCTCAACTTCTACTAAGGCATTTGTTGAACCATGTTGAATTTTACTGTGCCCCATAGTTTATGGGGCAAACACTAATGGAAAATTTTAGTCAAAGAAAAAGTAAAACAGGACTTGGGCATGAAGATCACTTGGCAGAGTTTAGGGCTCTAGGCTGGAGATGAGCCAGCACTGTAGGTGTTAACTCTGGATCCCTTCAAACAAATCCTTTGGGCAGCACCTTCCTAAGCACAGGGCGAGCTCCCAAAACACGATTAACAAAACCATCTCACACGGCTTATAGGTGCAAAAGATTAGAGTCAAAGCTGTGACCAAAAGTCAGGCAAAACTGTGGTATAAGGTGCCAACTTGCTCACTTGTGCTGCCTATAGATCAGGCAAGTGGAGACCCCCTGGCACGGTTAAACTTTCCTGCTGATACAAGAGAAACGACCTACGATCTCGATAGCTCAATCTACAGGAACAATAACCTTTGCAGGGCTTGTATCACGTTTTGGGACATTGCTGAGGATGAGGCAGCAAATCAACACGCAGCGGGAACTGAAGAAATTGTTCCCTTCCACAGCAGAGAATACGAACCCCTGATACGGGGTGTCAGAGAACATGGCAGCACCTCCTGCGGGAGCAGCCAAGGGGCCGAGCCTCCCGCCCGAGGTGTCTCGGCTGCACACACCGAGCAGGTCCCGAGGCGGTGGCACGGCGGGGCAAGGACGAGCCGCCGGCGCTGCCTCACGGAACAACGCGGGGACGGCGACACTCGCTCAATGTCACCGCGGGGCACCGGGGCCCTCGGGAGCGCCGGGGCGGGGGGCGACGGGTGGGTCTGCTGAGGGCGCGGCT
>WEIV01011532.1:111828-156168 GCA_013390005.1 Calyptomena viridis | reverse complement strand
GGGAGGGAGGGAGGGGTGGGTTAACAAAAGCAGAGGGACGAGGGGGGCGAAGCTGAGAGGGGGGGCGAGAACGAGAGGAAGGAGTAAGAGGAGGAGGAGGAGGTGCAAAGGGAGGTAAAATGGGGAGGGAGGGACCCCCCGCCCCTCGTCCGCACCGCCCCACGGCACCGCTAACGGGCACCGCCCGCCGCGCTCCGCACAAAATGGCGGCCCGCGCGGGCTGGGCTCCCTGGAGCCCCGTGTACGGAATCAAGGAGTCGTTCAGGTTGGAAAAGACCCCTGAGATCGTGGAGTCCAACCTTCGGCCGAACGCCACCTGAATGTCAACAAGACCGTGACGCTAAGTGCCATGTCCAGTCTTCCTTTAAACGCTTCCAGGGACAGTGACTTCACCGCTTCCCTGGGCAGCCCATTCCAATTCTGATCACTCCTTCTGTGAAGAAATTCTTCGTACTGTTCAACCTAAACCTCCCCTGGTGCAGCTTAAGAGTATGTCCTCTTGTCCTACCGCTAGTTTCCTGGGAGGAAGACCGACCCTCACTTTGCACTACCTCCTTTTAGTTGCAGAGAGCGATAAGGTCTCCCCTGAGCCTCCTCCAGGCTAAACAACTCCTCAGCCGCTCTCCATCAGTCTTGTGCTTCACTAGCTTTGTCATCCTGTCCAGCACTCCAGTGTCCTTCCTCACCTCAATGTTCCCCTCAGCAGGGGCCCTGGCAGCGCCACTGGGGAGTTGTGGAGCCCCTCGTTCTCCACAGTGACCCCTGTGCCCTGGCAAAGGTCACCTCCATGGAGGCCCCTTCCATCCCTTTGGCTTGGGTGCTTTTCACAGGCTGATCAGAAATTGAGAAAGTGCTTCCCCCTTCCGTACTAAAATATGTTGGAAAGCCCCCTCCCTCAGGCCTCCCTCGCTGGACAAAATGCTGCTTTAAATTTTGAATATACTGAGAGAGGCAGTCAGAGCTCCACAAAATGTCTGTATTCCCACTTTGGGCACAGCTTCAAAAAACAGGAAGTTCCACCTCAGTGTGAGGAAGAAGTTTTTCATGTTGAGGGTGGCAGAACACTGGAACTGGAACAGGCTGCCCTGGCCGTGGAGTCTCCAACTTTGGAGACATTCAACACCCACCTGGACACGTTCCTGTGCCACCTGCTCGAGGTGACCCTGCCCTGGCAGGGAGGTTGGATGGGACGATCTCCAATGGTCCCTTCCAATCCCAACAACTCTGTGATTCTGTGAATTTTGCACCCTTGCCCTCTCTCTCAGGTGGGTGCAGCTGCTGTTCCCCAGCCCCAGAGGGGCCACCATGGATGGCTGGCATGTGGCCCCACAGGACACCTGTGGGACAGCTGCCCATGGACAGTCCCTGTTTTGGGAGAACATCAGTGGCGAAGGGGCTGCAATGGGAGAGGTTTGCATTTATAAAGGTGTGTAGGTGTTACAAAGCTTGCCAGTCCTCCAGAGGTGATTAATGGCTTTGCAGATGTGCAACAACCTAGTTGCATTGGCACAACTGCCAGAACCTGTATTTCTTTTTTATTTTTTTTCCTCCTCTTTAGCTTTTATGCTAAGTTTCAGTCCTCTTAAATCAGAGAAAGATTTCTTTTCTGTGATCCAAGACCTGGACTAGCATTGCAGTAGTTTTATGAATGCCAATGTGCACTGGTCTAAAAAAGTTTCTGGTCCTGGCACTTTGCAAGGAACTTTTTCTTTTTCCCATGGGGAAAGCAAGGCCATTTGCTATGGTACAAAATCTCTGCTTACCCTTTGCTGCCATCATTGATGAAGCCTTTCACTGCAGTATGGGCTGTAGAGGAGAGTTAAGTCTTTCCCAAGCAGCTGCAAAAGGCACTATTGGAGCAGTAATGGGACAAGAGCTTGAAGCACCTGCTTCAGTCACAGAGACATGCCACGATTTGGACAATGTCTGTGGATTAAATATGCAGAGTTAGACACTGAGAGACCTTCTGAGAAGGTTGAGGAAGCTCAGGACACCCGTCCTCAGGTACATAATCCCAGGGTATCAATATAATCTCTCTCAGAGAATTTATATTACTCCTAATGTGAAAAATTTTTGTCTCTGATACATTTGTGCTAATTCTACATTTCTCTGCAAGATTTTGTTATATCTTTTGCTGTCCCATCATCATCCTGTGAAACTTTTTCCCATCAGCAAGGCAGGTCCATCACCCTTTTTCCTTCCAGCCACTGGTTTTTGTTACCTTGGCTGGGCCAATACTGGTGTCTGTGGGGCACTGGGATGAGCCAGATCAACAAACTGATTTGAGTCAAAAAATGAACTCAAAGGTTAAAACGTCAGATCTGCTCCACTTGCATAATACTACAACAGTTGTGCTGAGACAGCTGGACAGAGGACAGAGTCTGGGGACAGGCCTGGCCATGGATGAGAGGACAGTGGATCTTCAGACACAAATCCTAAGTCCAAGTTTGCAGGTTTAGGCAAGTATTCTGCTCGCTGTGTCAGTTCTTTTGCTTACTTTGAATCCTCAAGCATTTAAAATAGTTTTACATTTCTACTTCTCACTGCAGGGTTAATCCACTCCTGTGGGCTCATTGGTCTTCTGTGGAATTCCTCCTACAGTTTACAGACAGATGAGATTTGGTGTCTAGGAAGCAACAAAGCTTCTTTATAAACCAAGAAGATGTGACTTTGTTATCCTTAAAATGGATCCACAATGAATAGTTCTGAAGTGTAAACCTTGGCAACTGCTGAGGTAATGGAAGTAAACCCTAACTGCACAGCTTGGCATGTACTGAGCAGCAATTGAAACAAAAGTGGTGGCCAGTACCCTTTTTGTTCCTTTAGCAGTCTGCCACAGTGTCCCTGTGCATTGGTGGGCTCTCGGTGGGGCTGTGTCAATGCAAAGAGCTCTCCCTCTACTGTCCCCCTCAGAGGGAGCTGCAGGTCTCTGTGTGACATCCAGCACTAAGGTCTGACACAAATAACAGTCTGTGCCAGCACTTTGCACCAAACTTTGGTGACTATGGGCAGAGACAGGTGGCATCCTGCTGGAGATGTGCTTCTCCTGCTCCTTCCCCTTGACAGCTGTGCTGGAGTCTTTTGTCCTGAATAAGTCCTTCCTGTTGCTCTTGGCAATGGACCTGTGAAAGTCCTGGTGGCTAGGGCTTCTAGCCACACCAGACTGAAGAAAGGTGGGCAAAGCAGACATGGCAAACAGTGCCAAACAAAAAAGGTAGAAGCTATTAAAACAGGTTTCAAACCTAAGCGGAGGCAAGAGGTGTTGCTGCTTGATTGTTACATTTCAGATTATGGCTAATTGTCCTAGAGCTGAGGCTGGAGTTTTTACAATGGATTGGGAATGAGACTCTTGTCCTTCCACGACTAATGTATAACCTGCCAACTATGGTGCAAGAAAAAAAGAACATCATCTCTAATTAACTTGATGATGGCTTCAAGCTATTTAAATGTAATAGTTGCAAGACCTGGTTATGGACAGCAATAAGAGATCCTCTTGCTTGCCTTTTCCTGTATTTCAGTTCATCTGTCAAGCTGCATGTGAATCATTACAGGTTATTTATGACTAGATAAAATGCAGGGATTAAAGCCAGGGACTCAATGGCATACAGATGATAAATATGACATACTGAAGCCATAAAGTACACTTTAAAATGTCACCCTAGTGCAGAACTGCACCTTCACTGGGTACCCTCAGATGCCCTTCAGATGCCCTTTAGGAACAATGGGTAACCCAGACCAGTGGGAGAAACTTTGCTCTTCCAGAGAATTGCTGTGTTGGAAAAATGGGCTGGGAATGCCATGAAAAAGCCTTGCATCAGGTAAAGTTACCTACACAGTAGAGGCTAAAGCTGTGCTTTACTTCAGGACTTTGTATGACATGTCTTTGGTTGTGTGCATGCACAAGGCCACCCTTATCTGTACCTCTGTAATAACTTGCATAACTAATTATGTTTCAGTTCCTACAGACACGATTCTAATATGTACTACTACTATTTTCATGTGCAGCACCCTAATATTTTGTTTTATTCCTCAGGAGCTTTTACAAAGCAAAAATCTAATTTAATTAAGGCTTGCTCCTGTAGGCAGATCTCCTGTACCCAGCCCTGCAGTTGCCTTACCAGAAAATGGCAGGCTTGCATGCTGACCTGTCCTCTGCAATGGCCTGGAAACCCAATTACTGCTTGAAGCACTCAGTGTTCAAAGAGCAGTTTGAGTTGCCTGACAAAGTGTGCAAGAAATGTGCAAATGGGACAAAGCAGCACTAATTTCCACCTTGCAACTCCTCTATGCACAAAGTTGGCTCCACTCCAGCACCAGAAGCTGGCCTTTGTTGGCCTCTTGTCGGCATTCTGAAAATAACGTCAAAATCCTGGATGCCTGAGAGATATGCAAAAATATTTCCATCCTTGATCTTTTTTTCCTTGAACTTTAATTTTCCCTGCACCCACTTACATGCCTCTACCTACAATATCCATTTGGAATCTGCACATCCCAAACCTCTGTGCAGAAGACTGCCCGGTGGCTTTTTGGCAGTGATGGAAGAATAGCAAAAGTATCAGAAGAAATCCTCCCTCTCCCATCAGCAGAATAGTTTCGAAGGTGTCTGTAACCATGCCAAGCCTGACTTGTATTTTTCCATCCAAGCTCTAACTGGTGCAAAGCCTCCACAGGGTGCTGAGGAAGGGCTTGTGGAGGCTGGCTCATGTTCTGAGCTGTAGCCTATGCTTGAGCTTCCAGCAAGTTGTTCCAATAAGCATGTGCTAACTGGGAGACCGGGCCTAACTCATGAGGATTAGGGTCATACTTAGTTTGGCTGGGCTTCAGTACACGGTCAGGTTTCAAGATACACATGCTTTTGTTTGAAACGTGGGAGTTAATTCCTTGCTCAGATTGAAAACAAGATGATAATTTCGGCATTAACCACTAGGTGGTCCTCTTTCTCAAATTAAAAAGTAGCTCCAAAATAAAGGCAGTCCTGGCTTTTCTCTGAAACCGAATGTTAGTAGAGAACAGTTTCAGTGTAAAGCTAAACATAATTAGAAGGTTCATGTAGTTGCTTGCACTGACATGGTTTTCTGAATAGGTTTGAATACAACTTTTCATGAACCCTCCAAACTCAGTGCAACTGGGCCTCTTATCAGTCATCACATTCTGCCTAGTTAATGCCAGTTAAGAATTTCCAGCTCCAAGCAGCACAAGTGTCAGTGATATTCCCTCCTCTTATTCAAGGCTAAGCAAAATCAGAGCAGCAATCTTTTAGTTCACTTCATACACAGAAGTCATGTTCTACCCCACTACAGAAGGCTGGGCAGATTCATGGGTCAGGCAATAGTTTATGGCATTTGAAACTAATCTCAGGCTGGTATGTGAAACAATGAGTGGTGGGCCAGAAGAAAAAAAAGGTATGTTACTCTATCCAACTGCATCAAATGTCTTTGCTTTTGAGGTTTTTCACCTTCTGTTTGTGGGAGACACCTATCAGCAAAAGAAGTACAGAAGAAAGGAGTTTTGGAATAGTTCTTTGAGCAAACTAAATGGTAGAGTTTGGCATCAAAACTGTAGTTCACTGTTGGCCTCTGGTGCTGTCTTGCCAAAGAATATTTCTCTGTGACAGGCTCCCTGGACCTTGCCTTTTGGGGTCACTTCAACCTCCAGGTGATACCTTCCCATTGCCTCTGTTAATCCCCCTCAAAATTTCCTCCTGCAAAACCCAACCTCTCTTTGTCCTTGGGAACTCACTCTGCTCCCCACAGCCCTTCACACGTGTGTATCCACTGCCTTTTGATTTAGTTGCATCCCACAGTGTCTCCCTGGTCAACCATCCCACTATGAAACTGAGACACTCCAGGCAGTAGCTGGCTCAGCCCTG
Source organism: Calyptomena viridis (assembly GCA_013390005.1). Classification (NCBI taxonomy): domain Eukaryota; kingdom Metazoa; phylum Chordata; class Aves; order Passeriformes; family Eurylaimidae; genus Calyptomena; species Calyptomena viridis. The sequence continues at coordinate 150,299 of WEIV01011532.1, read as the reverse complement.
CTCCTGGTTCCCATAACTTATGTAGGAATTTTATATGCAGGAGTCCTTGGTTGTGTGTGCAGGAGGAAAGTGATGGAGTCATGAGTCCTTCCCAGAGATCTTCTACAAAGAAGGAAAAGAATGGAAGTTTTGATTCACAAACCTCTGCACCTTCACTACAGACCAAGCTGTTCTCTGGATGATCTGCCTCGTTCAGTCTTTTATGACCCTCTTTTCCTTGACAGCTTTTTCACAGTTCCTCACAAGTCTGAGTGGCTTTCACATTTCTGTGTTGCATGAGCTGACTTGCTTTCCTCAGCCAAAGCTTAAGCCTGCTATGAATGGAGTAACAAAATAAAATAAAATCACAGCTGCCTGAAAAGAGCCTGAAAAGCCATGATGATTTCTGAGTACTATACATAGCTATCACTGTGGTAGTTCAGTTGTGGTCTGGTGGAAAGAACTTATGCAATCTAGTCAGTGAGGATAGAGTAAGAGAAATCCCTGATGAGGTTCATTTAAACAGAATGTCACATAATTTATTAGACTTCATTGCTAAGAGCATTTTATAGTAATCTTTTATGAAGTCAGAATGATTGCAAGTGAAAATGAAAATACTTGAATAAAAGTGAAAATGAAAGTTCTTGAAACTGGCAAGTGGTGTGTCCAGAACAGATGCACAGATGTGATCCTTCTTGTAGCAGAGAAAGAGCTGCAAAGCCCTCGGCACACAATTTTGTGGATGCTGAGAATTTACATTGGTTCAAGAAGCAACAGTGAAAGAGAAGTTGCCCATCGAGGGCTACCTACCACAAAGAAACATTTGACTTGGAAAGAGCTCAAGGGTCTGCGAGAAGAGTCTAGTGGGGAACACCAAAATATGCTGCCCTATTTTTAGACTTTTCCATAGAGGTTCTCTGCTCTCCACTGTCAAAACCAAGGTACTGCAGTAGATCAACCTGGGGCCAGAATGAAGGTAGATGATTGCATTAGAGCATTTTAAATGCCGGCTCTCCTAATAATGATTTTTTTGTTTTCTTGTTTGTTTGGTTTTTTCTGTGTTGTATGTATATTTTGTATGTTTTTTTCTATATTACTTTGCAGGCAGAATTTACTAATAAGGAAACCATGCTAACATGAAGACATTGAATAATTTTACTTTACGTAGTAACTTCCATGTAGGTGACAATCAGTGAAAATTATCTGTGCTATTGAAAGGCTCACATTGCAGTACCAGCAAGACTAGAAAGAGTAAATGGGATGAAAAAGACTTTTACTTCTGTTTTAAGATGTTATGGTCACTAACAAAACAACAAAACAAGACAAGGTCATGCATATGCTGGAGAAAAAAAACATTTACTCCAGCAATGGCACACTAGACATTGAGAAAGAATACCCACATTTTCTGGTCAAAATAAATATAAAAAGCAATAAGGGAAAAGATCTATGATGAGAAGCAATGAAGAGTTTTACTTACTAAGAAGATACCCTCTGCATACATGCACACAAAATTAGCACAGCAGAAGCACAGCCACCGCCTGGTTCTTGGATGCACATTGATTTTTAGGTAGGGAGCGTTTGCAAGGTTCAAAGGTTTCTGAGAAAAGCATGTGTATCTATTATTGATTGTGTTAGCTGTAAAAAGACCTTTTGTGTCATCATGGACTTGAAGTGCTCTTCATATTTCACAGTTGTAATCCTGAGTAGTCTGAGTAAACTCTTGAAAACTTGGATGAGGAAGACACTTCTTTTAGCTATTACTAGGTAGAAATTGGAGAATGGAATTAATTTCTGAGGCTTCTTTACCGTGTTTGTTCATACATATACCCTTAAAACAAACTATTACCCAGAAGTGAGAAATTTATTTTAATTCCCACAATCAGTGACCATGCTCTCCGAAGTGGTGGTGGTGGTGGGGTCTCTACTTCATACCTGGATGTTGAGTAAAGGCAGGGGCAGGCAAAATATCAATCATGCTTCATCCTAGAAGTATCCAACAAATTGCCCCAGCAGATAAATAATCTCATTTCTTTTGGGAGGTGGCTGCAGTGAAATAGCATTATTTGTGCTTTGAGATTTTCTGAACTGGAAGCATCTTTATAGAAAACTGAACAACAGATTTGTTATTGAACTTCCTCTTCATCCTAACGAGATTCCAGCATTTCCTGTCCAGTCTCAGTTTACAGACAGGGTAGGGCCTCAGAGCCCCCTTTTTAAGCACAGCTGTAAAAACTGTTTTTTCAGGTAGTCAGTCTCACCAGGAGTGGAGCACAACCCTGTGTCTGTGCAGGGAGAGCCTGTGGTTCCCAGGCAGCCTGGTTCATATCTCAGCCTCCCTGCAGGGTGGTGCCCAAGGAGTGACATACCTGCCAGTTCAGCTGCTGCTCCTCTGCAAACCTTCATGGTGAACATGGTCTTAACTTTTATAGCAGTGAGATCTGTAACAGCAAGGCTGTGATGGCACATTAGTCAAGAGACAGAGTTAAAAATAACCACTCAGAAGAGACCTATTGTAGAAAAACAATATTGCTTGAGATATTAACCTCATGCAGGCAAAATTTTCTCTGCCACTAAACTGGTAAGTGCTTGCTTAAGCACTGAATCACAGTTGATTTTATCACCTACTTGGGTGCTGTGTTGCAGTATGACCTAAAACTTATATGCGGCTGAGTTGACCCCAGCTGTTAGGGGCTTAATGAAACAAGAGCTGCCATCAAGTAAGATCCCAAGCAAAAAACAAAGATGGAACAACAGCAAGAGGAACAAGGGCTGGGGAAGGAGTGTGTGGACTGACTGTTCCAGCTTGCCAACCCTGAGAGACTCCTACCCTTTCTCCCCATACCTCATCCCCAGCCATGAGTGTTTTCTCTCTGCAGTCATGCTCTCCAGACAGAGCATCTTAGCCAGGCACCTTGGCTGTCCTTTGCAGAAAGTGTGGCAGCTGGTCCTGCCCCTGTCCCCACTCACAGGGACATGGCAGCAGCCTCCTCCCCTCTCCTCCTGGTGGGCCTGGGGCCTCAGCCAGGTGTCCTGCCAGGCCCCCCCTGCAGACCCCTGGCGCCGCCCACAACTCCTGCTCCCTGCCCTGATCAGTGGCTTTCTTATAGAGCCACTGTTCTCTACCCCTCCTTTTGTAAATTTAAATCCTGCTCACTAGTACTGCTGACGTCCTCCTGGCCAACCTCTTGACTCCCCCTCCCTGCTTCAAGCCCACTCCTCTACAGTATAAAAGGCACAAGCCCCCATCAGCTGCCCTGCTTCTCCTTGGAGCAGCGACTGAGCAGCAGCTTTGGTGCAAACAGGTGAGTGTCTTCCTCTATCTGCTTCAGTGCTTGTCCAGGCTCTTTCTTGCTGGATTTCCAGTTTTGGTTTTGGGCTTTAGCTTACCTACACTAACATACATAGCTGTGCTCTGTGCCTAGTAACTTTTGTCCAGTTTTTGTAGTGAAGGAGACCGTGCTGAGGCAATGGGGCTGAGCAGTGGGCAGTGGGGTGTCCCTGCAGGGAGAGCACAGGCAGAAGGCTTCAGTGCAGCCATGCCCCTCTCGTACCAATCAGCCCTGAAATGAGCCATGGTCCCAGGCTTGGGTTCAGCTGGAATCTGGTCTCTCATGGGTGCTTCCAGAGCTGCTTTTGGACACAAAAGCTATTCATGTTTGCATTGGAGGGGATGTACACAGCTGCTGATGTCCAGTAAGATGCTGGTTTAGGGTTAAAAGAGTTAATAGCACCTTGTCTTTTGAGGACAATCATGGTAGCCTTATACCTGATGGATCTGCAGCAGAGCAGCTTGGTATGCTGAGCCCCTCTGTGTGCCCACAGGCAGAGCCAGGCTGGTCTCCCACTCCTCGTATGAGGCAGACCCATGGCAAGTTGTGATACTGCTGCTTCACTGTAACTTTATTTGTGGCCTTGACTTTCCTCTTTCACAACAATGGTAGTTGCCAGACTGCTGTCACAGATGTTGCTCAGATAGAATTTAAAGGCTCTTTCTGCTTGTCGCCAAGCGGAACTGGCAAGTTGACCAAATGGCAGCAGTGCCAAATTTTGCTGAGCTCCAGGAGCAAAATTATTCCTGAGACTCTTAATTGTGTCAAATTCTGATGCAAATAGTCAATTTAAAACTTTTTAAATGATTATTTAATGCTTGAAAAGGGAGGGCATACAGAGTGACTGTAGGAGGTCTTGTTTTTTCAGTTTTGCCTTCAGAATAAAAATGCAGGTCTGTGGGCTGAGAGAGGTCTGGACCTCTGAAGATCACAGGCTGTCTCTCAGTTACATTACTCTTGAAAGGACTGTGCATGGCTAAATCAGGATTTTTTGCTTAGTGACAAGAAGGAGTTGGGTGTTAGAAATGCTCAGGATCAAGTTTATGGCATTACTTCTGCCTGCGTTTCTTCCCATATAAACAATGGTAGGACAGTTAGGAGTAGGAAAAATTAGGGAGGATTAGAGATGCTGAGCCCCCTGATTATTTAGAGGTGGCATGTTACTGAGGAGCAGAGGGAGCGATGTGCTTCGCAGAAACCATACCCAGAAAAAGGGTATGAGCAAAAAGTTCAATAAATAAGAGTGCTGTAGAAGGTGGCTGGGATGACTGATTCAGGCACAGGACCAGCTGGTGGAGACTGAGATGCAGCATTGCTTAGGGAAAAGTGTGTGCCAAAAGCTTTTCCCTATATTTTTGTCTTTCATCAACAGCGAGCTCAAGACAAGTTCTTCCTTTCTGTAATATGGTTCCCTCAAAACCAAAAAACAAAACCAGAGAGCAAGTAATCTGGAAAACCTGTCAGCAGCCCTGTAAGCACACTGGAGAGATGTCTCAAAACACCTTTGTGTCTCACTGAACTTAAGGCTTAGCTAAACATGGAGCAAGAAGAGATGTACCCCAGCGAACTCACCCCATGTGGTTTTGCATGCTAAGATGATTAGTCCTGATTGTCATGAGATACTCAAGTTAGAAAAAGTTAAATCGCAGTTCTAAAATCATGAGATAAAATCACTTTCCTCTAAGCTGCCTGGTAAGGAGTTGTCAGCGTGGGAAAAAGCCCTTGAGAAACCTTCATTGAATACTAGGGGTTAAGGAGTTTTTGACTGCATTTTAATGAAAGACACAACCAGATTCTCCCTGTGCTTTTACTGCATTGCCTGTTTGGTGTGCTTGGGAACACCTTGCATCAAAGATTTTTGTTCCCACTCTGCCTGTACTGAAAGCAGGCTAAGATTTTGGCAGCAACAGGGGAAAAATCCCACCCATACACAAGGAGAAGCCTCTGTGTGGGCACAGCTGAGAGGATTTTTTATAGCTCTGTGCTTATATATACTGTAAGTGATGCTTAAGCAAACAGGGCTCCTGCTGACTTCTGTAGGCAGAGGCTCCAAGCTGTCAAATATATAGGCAGACCTTGCATGTTACAGGACAGACTGTCCTGGCATGACAACTGGGAGAGCTGCTGTAAGGAAGCTCGTACAAAGTGCTAGAGACAGTGGTAACCTGAGCCTGGGTTCCTTCACCTCTTGGATGCAATTTTCCCAGCTTAGCACCGTCTGTTCTGCCCAGTCTGTCCCAAGGGGAGACAGCAGGGATTTCTCATTCAGTTGCATCTGGGTGCATTTACAGGATTGGGACATCTACCTGCAAAAACCGTAATTGGAAATCGTACTTTTGCACAGTGTGTTCTCTTTCATACTGAAATGCATTTAGTTGTAAAAAGAGTGTGTAAAATGCAAACATTAGACACATTTTACAGGTGAGGAAAGGATGCTTTAGTAGTCACTAAAACACACTTTGGTGGCCAATGCCCACAGTCATACAGAGGGCCACACAGAAGTCAGCAATGAGCTCAGGGCCAGGATTCAAGCATCTCATGAAGCCATAACAGGGGCTTTCATTGCTGAGAAAAACTCCAGTTTTTACCTCAATAGATGGCTCACTGCTTAGCTTTACTTTCAAACAGAAATACCCAGGACATCCCCAGCATCAGCGTTCCACAGAACTTAGAGCCATGAAATGGCTCCGATGAATAGCAACACACCTTTACAGTTGACATGTTACTTCCCCTTGACAGCTCTAACTCATATGTGTTCCCCATGTTTGCTTTTCTCCTTACAGCCTTCCCACCACTGCTCCGTCATGTGGCATCCAATCTCCTGGACACCACGTGCCCAGTGGTCACCAAACCACTTAAAGCTGGCCACTGTCTATGTGCTGGTGCTCTTGGTATCACTCAGCTTTGCTTCAGGACAGAGCAGGCCATTTAAACATCAGATAGACAACAGAAGTAAGTATGAGTCTCACCTGAGGTAATGCAATGGACTCCCACATGGTGACCCCACAGTCTCTGCTGCACTGAGGGATCAGGGCTGGGCTGTCAGGCAAAGTTCAGTAACAAAACTGTGTAGGTGTTTCTATGGTGAAATGTTGGTGTGGGGTCCTGTGCTTCCATTTACACTTGTCAGTGCATATACAGAACCTCGTCTTTCTCACAGCCCTTAATTAGCCAAGACAAATGGCATTTTTGTTGATAAATATCAGAGAGGACACTAATGTGCAAAACACTAATGTGCAAAAGATAGACAAGAAAATGTAAGGTGGTATACATCAAATATTTAAGCACCAAATTTTCAGCTGTGTTCTATTGACCTGAGGTAGTTAACAACTGCTTCTGTGTAATAACAAGAAAGCAAGGGCCAGAAGCTGAAGTTCACACTACAGACATCGTATTTTCTGTCTGGGAACACGAGTTGTCTGGAAGTCTAAATACAAGTGGTTGAAGGATCTCCATTCAGAGATTCTGTGAGGAAATGAGGCTGGCCAGGTGAGGGACAATACCACATACCCCAAGTAAAAGCTAACAAACAGTCCAAAAGATTTTTGAGAAAACCTTACCAAGAATTCCCATCTTCCCCCAAGGAACAAAGGCTAATAGTTGTATGTGGAGTGGGAGAAAGGGGTGTGGGCAGTAAGGTGCGTGGGCTCTCAGTGACACACCTTTCCCCATTAAAAAGGACTAGAGATGTTGGGAATCTCAGTTTTTATGTACATGGGTGAAAAAAATGAAGTTACTTTGATTTTGTTGGGTAGGAAAGGTGTTAAACACTGTGTTGAAAGACTTAAAAGATGTATTTTTGGAGAAATTAAAAGGAAAAGGGAATTTTTTTTTTCTCTATTCAAGCATCAAAATGCACAGGGGAAAATCCTCCTGCTTTGCCTGAGACTTTCATATGACTGAAATGATATATAATGCACTTAAATTGTAGTCTATTCCTGTTCCTCACAGTCCTCTGGCTTTGGAATGATTTGGCATTTCCTTGGGGTGACATCAACTCCAGTGCATTGTAGAATTTCCCTGTTGCTGTATCATAGTCTTTTAATACAACTATACCCCTCTCCACGCCTGCTGCAGAACTGCACTAGACTACAAAAATAAGTCAAGTCTTAGATGCTTTAAAAGAAAAAAGTAACCCAAGAAAACAACTTACTAAGTGAACAATAATTAGCTTTTAATGTTTACCTCTCACATTGGAACTCCCTCTGCAATCCAGTTAGCTTGTAGAAATAGTGTACCTGGTACACACTGCAGAAAAATCTGATGGACAATTTGGCTTATGTTAAAAATGCAAGTTGCAGCCCAATTTGATGAAAATCAATTTTGCATCTGAATCCTCTTCCTTTGGGGTCTACGCATAGAAAGCAATCCTCAAAAGCACGAGAAAGTTGTGTGTCTGGCTGCAGCCTGTCCCCTTCTTTTTTTCTCCTGGGCTCCGTCCTCGAGATGTTCAGGAAATGCTGCCTCTAAGTGCAGTGGTAGATGCCTCACTGACTGGTTTGAATTCCAGGTCCTGAGATCGACCCTTTTTGGTACGTGGGCCGTGGGGTTCGTCCCATCGGTCGGTTTGGGAAGAGGCAGCTGAGAAGCAGCCGTGGCAGCCTGAGGCCTGTGAGCAGACACCTGGATTTCATCTTGAATGCTTTGTGGGAGCATAAAGTGTTGGACATGGAGGACAATGACTGGTGATCTCTCTTCTGCAAGGTGGTGACCCAACCTCTCTGTTCTTTGTGCCCTCCTGTGCACCTTAGACCTACAGTTCTGCTTTTTGCAATCCCATTCTCCTCTTCTTTCTGCTCCCTGTGCAAGTTCCCTCAAAAAGAAACATGTTCAGGGTGCAGGTAAAAGACAACACACGGACACAAGCACCGAGTGCCACTGCAGCTTATAAAAATATTTCTTCATGGTGCATCCTCACCAATCTCCTGATGCTGTTCACTGTAATGTTAGATTTATCTAAAACCCACACAGCTTTTCGGCTGGGATTTAAGCTCTGCAGCATTAAATGTATCATGAAACCCTCCTGTCACATTTCAAAGTTGATACATAAAAATAAAAAGCAAAGGTTGGAAGAAAGAAAAAAGGCTCTCACTGATTTTTAATGTATCTGCATTAATGGCATGAAATGCTGGTTCTCTGTGCAGCTTTTATAGAGATTGTTAACATCCACTCAAAAGAATGTCACCCTGAAGTACCCAGTGGCCCTTCATGATTCTTCCTGTACTGCTGGAGAGATATATTAATGAACAAAGAGGAGCTCCTATCAAAGGTAAGTATTTTCTCCTTGCTGAAAAAGAAAAAAAAAAGGCTAATTGAACTCCTTGAAGTAGCTTTGTGCCTACTGCATATAATCACACACCACTATCCAAAACCTAGCTGCTTACCTTTAAAACAATGTAGATGTTTCCAAGCACATTATCTGAGCAAGCTAAAGTAATTCTTTGAGGATCCCAAGCCATGTACCATCTACTACATTAGTCCACATCAGTAAGCCTGGAGTTGTGGATCAGCACTCATGTTAATATAACTTTGTTACATTAATTTTATAAGAAGTGTTATTTACAATATGTTTAATCTTGATTAGGAACTATTAGCAGGAATAATGCAGTTTAATCTACGGATTAAAAAAAAGATAGTTTAGAATTTAGGTAATGACTGAGGTTAAATCCAGGCCACGAATCATTCTGCAAAAGACAAAGTAGAATGAACTTCCACTTCTAGTTGTGCTTTGTTAGAATTACTACTAAAATTGAATAGTGGTTGAATGAACCATTGCAGATATTTTAACATTTTCTTCTCTTTGCAAATGGTCTGTCAGCAAGAGGTGGATTTTTATGATAATAAGGTAGTTACTACCATTTATAATGCAATGTATCTGCTGACCCAAACTGTTACTTAAAACACACTAGTTGTCATGAATGCTTTCACGGTAGAGAAGATATGCTGGTAAATATTTTGATCAGCATCCATCACACAGGACACTGGAAATACGACACTAAAATTATCGGCAGGGTTCTTGCTCAGATTGTGTAGCAATCCCAGAGAGAGTTAAAGAAATTGTGCCTCTGTTTGAGATGGATTTCACCCAACAGACTCAATAGTTTGGAGAAGACTAACCATCAAATGTTCCTAACAGGATTCCTCCCACCCCAGCCCTAAAGGGAGAAGTCTGAACTGAGCATCCTCTTCCCCTTGGCAAACCATGACATCTCTGTGGAGCTGCCCATCTCCTGGGTGTGACTGTGTCACTTGTGTGTGGCTGTGTCTTCTGCACGCTTCCTGGCCAAAGGGAGCACAAATTGAAACAACAGAGAACTTTTTGTTTTTCTTTATGAATCAAATCCTTGAAAAGGCATTCTTTTCATAAATCGCTTTTACTCTTCTATAATTTCTCTCGACAATAATTCTTGGTGAGTAAGTAGATAACAACAACAAGGCAAGCTTAATATTCACTCAGACTTAATCAAATAATCATATAGTTTTCATTTTACCCATTAAAATATTTTCATTTATAAAAATTAATCTAAATATAAATATTAACACTAAAGATTGAAATCACTTGATGACAAAATAATTCTTTGTGTGCTATAACATATGCTTTTATGATCTTTTTAAAACAGTAAATTATATCTTTGCACGTATTTGGCACAATAAACATTTGTAAAAATTCAAATGCCTTAGAGCAGGTGGGATTTTTTTTAAATTTTTTTTTTTTGCAATGCCTACACAGTACACATTTTTCTGTCAAAGAAGACTGAATATTTTAACATTGTAACACGATAATAGTTGCTTTTCATGCCTCTTAAGGAAAACAACCTATTCCAAACTTTGTTGGCTTGTTTAAATCACACTAACAGAACAAAAGCCAAAGAGTTATTCTATTAAAATTAGTCACTTCTGTATTGATATTACATACACAATATTAGTTATTATTTATTAGACGAATATGCAGACCAACCACCATTAATGACATTTCATAACACGCATACCTGCATAAACCAGAACCTGGGAATGTATTGTATACATACACGAGAACAGTCAGTGGAGGAGGAGACTGAATAACAAAAAAATTACTAGGCATCTTACTCTGTTTAATCTCCTTTACTGGATTGCATATATAAATAAAATCTATTTGTTTTATGTATATGTTTATATATTAAACAGAGTGGGCCAAATTCTGCCCTCACATCTGTGCAAACCAATTTCAGAGAACTAGTATTGTGAGAGTAAAAGAAGGCCTAATTTCACCCAGAATGAACACAGTGGGTCAGATCTTAGGCAGATGGAAATTCCTTGAAGGGATGAAGTGATACTTCTGCATTCTAGGTGGGAAGATGGTTGTATTTATTCCAAGGGTTCCTTACATGCAGCTGGACATCAGAGTACTGACAAGCTAGATGTCAAATGTGGGTGGCAGATTTGCAACTGGCACTGTTTTTCCAACCAACCCATCCAGCCATTCCTTGTCTTCCCCACTTGCCCCTCTAAATTCAGCATAGTCAGGAAATTTGCCCAGTGTTGCTCATCTTTGCCTAAACAGACACTTCCTGGCCTGGTGTCCCAGGGGCCTGCTTTCCTGCTGCATGGCAGGTAACATATGGCACTCTGCTTTGGGTGTTCAGTGGGGGCCCAGGGAGAGAAGGAGCCCTTCTCCTTGCCTGGTACCCGCGGCCCTCGGGAGAGCTCGCCACTCCTCAGTGCTGAGAGGGAATTGCCCAGCCTGTGCCCTTCTTCACAGCACATTTCACATCAGCCCTGTCTGCGTTTGGGTACCTGCCCTGCCGGATTTGTGGAAGGTAAAGGATTAAAGGATTCACTGGTTTATCACCTCCTCTAACTACCTCCTTTGTATTCTTCAGAGCAAAAAATACCATGAACTTGCAACGCTCTCCTCCACAAGAGTGAGAGGAGCATCCTGAAAGCAGCATCTTCCCTCCTGGGCATCTGCTCAAGGGCCTTCCAGTTTGACTAACCTTTTAAAAGTCTCAACAAAGGAAAGAAGAAATATTACTATTAACAATCCAATTCAGAGTGGTCCAGTGGTAGTGGGGTGCATGTAGCACCAGCAACAGGATCCAGCTACTATGTTGGCTACAGACAAGGAAAGGAAGAGATGTCTGGGCAACATTTGCCCCCTTTTCAGAAGGGTCAGGGAATGTCAGAAAGGAATCTCTTACAGGCTGCAGTCACCCTATAACCACCTGTCAGTCAGCAGAGATCTCATCTCCAATGCTTTCACTTTCTTTTTCCAATTGTAAAGATTAAAGAATTTATTCTGAACTACAGCGTGGTTGGCCACCACCAAGTGGACAATGCTATTGAGAAGAATGAGACATACAAAAGTGTTGGTTTAATAACAGTGTTCAGATGTTTCCAGACACCAGGATCATAACTCAGCAGGCAGCTGGTCCACATGTGTGGCCGCCAATTCATTGTTCAACGTGACATCCATGCTCCCCATGATGCCAAGAGCAATATATCTAGCTCTGGAGCTAGAGTATTCAATCTACCAAATCAAACTGTACCCTCACACAGAAGACTTCTCACATCACACCTCCCACAAACCCTCTCAAAATTTCCACTGACTCCTTGGGAGCTGAGCTAGGTACACTGATATTCCACACCCACCATGCAGCTGAAAAGCAGCACACACTGCACAGAGTTGTTCTTATTGCTTGACAAGACAGATGCCTACATGAACAGTAAGAGGCCAGCAAATATGGATCACAGGTCTGCTTTGGCAGAGTAGTTGGCCTATGACTGAGTGTACAAAAACATACTGCAGTTTGAAGACGACATACTTTAGTACAATCAATAGGGAGAAAAAGTGCATCTTAAAATGTGGAGCCTTGCTTTTGAAACTCAGCATCCTGTCTAGAGTCCTGTGAGAACTTTAAGGCAGAGTTTCCTGTAGCAGACCACAATGCTGAAGACTTGGACAGCTTTCTCAGTGAGGTATCCAAAATGAAGCCCTATAACTGAGGCTCTGTGGGTTCTTGAGGGTCCATTTTCAGCTGGACATACACAATGGCTGTTAAGAAAAGGCACTCTAGTGTACAGCCTTAGGCAGTGTGTTATTGGCAGTAGGGAGGTGTAAGTTTAGTACATCACAGCAGATCCTATAGCAGGTTCCTAGAACAGAGAGGGACAGGAAAGAAAAACATGAGTGAAACAAAAAAGAAGCCTGCTGAAGCTCTATAGAACCAGTTCCTTCTCCTTCTCACCTCCCTACCTATTTCACACATATCCAGTGGCAGACTGCTTCGTGACAGTCAGTTTTTTTACTTATCCCTCTACAGCTGCTATAGAAGAAATGATTGACAGCTGTCCAACGAAGCCTATTTGTTCAAATCCTGCAGAGCAATGCATGGCCTACCTACCCCTTAAATTCCACTTAAGTAACCTTTGAACATTTCTCAACAATTAGTGAGATTCAAGGTGACTCTCACCTGCCGGGTTACAGTGTGCAGCTGGTTTTGTGAGGGTCTGTTTCATAAGTCTGAATTGCAGGGGAGCACCAATTTAGTTTTTATTTATTTTTTAAATAAAGGTAGCACATTCCTGGAGACCTGGCAGCCAGGATACATTATCACAGGGTGACATTCAGGAGCTGCTATAATTGAACATCTTCCAGGACACTGGTCATATTTATTCAGAGCTGTCTCAGCAGTCTCTATTTTTTTTCCCTTAAACTATCAAGAGATGTTGTGTGAAGATCCTGAGATACAGCTGCCTACACAGATACTGCTATCTCTCTATTTACTGCATTCAACAGAGTTTTAAAGAACATTTGTTTACCATTAAGTCCTTGGCAGTGCTTTTCCTCTCTTTAGTCCTTTGTGTTAGAGATCCTTGAAGCATGAAGTTTCTGTTAAATGTTCTGACAGTGGTAACTGGAGAACCATCCATTGTTTCACCTGGGAAAGAGAAGGGAGATTTTTCACATAAGGGATTGAAGCAGATGTAAAAGTACTTCTGAAGAGTGACAGCTTCCAGAGAGATAAAACTTCCCCTGAAGAGTCACAGCTTCCAGAGGTGAAACTTCCCCTAAGATGTACGAGGAAAGCTGGATTTAATTTAAATTAAAACCAGCAGGCTGTAGTGCTTCAAATTTATTAAAGTTTGAGGCCATGTCAATCTGTGGAATTACAAAAGAGTAATGCAAGGTGAATCAGGCACTAGAACTGTCAGAGATAATGCACCATGGTGTTAAAAAAAAAAAAAAGACAGAAAAGCAAAAAGAAAAAAGCGCTTTATTTTATAAAGCAAATTCACAGCCATTCCCTAACATAACAGGAAGATTGCTGACCCACATCATACGGACTGAAGTCAACAGTCAACATAGGCTTTAAGACAGTGGTGATTTGTGGAGGGTGACAACTGGCTTTTGGTAAGTGAACACTGTGACCACTTGGGTCTCACAAACTAACACCAGGCATGATGGAGTGGCAGCATCACTCATGCAAGTATCCAGCATTCCTCATTTGCTCTTTCCAGCCTTCTGGCTCTCCTCTTAATTGTTTGCCTGTCGCAACTCTCACTGAAGAAAAAGTGGTGATGTCTTTTTATGGGTATATTGTTTAATGCAAGTACAATGGAAAATGAGGATAGATATGTTTAGGCTTTCATTCTATAACTTAATCTTTCCCCTACTTTGCTGAACTGTACATTATATTGAACCTACCAAGAGAGTCTCTCTCTCTAATGTAAATAATAATTTAAGCGCACCTTTTATTGGTGGAGCTGGAAGTTTTCTCCTCTGCTGTCTTGATGTGTCTATTGTATGCATCTGTAAATAACACACATGCATTACTCAACTCCATTATAGGAAAAGAGGTAAGATTTCCCCAATGTATTTTTGAATACTACATAATGTTCTGGCACCTGGTTTGTTTGGTTTTGATCCCGTTTCCTTGTCAGGCGAACACAGGGAGCCACGTTCAAGCCTGCAACAGTGAGAGCTGATATTCTGCTCTCAATATCTGAAATCTTCAAAGAAAATAAAAGAGAGAGACAGACAGATGGGGAGGGGGGAAAAGAAGTTTTAAAATTACTGTGGATGCCACTACTAAAATATAACCCTCCCCCAGTCAAATCTTCCTTAATAAAAAAATATAAACAGACGGCTAACTTCTTCAGAAATTTTGACACTTTCCTGTATTCTTTAGTCCTGATGTTAAAGGGGGCTTAATTTGTTAGTAAAGATGGAGTAAAAGAACAATCCAACCTACCTTATGACTCTAAGGAAGAGGCATTTTACTCCTTTTGAGGAAAAAAAGAAAGGAGGAGAGAAAACCTGCATCTGCCATCTCCCAGTTACCTTTAGCTGCATAATCCCAAATTCATTTAAGCTGTTTTTCAAAGGCTACATTCAAAGAATGACTTTGTCGGACACATTTCCTAACTCAAAATTAATTTTATCACACACAAAATATATCCTTTGTCACAAAATCTAAACATTTAATCTTAAATATATGTAATTTAAATCTATATGTATATTAAACACAAACATGCATAAATTCAGGCACACACTATATAAAAACACTGAATGGAAAACAAATTGCTGGGGGAAAGTAGTCCGATATTGAGAGTAGCAGAAACAAGTGTTGACAAAAGGGAAAGAAGTATCAGAGAAGTCAGACATATAACCCTGATTCATGACAACACCTGATGCTGTTCATTCTGCAGAAGACCTTCCACTGGCCTACTTTGTCATCTTCTTTGCATAGTGCAGGTCTCTCTCCTCCTCACCTCTCATCCCCATTAACATATTTACCGTAAAATAATGACCAAAGCCAACGAAATATCACTGCCAGTTTGCCGAGTAGTGTGACAATGCACTTCAGGCATCAGAGAGATGTCAGATTCAGCTTATTGCCCAGTCCTGAATTGAGCATGCTTCTGCTGAGTAAAATCACCAGATAGTTCCCATTAAACCCTGTCACAGGCAGTTCAGGGTGAACTGAACTGAGTTCAGTGAAATCACTGGCAGTGAACTGCAAGCAGTGTCAGGTCTGGCAGCGTTACCTTGTTCAGCTTTTAGCACTAGTTAATAATGTGTTCTTCTGAGCCCCAGAATTACTGGAGCCTGCTAGAGTGATGCTAGGTTGCAGCCCATAAGAGTTTCTGCCTTTTGAGTGGGATGTGTGTGCTTAACACTTAAATCCCAAGGCAGGCTTGCAAGTGCTCAGCTCAGCTCTGGCTGCCATTGCCCTTTGTCAGTAGAAAGCCACCAACACTGGCTTCTTTTGAGAAGTGCTTTACAATTTAACGATTAGATAAACTGCCTAAGACTGTATTTGCAGCCTGGCCACAGCCACACACACGACACAGAGCACACCACGTGAGCTGCCTGGCAGCAAGGAGCTGTTCAGTACTAGCATTGCAGTAACAGGCTGCTGCACTCCCTTATCCAAAAACAGGCTGAGGGAACAAGCAAACAAACAAACACAGTACATCTGGCTGGGCTGAGTTACACATCTCAGTTACGCTTTGCTCAGCTCCTGTGATGCAGTCACATCATTTTGTCACTTTGTACACATTTTGTATTGTGGTACAAAAGAATATTGAGAGTCGATGTGTATAGTGAGGTGAGTGCTAGGCAAGGCAGTGGGAAAACTGCAGACAGGGAGGAGCTGCTGTCCTCACCTGAAGCTCTGCATGATGAACCTGGGCGGCTGCTGTGGCCACCTGATCCTCCAGATCAGCCAGCTCAGATTCTTCAGTAACACTGTTGATCTTCCGTGCGGCGTCTTCCAGGTTGGACAGCTGCCCCTCCAGCCCGTACACGGTGCTGGCTGTCAGGTACACCTGCAGGGACAAGGCAGGCAGAGGTGTCAATGATTTCTGTTTTGTGGGCACGGAGGTTCGAGCAGACTGCATTTTCTGCGATACCTTTGAGTTTCCCTGCTTGCTAACCCACTACAGGGAGACTTACCTGGTGGAAGAAAGTCGTGGGGCAATAATCTGAAACACACACATCCACAAAGAGAAGGGAGGAATGAGGTGGCTGCATTACAGTTTCACAGGTGTTACAATGGTATTCCAAAATACATTTGTTCCAGATGGGTCAGCAAAGAAAAAGTTGAAAAGTTTGCTTTTTTATTATTGATATTCAATTGCATAACAAACCCGCTAGGTCTGCAAGGGGAAGTCAACAGATCACGCCTCATATAAAGCTGTGTTTATTGAAACACACCTAGTGCCTTCTGGCAATCAAAACTTCATGAATAACTGTTCAGCAGCATGTAATTATTAACTTCTTATAGAGTAACTGTAACTGTTCAGCAGCATGTAATTATTAACTTCTTATAGAGTAACTGTGCTTATATGTATAACAGTTTTCCATCCCACCCTACTCCCACCCAAATATAGAGCAGCCAAAATCTGCCCACTCCTGGGCCTTTGGGTGAATCTGTTGAGGATGGAGAGACTTATCTGGGCCACATAAGAGAGAATTACTAATTTAATATAGAGTTCTTCCCTAAAAACAAACAAGTCTTTTTTAGGCCCACCTATGATACCTCTCATATCTACAGCTAAAGCTTTCATTTCCCATTTAGCTCCTCAGAGCAATAATTCATGATACATTGGTTTTCACTGTTTCCTTTCTTTCACAAAAAACCTAAGGTACACAGCTGGATGGAGGTCTCTGGTTTATAGAAAAGGGTAATCTTCAAGCATTAGCATTTGACATCTGTGCTGAAAATTGTGCTGAACCATGTGAAAATACTGCACCTTCTGTCTCTGTATTAGTTAGCCACTCCATTCAACATACCTACCCACAATTCTTAAATTATGCAGTCCTTTGATTTAACAGGTATTCAAATAGTTTCTGGTCGTGCTGTAACTTTATGGATCAAAAGTGGTGAAAAATGACCAGAACAGAATTTAATTTTTTACTTTTTACTATTTTCCTACTTCATTATTGTTTCTTAATTGCTTGCAATAGTGGTTTTTTCCTTTGTATCAGTTGTTTCAAGGCATAAATGTAGATAGGTGTTTCTTCATGCATCTGACTTTCCTAAGAAACAAATTGACTACATCTGTACCAATTGCATCTTGTAAGAACAGCCACGAAATCTTTGGAAAACATACCTAGAACAAATAACTGATCTGATGTAACATCTTTGTTGAAGTACTTGGAGACACAGATGGTTCATAAAGTTAACATGCTGATTTAAATAGAAATGCTACTGTTTGTGGGTTCTAATTATTCATTCCCTTCATTTAAATCACATATATTTGTGGTATGACATACCACAGCTACTTCAGATTAAAAGGTGATTTTTTTTAATTTCCCTGTCACGTCTAAAAGCTTAGAGAAAGAAGACAAAGGAACAATTTAAACAGAAGCATCTTTAGAAAATTATAAAAAAGTTGCATTTAAATGCTGTGCCAGAAATCCTGCACAATAAGATGTACTTTTCAAGAGAGGGGAAAAATCTAAAGGAAATAGGACTGCTAAAAAAACATGGGAAGGGAAGTAACTCAATCAGTCCCTACATTTGTTAAATTTTATTGAACATTTTCAAGCTAGATCTAAAAATTTTTCTAAAAATCTTCCTGAAGAATATTCTTTTTACCCAAACAATCGTTGCACTTCTAAACAGCAATGGTGTCCTTGCAGGTCTCCCCTAAATGATGCCCTTATTTATACATTCACATTCAGATTGTGGAGACTTATTTTATTATCATTTATGTACAGCTTCCACAAAAACCTGACCTTGTGCTGGTACAGGTGGCCCTACATTCTCCAGACTGATGCATGTGCAGTCCTCAAAATGCTAGAGAGAGCAAAAATTAACAGCATCTATAAACACACAGATCCTCTGCCAGAATTTCCTACAAAGAGGATGTGCTGCATGCAGATATATTTCCTTAGCTGCAATGGGAAAAGTTATGGATTCCTGGATTTGTAAAGGCTCTTTAACTCTACCATGGAGTGTGGTGGTGAGATCTTGAAGCTGTGAAGTTTTTGCCACCTACTTCATGTCCTGTGTGCGACAAAAGATGTACCGTGGGGACACAGCAAGGCTGAGCTGGATACTGTACGAATTCTGCAGGGGACTAAGAGAAGCTAAACCAGAGATTTGCTGCAGTGAGGGCAACACCAAAGCAAGGAATGCTCTGCCTCAGTGCCCAGTCTCTGTTCAGTGAGAAATGCTTTCCTAATGAATGACTAGGGGCCATGTGTCACCACAGATGCCAAAGCTCCATACAGATGGGAGGGATTGTCAGAGTGCAACTGGAGAATAAAAGAAGTACCTTGGATAGTTTATAACACAGTTCTCTACAGAAAAAAAAGTGTGAGAGATTTCCCCAAATTGCTCTCTGTCCTGCAGAATTTCTTAGTTTTACTAAAGACGTGGTCCAGCCCGGACTTGGATTTTTATTCCATATTCACTCTCCTACCAGATGAATTCTGTGGTGTTTGGAGCTAGAACACTTAAGTATTTCATGGGAGATAAAATCTATCTACTTATCTGCTCCTATTATTCTGAAAAAAATTAACTAAACTTGGCTAGAAGCTGTTGTGGAGCCGCATCTGTTGTGTAACAATGACATGGGTATCATGGCACAAGGAAGGCACTTTGCTTCCCACAAGCACAAGTTACACCCTTCTCCAGGCACTAGATCAGCAACTTGCTATGGGAAGCCTTTACTATTCTGCAGAGGGCCATATCTGAGCTGCCAGACAATCCATCTCTCCTGGACACATCCTGCTCTCCTGCCTTTCCAGCCCCACCGAGGTGGGTTCCCAAGCCTATTTCCCTCCCAGAGAGGGGCCAGGAGCATGGCACTGTGTGGAAAAACCCATGGTGGGGCAGGCTCAGGTGGCTGTGCTGCCCCATGAGGGAGGGCAGATGTGAGCACCCAGGACAGTGTGTGGGAGTGAAGAGGAGCAGGAGCACCTCAGCTGGCACAGTGTCATGTCCTGAGGCTGAGGAGAGGTGGGAAGGAGAGGTTACAACCAGGAGGATGTTGAGGAGGAGAGGGTGGGTGAAAGGTCATCCTGTTAGTGTGGACAGAGGGAAAGGTCTGAGGTGGAAAAAGTTCTGCAGCAAGTGAGACTAGGAGGGTAGGATCTAGTTTGGGAACCTAAAAACCAGAGCAGAGCTGGGAGATGAGTTCTGAAAAGGTGTGATGAGAGGAGAGGTGTGGTGGGAGGGTGGAAGGGCTCTGGAGTTGAGAAGTCCAGTGCCAGGACTGGCTTTTATTGCCACAGATTATGTTCCACTCTGTTCTTAGCCTGGCACTGCTGTACAAATGTGTTTCTGTGGAGGAAACTGATTTTTCCCCACGAGAAGAGACCCTGTCTGAAGATTTTCTAGGGCTAAAGGAAAAAGGATTTGTTTCGTTGAATTGATCAGGAAGTTATAATGAGATAGCCTAAATTCCCATGAGATATTTAAGAGCTCCTAATGAAGGGAAAAAAAATCACTGAAATGTAATCACTTAAATGTGGGAGAAGAAAATCGAAAGTTACAAGTGTACCAACTCCATTAAGTGGATGCATAAAAATTTCCAATGAGTAGTGACTTCCCTCTATGATTCAGCATTGTACTTTTTCCTGCAGATGACAGGTACTGAGGAAAAAGGATGGATGATTTGGAAGTGGCCAAACAGATGTCTGTGTAATTCAGATTCTCCAGCCTGCTCTTTCTAAAAGCACAGCAGGCTGTTCCAGCTCCCTGGGTGCTGAGCACAGTGTGAGTGTGTGGTGGGAGGAAGAGCTCCTCCACTTCTCTGTGTAACTAGGGAAATGCTTTCCCCACCTGCCCTTGCAGTAATGAGGCTGCGCTGAAACTGGGAGATGTGGTTCCAACCAGGCACAGCACAGCTGCACAGTCACAGATGTTCAGAAGGCTTACGTTAACTTTTGAGATAGACATTCTACAGTTAGTTGTAAATATCAAAGCATCCAACTTCCCCTCCCCACAGTATTTTGAAGTACACATAAAAATACTTCACCAACACAGCTAAGAACCTGTGGAAATAGGATTTTTTGTTCTGTTGGTGTATTTGGTTAATAACCCCAGATTAATTTTGGACATCCACTGGTGCTTCCCATGCACTTTCCCTTTCAAGTTGGTGCACACCTAGGTACACTCACTCACAAATGTGACTCTTCACATTCTGACTCATGTTCTTACGTTTTCTTCCAGCGTGGTGAGCTGCTCATCAAGTCTGACAGGGTCTGTCCCCAGTGGGAGGGTACCTCTTCCTCTGTCCTGAATGTCAGCTGGGAAATCACAGGGATCAGTGGATTCTGCTATCAGTTCTTCAGTGGCATTGATGACTTTCAGCACTTCTGTAGATATGTTGCAGAGAGACACAGCAGAGTACTTCTGTTTGGTTTACAAGAGATAGAGAAAACAATAGCATTGAATTAGCACAGAGGGATAAGATATAAATCACCTTGCCAGAGCTTTAGCCATGCTAAAACTGCATCCATGGCTAACTGTTGCAGACAGACACAAGAACTATGTACTGGAATTGGAATCTACTTCTCTTTTCCTCCGTCCCTTTTTCACATATGCACACTTCTACAGCATGCAAAATAACATACACATGCAATTCTTCTACAACATAATTCTACTGGAGGGATGGTCCAAATCCTATCCCAAAGGAGCACGCAAACATCCAGCTTTAAAATCCAAATAAGCTAGATAAAGCTGTTTTTGCAATAGTGTTTTAAACAGGTTTTAAAACACCATTTTCCTTTTTGGATACTGGCAAACAGATGTGGACTCATCTGTCTCTGTATCCACAGGAGCCATTGCATTGCAGACACAAACATGGGACAGCAATCTTCAGCAGCCCTGTGAGGACAGCATTTTACTAAAATGCTTGCTATGAATTCAATGATCACCTCAAGTAAACAAAGTCTGAGCTGTAAGTGTTCAAACACTTGTATACTTTTTTTTTTAAATTTCAATTTATCCTTTTTTTTTAATATTTATGAAAAAAATTGTATCAAACACCAAGGAAAAGCATGCAGCTTTATCCTTTTTTTTTTTTAAACAACTGAAAACCTTTTTATCAGTGTTCCTTACTTGTAATTTGTAATTAACTGATTCTGATGATTACCACACAGCCTTAAGCTTCAGTACAACTCTTCTGATTGCAATAAAATTTCATGTGATGTACCTTCAAACACCAAGCTCAACATCCAAACTATACATCTTGGAGATTGAGCCAAAGCTCGTCAAAGTCAATAAAAATACTGTCACTGAATATGTGTGTAATACCTTTAGTGCTACTTTGCCTAAAAGGAAGTGTGGGAAGTTTAGACCAAAATATAATTCATTCCTCAAATCTGCAAGTACTTATGCATGTGAATTAGGGGCCCAACAATCTGAAAACTTTCTTACAAACAAAATATCCGTGGATCAATACTGAGGAAACAGTCAGTCTTTGGATTCCATATAGTAAATTATATAGTACAGGAAAGTATAACTGATTAAAAATGTCTACAGGCAGGATATGAAAGAAATAATGTTCCTTTGAGTCCCACAAACTCTGGTGGGTTAAACTGGAAAACCTCTTTTATTATCTCTTTCCTTTAATCAGTTGTCCATTTTTATGTTTGGTAAGACTTTTACTGAAAAATTACTTTTTTAGCAGTATGTACTCAATTTTTGTATATCGATACATTAGGGCATCTTTAGCACTGTAACTTCTCTAAATTACAAGAAATAATTAGAAACATGAGATTAAAGAGAAGAAGAACAAAGCAAATACAGTATGCTACAGCACTCAGACCTTTAGCTTGTTAGGACAGCCAACACAGCCCTGACAAGCCGGCCTAGGACTCTGAGAACAAATACTTGAACCCCATAAATAGCCTACTGTTTTTTCCATTTGTTTTCACAAGTGCCAATTAGGTTAAAAACAGATCAATAATTTTATAGGACAGAAGAGGAAATCAATGTTACTTTGTTTTATTATTTGATTTTACAGGTATCTAATTCTTATTCTATTCTGTGAGTAGTGAGCAAAAAAGGATAAAGGCCAGACACTACATTATCTTCATCAACTTCACTGATGTATATTCTCCATTTCAAGAACTGTAGCCTTATTCTAGTGTTCATTATTTCTTAAATTTTTTATTACCCTTTGTAGTTAATGATGGATTTCCAAAGAAGATTAAATTAGAAAAAGGAATATGAGAATCCATACTGGCATTTTTACAGACCAGTTACTACAAAAGAGGTTTTTTTGTTTTCCAGGTAAAGTGGTCTGTAATAGAAATCTTTGTGAAATCAAAATTTTGATTGAAAAATACCCTGCCTTCTCAATAGGTAATGGATAGAGAAAAAAAGCCCAACAGGAAAGAATAAAACAGAACAGAATAGATATCTTTTCTTTTGGAAGATGGTCAATGATCACCTAGTCCAGATGCCTGACCATTTCAGGGCTGACGAAAAGTTAAAGCACAAGGTTAAGGGCATTGCCCAAATGCCTGTTTGGTTTGGGCATTGACCACTTCTCTAGGAAGCCAGTGTTTGATCAAACCCATCATGAAGAAATGCTTCCTAAAGTTCAGTCTAAACCTCTGCAGGTGCAGAAATGTGATTTTTAGCTTTTCTAGAATTTTGAGGTAAGTTCTTAGTGGCAAGTGTAGTTTAATTTTTAAAACCAAAGATTTGCTTCCCATTAAACACCACACTGGGCAACTAGATGAATGTTCCTAAAGTGTGTGCATCATTGAATGTATCTCAATCCCAGCCTGCAGGTATCTAGACACAGGAGTCACAATATTAAAGCTTTTTATTTAAGCCTGTGAAACATCTGCTTTTCAAGTGTAACAAGGATGCAGGCCTGGAGTTTAAACACCATAAAGAAATACATGGCAAGCAAAAGTGATTCTCCCAAGTAAAAAGTAGAATCTCCCAAAACTTAGGAGCACAAGCAATATTTCAATGTATTTAGATCTAACATTTGTAAAAATTTTCTGCTAAAGGTTATTTAGAATTCAGCTTTACATGGGCTGCATTTTACAAAGAAACAAGAAGAGATTAATGTCTGCCTGAGGGAGACATAAAATGTAGGGAGTTCAAGTGTTCTCAAATTGGAAAGACTGAATACTCAAATAATGGTTTTGCCTATGTTTTAGCCTCTTTTTTGAGCAACTGTCAAAAGATGTTAAAACAGTTCATGTTCCAACATGGTCAGTTTGCAAATTTAGTGGGGTACTATAGATATAATTATTTAACATCTTTAAGGGGAAAACCCAAAAGAAACTAAAAACATAATATAAAAAAGAAAATATGTCCCAGGGGTCTAGTGCTTCATGACCCTTCCCCCTCCCTTCCCCTCCATGTCAAATTTAGGATTTACAAGATCATATAAAAATCACCTAAAATTCAGACACATGCACACCAAGATCATCCTGGTAGGTGGACATTTCAAAACACTTCTTGGCTGTCTAACTTATCTTGCCCTTGCAGGAAAGGTCATTGTTAACACCTCTAAGTGATTCAAAGAGACAGCCATCATGCCATGATGAAGACTCTGCCTTGTCAAGCAGGTCACAGAACTAATATGGATGTGGTACATGTAGAAAGCAATCTCTATTACAAATATCTAGCACAGGAAAGCTAAGTGCAACCATTCTTCTTGAAACACTGTGATGCATTCTGATTTCAGCTGTGCTGCTCTACTTCTGAATTAACACCACCTCTCCCAGATCCAAGTTTGAGTTTTTCTACTGGTTATGAGAACTTAACTGCTTTGCTGAATTTGAGACTAAGAGTTTAATGGAATGAGGGAAACATGCATTTATCGTTTTTAGGATAATTAATATCCATGGTAACAAATATGTTAGAGACACAGTCGAAATGAGACTCTCAATTTCCATGAGTTGTTTGTGGTTGAGTTTTAAAATCAATGAGATACTAAAAAAGTGTGTGTATGCAAGCACATACACATATTGTGCAGTGAATATAACAAACATCTTGTAATTTTTATGTGTGGTTTCACAGATGGAAAGGATTCCTGTTTTGAGAAGATCGTGTTTCAGTGGTTTAAGCTACCTCTTGCTGACTGTTAGCCACTGCCCTTCCCTTTCTGCCCTCTCTCTTTTCTTTCCCTGCTGATGCTGCCAATATTTCCTTTGTTGTTTTACTCAAACACGCAATACTGGAAAGTGCTTCATAGAATGTTATTTTGCATTCTTGCACAAAGGATGATGACTAACAAAAGAAAAGCAGGATGATAAAATGGAAGCCATGTAAATGTCCAGGCTGCTAAGAGTAGGTGAGCATTAAATCCTTACATTCATCTCAGCAGCCTATGACATTTTCACATCATTTCCTTTGCATTAACACTATTGCCTTTATTTTTAATGCTCTTAAAATAGTTCTCTATCACTTGCACTATTTTTTTTTCTCCACATTGTACTCGGCCATTAGCATTTTCTCTTTTGCTGCTACTATAATGTTATATCATCATCAGGCTCTTTTAAACTGGTGTGGGAAACGGTGACTTGCAATTTGACAGAGAACAGTGACATCAACAGTTAGAGCAAGAACACCCTTCCATCACTAGCAGCCCTGGCAGTAGTGATCCCATCCTTGATTACTTGTGGTGCAATCATGTCTAGCTCCAGTCTCAAGGCATTACATCACACTCTGAGTCATGTACCTGTTTTGCAGTTGATATCCCTCATTTTTTTGTAGGGAGTTGAGGGGGGCTGGGGAGGAGACAAGTCTTGCTTTGTCACTGATTAATTTTTCCTTTCAGACTAACCCGACTGAATCCAAGCTTGATGAAAACAAGAGCAAACCCCAAACCTGCCTGCCTTATCTCCCCACACCATGGGAATTCATTGTACAGCTTTGAGAAGGCTCTGAAAAGCTCAACAAAAGTCCTTCACAGGCAAGCAAGATCTGGGACACAAGTCATAGTGTGGGAGGAACAGAGACATCAATGTCCAACTATCTATGGCAGCCATCAACCCTGACCTTTGAAAGATCTTTGTTTCTAAAAATCGCTCATTACCAAAACGGCTCATTACCATAAAGACTGGGGGGGGAAAAAACAGCTAAAATTTGCCTTGATATTTGATGGAAGACAAGTATACTATGATAAACTGTGACATAAAGGAATTACTCTTCTGTGCAAGTTTAAGACTTCCTGCCTCGACCTTTAATGTCGGTATCTTCATTTAGGGGCACTCCTTTAGAAAAAGAAAGCACAATTAGGGTTTCAGACTGAGATCCACTATTCTATTGACATTCTCAAAGTATGACACAGAGAAATACAGTCTATCTTTGTGCTAGGTAGTTCTGAATATTACATTTTTACTAACTCAATCCACTATCCTAATGTAGTTACAGATGTTATGCCTATTAATTTGTAATGCCTTATTTCTAGAGACAAGGCATCTATAATCATGAGAAAGGAAGTGATTTTTCCAAGAGGTGAAATATTATGGCTTATGATGGAAATGGAAATATTTACATCTTAAAATCCATGGGATTCTGATCTACAATGGACACAGTCTAATGACATTGCACAAATGGAAAAATATTTTTTCTTTAAAATCAACTTGATATTTTTACAAATTAAGGCCAAGATAATGAAAAGATGACTAAAATTCATAGAACAAAATTTAAGTCTGAGAGTAAGGAAAAAAAAAGTTGAGGGAAGTGTTTTGCTCAATTAAGCATCAACTTTAGACACTAAAAAGTGATTCTTATTTTATGACTGAATGATATATTTTAATATCTGATTTTTAAATCTATTTTAATATCTGATCCTAATAAGCTGAGACTGAAATAGAACAGAATATGAAACCGCTTTCCACCTAAGCAACAGACACTAGCAGCAAAGTGAGAAAATATCTACTTACTATGTAAAAACTCTACAATTAATTATGGGTTTTGGTTATTTTTTTTAAATTGTGAGCTTAGAAAGATTTTTGAAGACCATTATGGTCAGAAAAATTTCCTTCCAAATTTCTTAATACAGGTGAGTACAGGAGAATAGAAAGATCATACACCTTATGTTTGTCTTCTGTTCTTCTTTACTAATGAAAACAAATTGTCATCACAAAGCCAAACAAAAGATCCAGTCTGCTCCACATGTTTACTTCATGCTTATCACTCCCATCACAATACAGGGCTAGCTGTGATTGTAAAGTGATTTTCTGCAATGATTATTGATTGTGGCAAAAAGGTATGATTTGGAGTTTGAGAATGTTGCTTGGGAAATGTGGAAACCCTCAATATCACATTATGGCATCTCTTACTACATAAGAGATGTAAGAAGACACAAACAAAACAAAGCTTTCTCACCTGCTGCAATACAGTGGATAAAAACTGCAGCTTTAAATGAAGATCAAAAGCCATTTGTTTTTCCTAGATAGTGGGAAAGCAATTAAA
Organism: Calyptomena viridis; assembly: GCA_013390005.1. Lineage (NCBI taxonomy): Eukaryota > Metazoa > Chordata > Aves > Passeriformes > Eurylaimidae > Calyptomena > Calyptomena viridis. The sequence goes on along the minus strand of WEIV01011532.1, from coordinate 123,598 downwards.
TAAAAAGGCAGAAAAGTTATATTAACAGCTACAGAGGTGAACATTTATATAGGTTCAGACTTACAGGGAACCTTAGGATAAACAACAAGGATAAAGAAACTACCAAGAATAAAATACGATAAAATTTAGATTTTACATTTATTACTAAAGTATTTTAAATAAAGCAATGCCTAATTTATCTTTATTTGTGGGATTTAGAATAACAGACCTCATTAAGACAGATCTTGCAAATCACACACTGTTTTATACAATGAAAACAGATAGAAAATATTGTATTCCACCATCACAAGCCAAAGTGGTACTAGCAATGGAAAAATACTTTTGCAGCAGTGTTAAGAAAAGCCAGCTATCTTCAATTTCGGGGTCTACATGATTGCAATTTAGACACTGTTCGTGTTTCTAATTACAAAAGGGTCTGTACCTCGCTTATGCCACAGTCAGATGCTAATGTGGAAAACACCCGGGCTAAGTTCAGTAAGATGTCTCGTGCAAAATCACTTCCTACTGTTTGCTCCTGTCCCCCTCCTGGACTCACTGTCCCATAACAAACAAGTAAAATCCTTCAAAGCACTACTCTCCAGTGCCCAGTCAGTAGGCTTACCATAATCCCCCTAATTTACTTAGGTCTATTTAAATAAACCGACTGATTTTGCCTTGAAGTAATGACACAACCACAGTTACCCTGTTGGCTGGGCTGGGACATGCTTCCAGCCGAGGAGCAGCATTTCCTTGAAACTCTTCCAGCTAGACCTGAAAGAGCCAACTTTCACTTTCAAAACAAGATGAGAAAATAGTCACTTTTTTATTACAGTCTATTTTCCCACCATTTTGTTCCAGCAGCTTATACTAATCTTCACTGATTTTCTGCCACTGTATTTGAAAAATAGCTCGTACATTTCCCCCCTAAGTAAATAAATATTTGGTGATCAGAGGACTGAAGGAGATTCCCCTAGCATACACACTGGGCAGAGCTGGCTTGGATGTGCATGCACGTAAGTATCAATAGTGTAGAAAGAATGTTGTTTGCAAAAACTCTGCATTCCCCATGTGAACCCAGCTGAAGTTTCACCAGAAGTTTCTGCACTTCTCCAGGTAGATTCAACAGGGTTTTGATTCAGTTGCTTAAATACAGGCAAAGTGCAATTTGAAACAGCTTGAAGTATGTGAGGACTTTGAAACAACACTGTCAGATATGAGATGGACCTGGGAGATGCAAGTCTCCTCTGGACTAGCAGCTTAAGGCCCTGTGAGACACTCTAAGGCATCTCATATGGTCTGTGTACATCCCTATTTATGCAACTGTATTGAGCCCAGAAAGTGGCAGAATTGGAAGACCACAAATACCACTGCCTGCTTTTGAAAACTTTAAAAAAAATAAAATATATGGCCTCAATGCTTGAAACAGAAGACTCAGATTTCGACAAAATAAACTTGGGATCAACCTCATATTTCATACTAAAGAGTGATGAGTAAGACATGGGAGAAATCTCTTGAATGGGACTTTTATCCAGCAAATAAGCTTAATCCTCAGTTTAAAACTGAACATATACTTGACTGCTTTGTTAAATCAAGAACTTAAAACTTTGGATCTATTAGCCCAGTGTGAAAATTATTGTCTCATACCTCTTTTAGGAAAAAAAGCCATTGTTTCACCTTCCTAAACCAAAATATTTTTTTCTAGTGTCATTCAAAATCCTGTGCATAGATTATCTGCAGTTCATAATCCTTAAAGATCACTTTTTACAATGCTGCCCACATTCACTTTTCAATCCTGGACTTTGGGAGACTGCTTAGATAATTAACATAAACTTAAAAGCCATGATCCATCACAACACAAGAATGAACTTGCATTCAAAAATGTGAAACAAAAGACACACAAATATCTTCCAAATTGTTAACCCAGGAAGATATCATTGTACTACACTGTTCAGCATTATTACCACAATAATAATTTACTACTGCAATGCAGTAAACCTACTATACTCACACTATTACGTTTTCTTGCCTAAGTAATTCAAGTGGTTCTGACCCCTTTAGGAACTTTCACTCAGACACTTCTAAAGCTTTCAGGCATATGAAGCTGGATGGCAGTTTCCTATTAACCCCTGTCTGGACCAACACACCTGCCAAAATGCCCAGGAGTTCGGGGATTTGCAAGATAATGATCACAAAAACTACGACATCATCTTCTGTGAGGGCAGTTCACGGACCAGCACAAATAACTAACAGAAGCCCAGCCACCAAGAGACACAGGCTCAGCCCCGTTATTTCAGCACTGCTGTTACACCATCGCACACATCCCTCCCGTGATGCTTTAACAGATCTGTGATACACAGGAGGGATTCACTAACATATGCACTGACATGTCCAGTGCCATTCTCCAGCTCCATCAAGGCTGTCAGCATACATCTCTCCAGTGACCAAGTCCCATGAGCCCTGGCCACCCTCTCCAAGGCCAGCCCCAGGCACAGCCACCAGCAGACACCAAACCAGGCTGCTGGCTGTCTTTTCTGCTGCAGTAACATGCACCCACATGCACAGCTGCTGGCTACTCCTCTTGCTAAAGACAGAGGCCAGGCAGATTTTCTACCCAGTGTCAATCTCACTATACCAGTAGTTGAACAGTGCTAATTTACCTGGTGAAAAACTCTTGAAACAAAGAATATAGGCATCTGGCACAAATCCACATGAAAATGTTGTTCATGGTACATACTTTCCCCCAAATAAAGCTTTATAAAATCAAAGATGAATAAAACGTTTCTAGAAAATGGAAAGATTATGTATGCTGTTATTCATACTGTCAAGAAACTCGTGACGTTTCACTTAGGAAACAGGGTTCCACTGTGGTAATTAACAAATTCACTTACAGGTTGTCATTCAGAAAAGAGCTACTGTGTCATATATCAACAGACAACAGCAGAATTTAAAGGAAGTTACTAAGCCTTGGTTGTAAGAGTCTCTGAACAGAAGTAAATGAATAAAGGGATTAAAATAAATTCCTCAAGCACACAGCACATTGCACCAAGCTAATGTAAAGAGGAGAGAAACTGAATGTTACTACTAAAGTTTAACTCTCTTGCTCATTTGATATCTTAAGCAATTTGTAGTACAAAGTAGAAGAAGACAAAAAGAAAAAGAGAAGATTTAAACAACTATTTCATTTTTATGCTATGGGTGCCAATTGCAAAAATGGCAGGGTCTATTCTGTTTTTTAGAGTGTACAGTTTCAGATAAAGTGGTCACAGTGACAGATTGCATTCAAAACACAGTCTGCTGGAATTGCATTCTAGAATGTAAATCTGGTGTAAACCATCAAATGTAGACCCAACATATTCATCTTCATGAAAGAATTAAAAGAGAAGGAGAATGGATAGAAGAGAACTAAATACATCCCATTTATCATCCTTGCCACTCTCGGGATCGGTATCATTGTAATACTTCCAAGGGGATTTACATTTTGCTTTTTTCTTTAGGCATTTGTTTAGGGTTTGGGGGGAGTGAATCAAAAATCAAACAAACAAAAAGCCCCCAACAAAACAAAACAATGACATGATAGGAAGGACTTTGCAAATCATTGTGCTAGTACAAGGTGCTTCACCAAGACCAAGGTGCACAATGTGAATTTTGGTTTGTTCACACTTGAAGTCTAGAGGGGCTGAAGGCCAACTCTACTCTGAACAGGGCTTTTGATGAAAACCATGGCCATTCACTGTGCAACTAAGACAAATGGACTTTCTAGGGCTCTGCATACACCTGAAAGACCACAAACTACATCTGTATCTTATTAGGCACAAAATATTTTCCATAAAAACTAGCCTGCTGTAGGATTATGTTTGTTTTAAAACGAGAGTTGTGAATCTCCACAAAACCATTTTAGTCAATCACAAACAGAAATAAGAAAATGATTGTCCTGAATATCTAAGAAAATTTAAGTCTAAGCCACAAAATTAACTTCTGTTAATTAATACCCTCCTAAATTCTCAACTATCCCAGATGAACTAAATAATTAACTCAAAGGTCGTCATATTCAAATTTGCATCTTAAAGGCAGACATACAACACAAAAGCTCAGTTTGAAGTAAGAACTGAGAACCCATAAATGCCCAACAACTTCAACTAACTCTCCACTCAAATGTGACAATTTTTACCATTGCTTCAGATCTTAATATACTAAATACCCTTTTAAAAGCATCACCTCAATGTGTAATTGCACGATATTCCCAGCTTCCATTAAGAACAGAAGTCTAGATTTTTAAAAGTACCAACAGGTAAAAGTCAGATTTTCATAAGCACCAGGTATATGAAACCATTCTCAGTGGTTCCAAAAGAATAGATATTTTTTTAAGTCTTATTCTATAATCATGTGTAATAGAACTAGAAATTCTCAGTGCTTTAAAGTTGCTAATGTGTTCCAGAATAAGCTTACGAGAACAGAAGACTAAAGAAAACAAAAACAAAGAAGCTTCACTAAAATATAAGCAAGATGGCTAAAGTACAGTATTTATGTTCAGGAACCCAAAGCAGATTGTAGGCTCTCCAGCTCTCATTTTAATGGCCCAGAATTAGTGCTTCTGTATACCCAATTTGAAACTTGATGCTCAGGTCAGAAGTCTGTCTCTGAACAAGAATACTGAGTGCTAGTCTGAAAGATCTGTAAAGCCCTACATACGCATTCTCCCAAAATCAGGCTTCTTAAAGAGACAGAACACTGGGACATCTAGCTTTGAAGGCATCTAAAATTACTGGTTCCCTGAAAAGAGGTTTTCTATGCTTGTCTTCACATGCCATCTACTCCTCTTGAAGTTATTGAATCTCTTATGAGTTTAGCTATGTCTTTTTAATTTAGATTGCCACAGCCACAATTGGTATTACATACTGTCACCTTGAGTATCTCATTGTAAGATGTTGGTCAGCCACATTTCCAGAGGGAAGACATGTATCAGAAGATTTTAAATTACCTTTAAGGACAACTCTCAAGAATAAGAATGAAAGCAGTGTGTTTGTCTCTCTACAGCTGAAGAAAGTTCCCTGTCAATTCCACTGAAGTCCGGACCATGAAGAGTTCTGAGGTATTCTGGTTTCTTTATTATAGACAAAAAGAATACATACTGTGACCATTAATGACTAAGAATTTTTTTTCATCCAAACCCGATAAAGAATCAGGAATTCCAAGCATTCCCTTTTTGCTGAGCATGGCATGCCCCTTTTTTTTTTAAACTTAAGAAAATTCTATTGAGGAAAAAAATATTAATCTTTGCTTTATTTTGTAAGACTGATATGCAAATGTTAAATAACAAAATTAGAAGAGGAGAAAACAACTAATATTGCTTTATAGATGCATATAGATGACTAAATAGACCAACAAAACATACATTTTCCATTTTCTGTGCTCAGTTCACCATACGGAAGCATTTCAGAAAATCCTATTTAAAGCTTTTAATTGCAGACTTCAATTGCATCATGTTATACCCTAGCAAGCCTATATATGCTGTTGAATATTGTGATATCGCTGCTTTGTTTTTGTAACCCAAAGAAAAGCAAACTGAATCCTGTTAACAAGCACTGACAATAAAGCTTTTATGGTTAGTTCCTTGGGAAGGTTGTGTGTACATCATGGAGGTATTTGATATATGATGACAAAGGTACTTACACTCCTGTGTTGCCTATGGCTAAATAACTCAGAATTAGTCACAGACTACTTAAATTTGGAAAGGACCTATGGAGGTCACCTAGTCCAATTCTACTCAAAGCAGAGTCAGCTACATCAGATTGCCCAGGGCTCTGTCCAGCCAAATTCTGATTATATCCAAGGACAGAGACTCTACGATCTCTCTCGGAAGCCTAATCCAGTATTTGAACACCATCACAGTGGTGATGAAAATCACCAAAGTTTTTTGTTTTGATGGAATTTTTAGTATTTCAATTTGTGCCCACAGCTTCTATTCCTGTCAATTAAGAGTTCCATTTCCACTTCTGTATTTCCCACATCAAACAGTCCCCACTTCCCACCACCAGGTATTTAAACACATTGAAGAGATCCTCCCTGAGTATTCTCTTCTTTAAGCTAGTCAATGGCAGCTTTCTCAGCCCCTCCTCAGATGATAGATGTCCCAATCTTTTAGTCATCTTCATGGCCATCCCCTGGACTCACTTCAGCACACCCATATGTCCTTTGTAGTGGGGAGCCCAGAACAGGACACAGCACTCCAGAAATGGCCTCACCAATATTAAATGGAGGTGCACGAGATAATCACTTTCATTTCCTTTCGTCGAACTGCATGAGGCCCTGTTGGCCCATTTCTCCAGCCAGTCAAGATCCTCTGAATAACAGCAGGACCATCTCATGTATTAACTGCTCTAAATTTAGGGTGCACTCTTTCTCACTGTCTCTGTCAATAGTGAAGATGTTAAATAGTACTGGGGTACACCACTAGTGATTGGGCTCCAGCTGGATTTCAAGCTTCTGATTGCAACCCTTTTGGCCCAGAAATTCAGGCGTTTTCAAGTCTCCACACTGCCTACTTATCCAGTCCACAGTTGCTCCATCTGTCTGTAAGGATGTTATGTGAGATTGATAAAAGCCTTGTTAAAGCCAATATAAACAATATTCATAGCTCTGAATGTCTCAGATTACCATGATCTTTCAAAGATGAATAACAGTGTCCTCACAATGACATGGGTCAGTTCCCTCAGGTCTTTGAAAGTGCATCCCCATCAGACACCGTGCACATGTGCATGTCCCACTTGTTGAAATATTTGCTAACCTGATCCTCCTCTACCAAGGATAATCTTCACTGCTCAGGGCTTTCCCATATTCTCGAGGGAAAATCTCACCTGTAAACTGAGGTGAAAACAGTGTTGTGGAACAGCCTTTTCCATGTTCTGTGTCACCAGGTCACAGCAATAGTGAGCCACACTTTCCCTCATCCACCTTTTGCTACTGAGATACTCATAGAAGACCTTATTTCCCTTTGTGTCCCTTGACAGATTCAACTCCAGATGGGCATTGGCTTTCCTGACACCATTCCTGCACACTGGACAGCATCTCTATCATCCACCTGGGTCAATTGATCCTACTTTCACCTCTCAGTGTATTAGTTCTTTATGTAATTCAAACAAAATACCTTTCGAATTATGACAAACAGATCTCTATTAAAGAGTTGCCAAAGCTGAGCTGCCAGATCCCCAGAGGCAAGTGAAGATACAGCAGACTAGAATGAGCCTAAGTGGATCTAAGGAATAAGGCAAGGGACAGCACGTGATCTGAAGAGAAATTCAGAGGTACAAAGGGAAAAGAGGAGGTGGTAAGTCCTCTAGAGTGACATCAGATATCACATTTTAAAGGTGAAATGACCAAAATTAAGGATCTCATGCATTATCAGAACTGACACTGGATTTCAATTTCATTAGAAAACGTTACTACTCTCAGAGGCCTATTAGCTGACAGAGTAACGCGGTTGGAAAGCTTTAAAGAATCACAAAATATTTTGATAGAGAGACAAAAGAATAACCTACAGCACCAGAATTAACTAGATGATATTAAAAAGAGAGGAGCACTAAAAGGATGGGAAAAACTACTTAAACTGGATGATTAGCAAGGAGAAAAAAAAGAAAAATTGGCTATTTTTTTTACATTGAAAAAGCGTAAGCTGATTCTCAGGCAGTACGAACTGACATAATTCCAATAATATTCCTCAATTAACAGTTTTGTTACACAAGCTAAGTTCCCTCCTTGGAATTGATGCTGTAGGTTCTTCCTCACATTGAGAAACATACACCTTAACTGAACTTTTACCTATGCAAGGATTTCAGGCTCAGATCCAGTATAAAGGATCTCAGGTTTTTTTTTTTAATCAACCATGTTCAGTTTTCTAACCAGAAGTTTCTCTTTCTGGATCCCAGCTTTTACTGTACTGTTCCCATTCCTGCACAATGACTACTTACCTTCTTTAACTCTTCCTGAATACATCCGCCATTTTCCTCTGAGGACAAACTCTCCTTTTGGTTTTCAGGATGTATTCCAGGTTCTGACTCTTGTTCTTCACCAGAAGATGTTTCCTTGTCACTCATTTTAGCAGCAAGCTGAAATAACCTGGATTTAAGCTCCTCCTCCATAAGGTCAGGCTTGATATTATGGTGCTGATCCTCATTGCTTATATCTGTTTCTGATAAATCATCAAAATCCTACAAAGAAATCAGAAAAAACAATATAATTCCTGTGTAGGCACAGAAAGAAAAAAGAAACAGCTTCTCCCGACTGATATGCAAATGTTAGGAGCCCAGTCTTTTTGCAAATCTGTTTAGCAGTGCGCCTGCCCAGCATTTAATAATGTGGAAACAGGGTTAGTCTTGTCAGCCCTTGCAGAAGATCTGAGAATATCTCATAGTTGTTCTAAAAACTAATGCCCAGATACATATCAATTCATTTTCTGTACCTATGCTTTCTAATTAGGACCCAATTTCATCTGATTTCCACTACAGTCCCTGGAGAGAGACAGGCAACCTGTTCCATCTATGGCATTAACTGACTTCTGGAAAAGTTCTCTCCCTGCTGACTGCTAAGGGAAAGGTTTGAACCATTAGATAGTTTGTTCAGTGTTTCAGACAACTCCGTAAGTAAGATGGAATTAGGTGGTTTTAAAAGTGATGAATTCTTTGAAATGGAGCATAATCATGCAGAACCACCCAGAAAGAGGCTATGAAGAATTCAGCCTGGCACCAGAGTGGTAGGCACACCTCAGTGGGCATAGGGGATGATTTGGAGCTCTTCTCAGACAGGAAATTATTTGTATTTGCCTTATGCTCTCATACTGTGACAGGACCAGACACTGCTGGAGAGACTAAAAGATGTGTTCTCTCTACCATTCATCTGGAAATGCATAAACAGGAGATTTGCTTTGCACGGTTACTCACTCTGCAGCTGCAGCAGCACTGTTTATGGACAAACCAATTACCTCCAGTTCTCCCAGGAAATGTTAACCCTGCCAACTCCCTCACAAACTCTGCCCACCACACTGCTTTTAACAGATTGACACATTGTGTTCATGTCACTTCCCCTCTCTCATACAGTAAACTGTACTGTAGTATCTGGCATTTTCACAGCTTTCTGGACAATGTTTGTCTGCAGTTATTTGCAATTCAATTAATTATGCAGCTAAATTACTGCTTTATAGCTCACCTTCAGGATGCAGATGGCCCATTTAGGAAATCAGGACTTGAAAGAACAACAGAAATTTGAAAGCTACAACAGCAGGGGAACCATGGGTTTATGCTGAAATTCTTTTCCCAAACGATCAGATTTTGCAGAATAAAAAGCTTTTTCTGACAAATGAACACTGAAGCTGTTCAATGATCAAGAACAAGATCTCAAATCAATGTGTTTCCACTTCAGTTTTATAATATAATATCATTTTATATACATGTTGAAGAGTGGTCCATTTAATGGTTTTAATTAAAGTCTGTATTTATCATAATGGTGCTTCTTTCAATTGTAAGAAGTGTTGTTGTTTTTTTTTCCAGACATATCTTGCATGTCATATCAACAACTCATTACAACTCACAAATATGTGTATAAAGTCTAGTAGAGCAGTGAGGGAGTCTGGCAGTCCAAAGAGGCAGATTTTCCCACTTTTCCTCCTCACTGCTGTACCATGACATACTGACAGACTACAGTGTACAGCAAGACATGCATGATTCCTCTGGGGGCTTCCTACATAGATCTGCCTAAGTTTAATTGCTTAGCAGCTTTATTGGAGTAGCAATGCACACATACACCCCATGGGAAGCACCACTAATTAATTTAAAGAATCCATGTTTTACAACAGCAGAATGACAATGTCTCTCGATCCTGAAAATATACCAGTCTTCACAGGATCACATACGGCAGCACCTTTTGGCTTGATCTCTACTGCCTCTATATAAAGCTCAGCAAAATCCTGTAAAGCCTTACAGCTTACTTACCATGTATTTTGGAGGAAGGCATGGCAGCACAATATTGCTAAATTGCCCAGATCCAGCAGGATAAAAAACTGAGGAGGTAGTTTCATGAAACAAGGTGAGTGAATGTAACAACCTAGGGCTGCTGAAAGAGTCATCCTGTGGCTTCCTGTCCTTTACTTTGTTGAAAGGTGTTGTGCAGGCTTGGCAAAGGGGTCCAAATGTGTGCTAAAGCTGACAAGGGAGAGATAGTGGACCCCACTGGAGGCAGATGGAGGGAAGGCAGGAAGGCAAACAGGATGGAAGTATTTCTCTTTTGGCAACAGCAATCTGCAATGCTACCTTAACCATTACAGAAAAGTTCCAAATTCTATCCTGCACTTCAATGCATATACAGGTTTTTCTTAACTTGGAGAAACTTAGTTTTGCTACATCTGCCAGCACAGGTAGGAGTCATGAGCTGTTTTGGCAACTCTGGGGTCTCATTCCACATTAGCTAAATCTGTGTTTTGAATTACACATCATTTCTTGGGGGAGGACTCACTTTGAGAACATTGATTGTACTACAGTTGGATACAGGTATGTCTATTAGCCCTTTTTTTGCTTTCCAACCTCCTTAAAATGAGCAGGTGGATTATCTACATTTGCTAGAGCTGTTAGTTCCCGGGCACACGCAGAGATAATGATATCTTACACTCTACTTTGTGGTTTCTGTTACTGGTAGGCTACTTGACTTGTGTGTTGGGCTTTTCAGACAGTGGCAGTGAGATATTTGTGAGATTATACATCTTTCATGGACTGACAAATTAAAAAATGCATTAGAAGCCATGACAACAATAGAAAATAAATAAATTGAAAAGTATACTATTACTATTTATTTAATAGATGCGGCCTTAAAGTTCATTATTCTTTACTGTTTATATTTTCACTCTTTTTGGTAAGTTTAATGACACCTTTGTGTAAATTCCCATTTGCATATTTCAGCAACATATAATACCAACATCTGCAAACAAGAATAAAGGGGTATCATTTTATCTGAAAACTGAGCTTCAGTGAGGGCCTGGCAGACTGACAGAGCAACAAACTGTCTCACTAAAAGAAAATCAAGTGTTTTTATGCAAGCAATAAGTTCTTTAGCAGACAATGAAGAAGGAAATACACTTTTCCTCATACACACTGTCCAAATCCTTGTATGGAAATTGCTCATAAATCAATGCAATCATAGTGAACAACAACAACAACAAAGCACCCCAAAATAAAGCAAAGTACTGTCTTGGAAGCTCCAGAACCAAATCCATGTTAAACTACAAACTCCTGACAGAAAGGTCCCTTCCTACAGGAAACCAAAAATCGGAAACTACAACTTTTAGGAGAATACACAAATTGTGAGGTTTGCAGACAGTTTCTCTGTGATTGCAGGGCAGCTATTTTCAATACATACATCCCCAGCGCCATCCCGTGGGGACCAGCAGTCTGACAGTGCTCACACATTACCCGGATGCAGGGCAGGGGCTGTAATTAACAGGTAGGGTCTCTCCTGATCAAAGAAGCAGACTAATAATGAGGACACTTCCTTCACTTGAAGCAATGAAGCCACTCCACTTTCCACAAGAAATGTAAGAATTGCAGCTACATTAAGAAGCATATCCACTCAAAAAGATAATGAAAGCCAATATATCAATATTATTATTACAAATAATATCAATTATTAATATAACTATTAATAATAAAAGCAGACATAACTATTAATAATAAAAGATGGGTGGTTTGAGTACCAATTGCTTTTAAAAAGTTACAATTTGAAAAATAATCATTGTTAAAAGCAAGGATGCACT
>WEIV01011532.1:37722-107136 GCA_013390005.1 Calyptomena viridis | reverse complement strand
TTTTTTTTTTTGTTAGGAGCACTGTATTTTACATGTAACACCTTACCTTTGCTTCTTCTGATTTCGGACGCATGAGGAAGATAAAGCTTACAAGAACTCTTCACCTCCCACTCATGGTTCACATGTTATTGCTAGCATAGTTTAATTAGTTTTGTCCAACTCTTTTTGAGAATGTATTTGGTAAACTCAAACAAAATTACCTGACTTAAATTCATCTTGTTGGGTTTTGCTTGATTCTTGTCTTCGCATAATTCTTCAGAGGTCGCTTTGTTCTTCTTCCACCTTCTTGATCTCTTTTCCAAATCATAATGGACTTCCTCAGTCTCACTGCTGTCTGAATACTCTAAGCTCGTTGCCTGTGGATTAAAATTTACATCCATTTCTCCATGGAAATGTTTCTTTTCCATCCTGGCCATATCACTTTGAGTTCTGTTTTGCAACCAGAGAAGTTTGCTAGGTCCTTTAGCTTCCTGGGAAGAGTTCACTGAAGACGTTTCTGAATCGGAGAACAGTGTCTCAGTGTTGGTGTATAACCCAGAGGAAGGGGAGGTCACTGCCTGGTACTGATCCTTGCCATAAACCCATTCGGTACCATACTGGGAACTTGTATAATAGAAATCATCTGGTAATTGTCGAGGTCTCCTACGCAGCTTGTTCAAGGCCACATTCCAGTCGTAGTCATCCTCACTGTCCTCGCTGCCCATCTCATCATAGGCAGACACAATGCTGGATTCATTCTCCAAAGCTCTGAATACCTGACTCTTTGGTTTGGCGAGCATTCGAGGACGAGGCAAAGCGACATTCTGCAAAGCTACCCAGTTTCCATCAGTGCTTTGAAAAACAGAAGGTGGATCTATAAAAATGAAACAGGAACAATTGTGATCACAGTGTGAAAGGCTCATTTTACTAGCCACAAATCAGAAGGTTCAACAAAACCAACAAACAAATGCAAGTGTTGCTGGTACATGAACTCCCCCATGCTGAGAGCTGTGCTGCTGCACTACTCAAAAGCCACCACTTATAGTGATGACTATTTAAAATGTGAGAATGCTTGGACCAAAGCTTTTTTTCTAAAATAATTATTAGGAAAGGCTGATGGAACATCAGCACACAAACATGTATAAATCTTGAGTTTTGCAAATGTCGTTTATTCTTCGTGCAGTTCTGGTCCCCCATGTTGAAGAGGAAAGATGGAAAAAGGATCAAAGAGCAACAAAGATTGTACCAGGTTCTGAAACCGTGTCCATTTGAGGAATGATTAACTAAGCCAGAGCTCTGCCATCTGGATAAGACTGATAGAAGAAATGGGGGAATCTCTTCCAACCTCACTACTAGAAAGACATGAAGTGAAGCCTGAGAAGTCAAGATTCTTAACCAACAAAAGGAAGAAGTGGGATGCAATGGATACCAGATCTATGGAGCTTCTTGCCTAAGGTTGTTATGGATGCTAGAAATTATTTGGGATAAAACAGAGATGGCTATGGACACAGAAGAGAAATCCAGCAAAATTCACTAAATACAGAAAAACACTTCTAGCTGAGATAGTCATTAAGTTGAAAATTACAGATGTTCAAAGTCTACTCAGAGGCAGCATGAAAAACTTTGTCCTAATCTTTCTTAAGACTCTTGCTTATGGCTACTGTTGCTGCTGTTGTTGTACCTTAGACTAATACTAAATGAGCCTTCTGTCTGACACAAGCACTGCTGCTCTTGTATTCTTACACCTTTTCAGAGTATGTTTTGTATCTCCAACAAAAAAAAACCCTAAAAATATGGTCCAAAAGTGCTGTATCTCATATAACTCAGGGAATCTCACTTCTAAATTTAGATTCCATTTCCAATCAAATTAATTGGATTTCCAATCAACTCAATTGAAAATTCCCCTCTTGGGAAATATGAATGTGTGATGACTATGTCTGCAGCAGTTGAATATAACTGAATGAACTTTTCAGACATATGGATTCCTCCCATGGGTTTAAATTTGCCATTTCCAGAAAATTATAGAAGCTCTTAATATTAGTTTTCTCAAACTGTAAACTGAACATCACTATTTTAAAATGCACACAGTAGTATCTGGATCTGTCGTAGATGATAATTAATTTTGTTTAAAAAGAACACATGAGAATCAGTCAAACAACCTCAGTTTAACTGGAGAAAGGACAGGATAGTAGTTGATTACATGTCAGAGAGCAAACAGGGTAGAAAGACACTGAGAATTCTGTATTTAGAAAGCTGACTCAGTTTTATCCCAGCTTCAAGCAATGTCAACTGCTCCCTTCCTGATTTTTCAAAATTAAGTCACTTGCTTGAAAGAATGGATTTTGCACAAAATTCTTTGGGCATAAGCTATAATTCACCCATGTGAAAATGAAAGAAAGATTTAAGAAGTTTCATTGTAAAGCTATTGATAAAGGGGAAAACCCCCCACAATGACTTGGCTCTTGAGTCATCATTTAAACCAATACAAACTGTAATCAAAATTAATTGTGAACGGCTTTTTTGGCTACCTGACTAAAAATGTCCATTGATGTTACCACTCCAAACTCTTGGTTGAGATTTCTTTCATTTTCTGTATCCTAATACAGAGGTGCTTATTACTGCATAGATGAGACCATATTTACACTTATTAGCACAATCAGCTATTTACTGTAAGTTCAACAGGCACCACGATTTCATCATAAATGTGGTTTCTGGATGAAAGAAGTAGAACAACTCCTCTGAGTGGAGTACCTGAAGACAAACTGGGTCTATTTGTTGTTCTGCTATGGTTAAGCAATTGTTAAGTACTAAATTGCTCAACGGTTGAATTCAATGGGATTGAAGTGGGCTCTTAAATTTAAGCACCAAATTAACTGCTTTACTGAAAATAGGCCTTCCACTAAAATGCCCAGGAGAACAACACTTCTGAAAGAGGGTTGAATGAGCAGTTCACAAAGTAATGCATACTTAATTAAGTCAGATTTTAATACTACTTTATTATCAATGTCTTTCTGTGGGAAGAAGAGGTGTTAAAACCATCGGAATTTCGGTCTCCCAAGTTATCAACTGACATTATAGATAAACAAATTGAATGGATGGACCCCATCCCTGGTCCCCACTAAACACAAACATATTTTGGCTGCTTCAGCTTGCTCAGTGAGCCAGCTGTGGGAGTTACTGTGCCAGTAAACTCATCCTACGAAACAGAAGTTTTCTGCTGTATTGCTGTATGAACCAATTGCTACAGGGGTCAGATGGGTTCTACAGCTGTTACAAGAGAAGAAGCAGGAACAAGCAGACTCTGTCATGGGGGGACAACACCTGGAGCCAGAGAATGCTGCTGCAATGAGCAGTTCGGCTCTTCCCTTCGTGCAGCTGTAGGATGAAAACTAACCAATTCTGTGCAGCAGTTGCCTGGTGCTACACTCCTGTGGCCTCATGGACACTTCAGCTGGAACAAGAGAGGCAGTGGAAATGGGATCACCCCAAGAGCAGGAGACACAATTGCAGAACCACAGAATGTGATAAGGTTGGAAGGGACCACAGTGGGTCATCTGGTCCAATTTCCCTGCTTAAACAGGGTCATCCTACAGCACATGGCACAGGATTGCATCCAGGTTCTTGAACGTCTCCAGTGAGGGAAACTCCACAACCTCTTTGGACAACCTGTTTCAGTGCTTGGTCACCTGCACAGCAAAGAAGTTCTTATATTCAGGTAGAACTCCCTGTGCATCAGTTTCTGCCCATTGCCTCTTGTTCCATTCCTTGGCAGCACCAAGAAGAGTCAGGCTCCATTCTCTTGACACCTTCCTTTCAGATATTTATATATGTTGATACCTTCTTCAATGAGAACCTGCCCTTATGTGTTGAAGTAAGCAGGGAATTGCATTCTATCCCAGGGTGCCGATTCAGGAATGGGGCTGACTTGGAAAGCTGCTCACAATCCATCATCCATACGTACATCCATACCTAACACAGGATGACAGAGGACAGATCTAGGGAAACTGCTGGTCTGTGAAGTTCCTACTCATACAGCTTCCTCAAAGTTGTGTGGAAGCACCAGTTAACAGGGATGCACAGAACATTGCATTTGTGAATTCATCAGGGTTAAAAATGAAGTTGCAAGTGGGAATTCTAAATGTGAATTATTTCAATGTTTGGTTCATCATGTAACCTCATGAAGAGTTACCCTGAGCAACAAAAGGGGTACTATGGACAGCCGCAAACTCCTTCAATTGGAGGGCAGATTATCAGTGACAAAGAAGGGCAGTTGGGTTCTTGTGTCTTATAAGCTCTGAAACGTATCCAAACTGGCTGCCTAATTTTTGTGACAGTCTGAAATGAACTCCACAAAGGCCCAAATTCTGAATCATTTTTTTGAAAAACAAACAAACAAACAAACAAAAAAACAACAACAACAAAAAAAAAAACAAAACAAAAAACAAACAAACCAAAAACAAAAACAAAAAAAAAAAAAACAACAAAACCAACCCAAAAAGTACAATAAGCAATGACACAGCCCAATGAAATTGTGACACAGCATCATCAAATATACATTTTACATGTGACCTTTGAAATGACAGAGTCAGAAGAAATGTCCTGGAGAAGGTCCTTGCTTTAAGTCGTATTTATTCCACATGTGAGAACCAAAAAAAGAACCTTATTCGTACTAGAAATATTTACTTGTTTCATTTAGCCTGTCCACACTCTTCCAGCTGGGTAATGCAGAGCGCTTGCGTTCCTTCTGCTTCCTGGAGTGTCCTTTTTGCTGCCTCCGAAGAGCCTCAGTCACAGATGATGCAGGGTCTTGTCCTTTACTGGTCATATCTTCACTAGCCAGGGAGAATGCAGACTGAGACCTCTGCGGGATTAAAAATCAAAGAGTGGAGTTTTAAAAATAGAAATAACTTAATTATCCAACTCTTTACTGTAATCCATGTTCAGTTACCCATGGAAGTGTGGGATCAGCAAGCGTCACAAGTGGAATTTAATGTATTCAGGAAACTGTTTATACTACCATGGGCCAGATGGAAAGAAATAATTAAGGTGAACTTGTTGGGAATGTGCTTTGTGAGGACTAATGTCTAACTACTTCGACTCAAGTTAGTCAGAAAGGGATCCCATTGTGGTGAGTCATGATGATCTATTGTTGGATCAACAGGCCATCTGGTGTAACAATTTGCAGAAGTTAAAAATGAAAAAAAAAAGCAAACAAACAGCCTGTTACCCAGAAATAGATATGTAACTCAAGTGATTTTAATGCAGAGTTCTGTTTGCTAGGACATACATATCACCCAATATGTTGAGAAGTTTTATGCAGTCTTACTAATGAAGTCAACACAGCCTACAACTGCACCTCTATTTCTAGGAGGGTCACAATTCAAGCCAAAATAAGGTAAAATACTCTTGTGAATGTTAATCAGTCCTTCCCCTACTACTGAAGAGAAGGGACTTCCCTCTGGTTCCACATAAATAGATCAGACATTTTAGTTTTGACTTAGGCAAAGAGGTCAGTTACAGAAGACACATTTAAATTTGGCCTGTTTTGAAAAGCTGTGAAAGCTGGCAGTGTCCTGCTGATTTCAAGAGAACTCACACTTACATATCAAATCACATACGTAGTTCTAGAAACAGGGCTACAGAGCTCGAGTCAAGCTGCCTTCATAGCAGAGCCAGTAGAAGACTGTATACACCAGGGATTCATTAAGAGTTATTGCTTTCAAGTGGCTCAGCTGCTTTGCACAGGCCAAGTTGGCACTCTCAAATCTTTGTACATTTTTACTGATGTTCAATTTACAAAAAATTAACTAAAACTGTTACTCTCAAACAGTCTTTGCCTGCATCAGAGCTCTGCTTTGCACTAGTGCAGATGAAGTAAAGAGGAAATTGACTTTCAGCTACTTTCAGGTCCCTCC
Source organism: Calyptomena viridis (assembly GCA_013390005.1). NCBI lineage: Eukaryota > Metazoa > Chordata > Aves > Passeriformes > Eurylaimidae > Calyptomena > Calyptomena viridis. The sequence goes on along the minus strand of WEIV01011532.1, from coordinate 101,242 downwards.
AATTCTCAGGACAGCGTAAGATTTGTTGGGAGTTCTGATGGCTTGAAAGCCACATTTACTCCACTTTCTGGCTGCACTCCCTCCCATCTGAAATGCTCTTGTGTGGGACTCATGTACCATGCCAGACGATTTAATTAACTGCAAATCTTTCTGTATCCTTGGCTCAGCAGTGTGATTTCATAACAAATTCAGGAAAAAGGAACACAACTAAGCACAAGGGTTTAGTTTGGCTTCTGAATTGTGGAGGAAAAGCCAGAGTTATTGCCCTAGAATCAAATAATTTCTGTAACTGCAATGACCACATAATTTTGTTAATCTTGTCCATAAAAAGACACAGGTCCTAATGGGATGCATTGGAGTGTTTCCTTTCAAATTCAGTGATATAAACTACTCACAATGAGCTCACAGTACTGTATAATTTTACTAGGGAATCTTTCAGATGAATCACTATTTTTAGCTTACACTATATTCAAGTATATATTTGAGCTGTTTCAAACCTTGAACTAGAACTTCAACTGATCAAGTTTCATTTGAATCCTCCTTAACCTGTAAAAGGGTTAATAATTTAACACATACGTACAGGTACATAAATTGTTTTGCTATAGGAAATTTGCTCATTAACTTGGATTTCATCCTGTCAGGATATATGGACAATATAAACAATTCTGCCACAATCCGCCACCTGAACTATGACAAGATTTAACTGTGCTGTGATTCACTTCACTTCATTGTAAACCAAGAACTATCAAACTTCCTATGCTTTCAATAAATTAGGTCCTGTACAGATCTGTTGTATCCTTTAATATCTTTTTGTTACATACTGAAAGAAGCAATTTGATCTGGCTGTCACTATTTTCACAGTATCACAAATATTCCCTCAGGGCACATTCATTTTCCACATGTTTATAGCAAACACTAGAGATAAGAGATGCTGAAGACCCAGAAGAAGGAACAGCCTACAGGTCTATCAGTAGTATCTATTTTCCCTTATTACTTAAATAACTGAATCTTAAGGAGAAGAATAGTATCAGGAAAAACTTAAGTAGTCTGTGTAATGATAACCTGGAGTCAGATAATAACAGTAACATGTTTATCTTATTAGGTAAAATCTGCATGTTTGACAACTTTTCTGCTTTTTTAAATGGCAGCTTCTCCTGTGCCTACTCCCTCTTTCAGGAACACCACAGTAAAGGCTGCACACAATGGTGGCAGCATCTGCATTTTGCTCTCAACTAACCTGAGACCTGCCAGCAGCTTAACCCTGACAACACAGAACTCGGCAGGGGTTGCAAAACCCCCTGAAGGAGCTGGGCACTGCTGCCCCCTCACCAGTGCTGTGACCAGCACTGCCTGAGCAATTTAAAGTTAGCTTAGGTGTATCTACACTATAGGGCAGATAGAGCTTGAAGAAGGACTAGAAGGTTCACAACAGCTTGAAGGATTTGAAAAGGAGAAGGTGAGCATGAAGGGCCTGAGGGACAAAAGGCACTGAAAAATAAGGAAGCACAGAAAAGAAAGTGGGCATAGTTCCATGTGGTGTAGCCTAGGATCTGAAGTAAGTTTAAACAAACAGTCTTATCTTAAAAAAAGAGTTGATTTTTTAAAATTGTGTGCTAAAACTTTTAGGTCAGATCAGAGGAAAACTGCTCTCCACAGTTTGTCAAAGCTCTCTGTAGTGAGCAGGACATTGGTATTATGCAGGAACTGCTATTTCCCAGGATATCTGGTCCAAATAGAGCAAGGGATAAAGCTTTTGGTGCCTCCAAAGCTTGGCTTGAGGCCATCCTCATTGCTTTTCTGCACTTTATATGATTTTCTGATAAAATCTGTCTTGGTAAAAAAATCTTCTTCTCTGATAGAAGTACCACCTCTTCTCACTGATGATGGTTCAATGTCACAGAAAGCTCAAGGATTTCAGATCCTGAAAAAATGCTGTTGAACTATCACTCTTCACTACTACATTTGCAGTTCTCTGTAGTTCTTATATCTGGAGAGACTGAAATGATGAACAAGTGTCAGCATTCTAATAAGCTCCAATTAAAAAGAATAAATAAAAGTAGAGGATTAGGTTGTTTCTTGTTCTGAAAGTTAGTTTTAGATTGGAGTGGAAGAACAGACAGCAGAATTGTGTTTTACTCAGACAAGTATGGGTGGAAAGGAAGTATAAATATTTCATCCCTGATAGCAGGTCAAATCACTTGTAACACTGATAATAATACAAAAAAGAAGTCTCAATAGCCAAAGCTAGTGTAGGAACAGGACAGAAGCATATGCTGGCATCAGAACAAATCAGTCTAAATTGGCATAAACTAGCTGTATTTTTCAGAGCACAAAAGCAAATGTTTGTCTACAAGTTTATCTCCAATCAATTAGCAGCCTGACTGGTAACTCTATCTGAAATGCAAATGACTCAAGACCTCATTTTGTTATTTTCTCAATAAAGAGCAAACTAGAAAGCTAGTTGTTTGGTGTGAGGCTACATAGCAAAAGCTCTCATCTTGGCTGGCACATTTGCATCAACTTCAGCTCAGCCACCACTGCTAACTCCACAGCTACAGCATGGGCTACATCCCATAAACATGCCCACCCATGCTGCTGACTTCACTGCCTCATTTACCTGTGACAGGCAGCAGAAATACACATGACTGTGCTGCATTTGTATCTCCCTTCCTCACAGAGTTAGCAGCCCATCTGTAGATCCACAGGGGACATTTTTCCCTTGGAGACGTTTGTATAGGAAGGAAAACACTGAACATAAGGGAACAGGATTGAGTAGCTTTCCCAGGCTCTGGTGATCCATGTAGTTTCCCCATGTAGTGCATGGATGCAGGGAAGTCCTACAGGTAAGGCCAGCTACTGCAATAAGCTCTTAGATCAGTTTGCATTAGAACAAGGGGTATTTACTAATCAAATGAAGGAACCATGCCCCTTAATCTTTACCAATTGCCTACATGCTTGGAATGCAACAAGATCTCAAGGCAGAAGAACCAAAAGTATCCAAAAAATACAGGCACCTAGATACAATTTTCAAAAGAAGGAATAGAGGAACTTTGGTCCTGATTTATGAAGACGTGAGATGTCAAGAACAGAGCTAAAGGCATCTGGCATCTTTTCTAACCAGAAGTTCTGGTTCCTGAGCAAGCCCCTCCCACCCCCCAGTTGCTATTTTAGGTGTATTTATATGTTATGAATTACAAGGCTGCCCTGTAAGTTTGTGGTCAGACCCTGCTAGTTTCTGCAGTAAATGAGTGCATCAGCAGATGGCACTGCAAGCCAGCGGCACATTTTCTGTGTCACTGCACGCATGGCATGTGCTGGTGTGCTGGAGTGCTGTGCAGTGCAGCACAGCTCACAGAATACAGTTACAGTATTGACAGGCATTTCCAAACACTTTAGATGAGTTCCCCACAAAATCCTGCTCCGAGATGTTTGTTTCAGAATTCAATTCCATACATTATTATTCTCTTTTCTTAATCCCTCTTTGGGGATTTCTGCTGAATGGTTTATAATATGTGGATGGAGAGGACTCAGCCTTAATTTTTTACTGGGCTAGAACTAAAAGAAGTCATCTGTTTCACTGATGGCATTCAATTTAAAAAAAAAAAAAGACAATGTGGTTTCTGAAGATTAAAAAAGGAAGGGGTGAATAAAAACTAATCACATCTTGTATTACTTAATAAATATAAATATTCCACCTTCTGTCTATAACAATTTAAAAGTTCATTCTTCTGAACACTGAATAAATAAAAACAAAACAAGTATGCAAGAACAAGAAAAACATTTTATAACCCATAGCAAATATTGAGTCCAATGTTGATAATCTATGGATTCTTTACCTTGAACAACTCCCTTATATGTAAGCATACTGTTCAGAGAAACAAAGACTTTGCACTACATTATTCCTCAAAAGAGTATGGGTAATTCCTCTTTCCTATAAAGAACAGCCAATATGTTAATTCAAAATAGGTCCCAAAAGCAACCGACTGGACTTTACAAAAGTAAAGTGGATCATGCATGCTTTTTTTCTCAATTCTGTCCTATTTCATTTTATATCCCCTACAACAGCTTGTGGTCTGGCATAACTAGTAAAACAGTAATTATTCTGCAGTTATTTAGAGCAGATCAAGGATTCTCCCAGCTGCAGGAGGGACTGAGAACCCTGGGTGCCTCAAGGCAGCTGCAGGGTCACCACACTTGCAGGCACTGGGACCTCAACACCAGGGCTAAGGGCAGGTACCTCTGGATTTGGACAGCTAAATCCTGTGCTATGCAAGCTCTGACCTGTGGGGCAGCTGTTAGTTTGGGCTTTGAGGACTACCTTGTTTATTCAGGGAAGCAACCCAGAATTGACAGCATAAACTCAGATGACTTAAATGCAACCTTATCCCTCCCCTCTCCTCACTGACAAATTCTGCCTGTTGGCAGTGCATCAAAACCCCTCTCCTGCTTCTCAGCTGTGCTCTATGAATATAATCAATGCACAGACAGAAGCAGCAGGTTTGGTAGCCAACACAGTAGCAATCCCAAAGCATCAACAGCTAATGCATCCTTTGGTAAGAAAACTCCCACACCAGGAAGGAGACAGTATAAGCTTGCAAGTGGTGCCACTCTGCCACAGCCTGTTCATCCCTGGAAGTGATTTTCACTCTGCTCAAATGTATGCAGTCCAGACATTCAGCAGTGGGAGTGAAATATCAAGGGCTTCAAGCATCTGTTCCTTAGTTAATCTTGTATATGGCAAAGAATCTGTTAACAACTTTCTGAAAAAGGGCAAGAACAGGCAGATGAATGGAAGATTTTCGCACTCAATTGAAAGAAAACTCCCTTCTTCGTGTCCTGACCAAAACCCCTGTGGATATCCCAGCCATCAGTGAGAATCCGTGAACAGCAGGCTGGGAGAAAGCAAAGATGACTGCTCTCTCTTCTGCAAAAGCCTTAGAGCATATGCCCTTCTAGGGTCTGCCCAAGCTGGCTTTTTGTTCACTAGTGACATAGACATAGCCTGGCTGCACTGGATCTTTTCTAGCCTTCTACTGCCCTCTTAGACGGCTGATCCCCTTAAAAGCACTTTTCCTTTACAAAGAGTACAAAAATAATGATTAGTTAATCAGGAATGGGTCTGTCAGCAGGATGAATTGCACAGCTCTGTAATAATAAGTAGAGCCACATTTTGGTGCACATTTAGTTTGGTTCAGTTTGAATTAGCTGACCTTGATGATCCAGAGATGGAGAGAAGGGTTGTAAGGGAGAGAGACAGGAGATTATTCCCCAACAAACCCATTGCTACTGAGCATGCAAGTAGCTCTACACCAATACCCATATGGTGCTTGAGGGACTACCCTCTCTCCTCCCCTGGCCTCACATGTAAAAGTGCTACTGCTATGATTTAAAGGGATTTGTAAGCTAGTAATAATGGATATTTCATATTGGTTCCAGAATACGAGTATAAACATAATTTTATTGTACTTATGGAGCTAACCACTAGGAAAGTGCTAAGAGCCCAAAATACCATAGTTTGATCAATGTGATGGATTTACGTGAACAAGTCTATTGAAGTTTGTGGAATAGAGGCCGATGTACCAATGCAACTGCAATCCAAGCAATGCCTTTACAAGGTACCCTTGTGCAATCAGTCATCACTGTTCCTCATACGTTCCTCCTATGTTCCTCCATGGCCTATTCTTTTTCCCTCCTCCCAAACTTGGAATATTGTATGATATCTCCTTAAAAAAAAACCCAAACAAAAAACAGAGCAGACACTTCCTAGAGTTCCTTGAGTAACAGTGCTACTTGAAGACACTGAGAGCTCAATTAGAATCCTGTGATGACAGTATTACCATTTTACTTGCAGAAGATAAAGCTAAGCAACAGGAAAAGCCAGATCCCTGGTTCTGGTGTAGGACAGTATGATTTTAATTTGCTACTAGTGCAGGCTTCTGGGAGAGTGCATGTGTGTAAGAGAGTAGAGGGAGGGGTGAGCTGGCATCTTTGTCTCAAGTCTAACTGCAGCCTTACATACAAACTCACCACTTTTTTCAAGTGAACACTCTTCACTAAACACAACTATTGTTTTTTTATTTTATCTCTAGGTGTCTCAAGTTCCTGCACAACCTTTCATGTCCTTTTCTGACCCTCATACACAAAGCTGTGCTCAGCAAAGCACTCACCCATCAGAGAGACTCACTATATCTCCTACTCAAACACCCAACTGACAGAGGAAGCCTTAACTGTTCTGTGTTTATTTGCTTCTTGCCGTGACAATATACACCCTTATTTAATCTAAAAATAAAATAAGATTTGTCAGGCAGCCTAGCCCTGAGCATCACAGGTTTTAAGTTGGACCTGAAAATTCTGCAATATTCAGCAGTGTATTACAATAGCATCTTTAAAACAAAATAAAGCTGAAAAAACAACATATGACCTAAATTATTTGGAAAATAACACTACAGAATGACCACCCTTCTCTGTCCTCTCTCCTACTCCCTTTCATGCCTTAAAACCTATCTTAGTTTGCTGAGAGTAAGTGCAATGCAGCTCAATGTAGGTCTGCATGGGCCTGATCATTTACCTAGCATCCAAAACTGCCTTCATGGAGGTTTGTCAAGTGTGTGGATAGTACTATGAAACCAAAATCAGTAATCTTATGGTAGAGATACATCTCAAGATGAAGTACCAACTCGAACTACACAAAAAACTTTAAAAGGACGATGCTGTCATGTTTAGCCTTGTATTGATTATTTAGTGACCTAAGCCTTAAAAACTGGTACTAGTTGCTGACTCAGAACTGCAAAAGTAGTTGTATCCTGTCTTTCTGCAGCACTGAAAGGAGGGAAATCAACCAGATTACTATGGATAGAGCTGTCCTAATCTGAAATCCAGATCGCTTTTGCAGCGAGATTACAATGTTACAATGTCATCTCTGAAGTCAGCACGTGCCAGTATTATCTGCAACCTCGAAAGTACTTAGAAATTGGATTTTCACATCATAAATATTAATTAAAATGACCCCTTTTTTTAGAGCACCAAGTGCATTTCCATCTCAAAATGTACTACTCTTTCCCATTCTGTGCAGAGAAGATGGTGCTGCAGTTGGCTTCTTTTTGAAGGAAATAAGACAGCAAATAACCCAGGATCCAGCTGGTAACTTCTGGATGATTGCACACCTGCCTCATTGGAAGTTGGTCCCACTGATACATGCCATTCAAACTTCTCATGCCTCCTCATGTATAAAAGCTAAAAGCTCCATCTCCCCTATGACATAATACATTTATTAATTAGATATAAATATGTTTCTAAGACAGGGTCATTGACAGGTAGGAACTGATGTCAGCTGGTATCAACTTCCTACAGTGTTATGCCTCCCTCATCCGAAATAGCTCTCCCACTGTGTTGCATGGCTACTGAACAGGATTACACCTCAAAAAGGCTTTTTTCAAGTACTTGTTTTAGACAAACTTAACAAGGTATTGAGTACCTGCAAAACCTTCATCTTGCCGAACCTTCCTTCTCTTTAAAACAAATCAAACAGAAAAAAAAATATAGAAGAAAACATAAACAACTGTTGGTACATCGTGAACCTTATAATTAGCTTAACCGGTAGATCTCTGCTTCCCCTGAGGTGCATCATAATGTGTATTTAATGAAATCCTCCTTTCCCTATATCCCTAGCTGTTTTATATACTATAAATTATGTATGAGCTTCTGTTTACATACGCAATCTTCTGGCTGTAAAATAAAGACCACAATACAGCACTTAAACCACACCAAGGTGCCTGCACTCCATCAATGTTTAAATGGGACACAATATGCCAACTGGCCTGCCATGATTCCAGCCTGGGTGGCAGCAATCCTGACACCTTTCTTCAGCCCTGGCTAGCCTGCGCTGCCACGCCAAGGGCACCGGGCAGGTGTGGGTCACCCGATGGCACAAAGGTCCTTTTCAAGGGACACCAGCCACCAGGCGACTAAGGCCCCCAAAAGCAGGCTGTACTCCCCACCCACACATCCCCCTCAGGGACCGGCGTGTTTGTGGGCTAGTTAGCACTGACTCTACCTAGGAGTCCTTGGTCCGATGGTATGGACACCGCAGCTGTCGGAGGGTAAAAGGGTAGAAAGTGACTCACTCCCGTTGGGGCTACACAGGAATAGTTTATTGGGGGTCCAGACCCCAAGGCAACCAACAGGGAGTGAGCCCAGAATAGTTCAAAATGAGGGGTTTTATAGGGGGTGGAATTGAAGGGTGGAGAGAGGGTAACAACCAATGAAATTGGGTGAGAGGTGGGATTAAGGGGTGTCAGACAGGGGTAGAAACCTGAGGCCTTCTACTCAAACCTTTCAGGGATCGAGTAGGGATGATTAATAGGGAAGGTTTTGGAATAAGGGGCGGAGTCGGGGTACATATGTGGTGTAGGAATAGGAGGGGTCTAGGGAAGGGTACATAAAAGGGGAATATACATGTCACAGAGTGAACCAAACTTAGGGTAGGGGGATAACAGAACGAACCATAATAATTAACAAGCACATAACACACACCACCACACTGGCCGTTTGCTCTCTTGCTGGCAGTGATGTATGGGGGGAAACCCGACTGGGACAGCAGAGAAGCATCCACCCAGTGCCCTAAGCTCCTCCTATCTCAGCCTTTGCTTACTGGTAATGAGAAACAGATGGTGCCATCCATCTCTTTTTATGAGATGGGGAAATAAAATATTCAGCCTTGTATCACTATTTTTAGCATTGGCAAGGAATCTCAAAGAAATCTTAGAGGAAAAAAAAGGAAAGACATTATCTATAGACACTACCACAGCATAGTACTGCAGTTAAAACCATCAATAATGGCGTTTTTTTTGGGGTGGGCAGGGGGAAAGTTTAACTTATTTAATGATGATTTCTTTCAAAGCAAGTGATTTTGGATGAACAGGGAGGTAATGCAACGCTTCCAGAGCCCACTGGAAGTTTCTGGCTGATACAGATGAGCTGCATATAGCCACAGTTAAAAGAAAAACTGCTTGGCAGGTGTAACCACAGGTGACATCTGGGATTATTACAGCACCCCTGACACTGTAAGCAAGTGACTTTGGTAATAAAATGTGATGCAATCATAAACATGGGTTTCTGAAGGCAAGTGTTAGAGCATGCAACTGCCCCATACTGTACGTTACTAGCTTTATTGTGCTAGCAGTACCATATGTATTATCTTCTACACTGAAGACAAAATTACTTGCTCTACGATAAATTTCCGTTTTTAAACTACGAAATCCTGACTGCCTTAAGATTTGCTACCCTTACCACCCTTCCCTTTGCATGTCTGTCTTTTTGTTAATTGTTTTTCTTTCCTTTTATTTAATCTGTCCTGCTTCTCCTAATTTGTTTGCCAGGTGCCAAAGAAATACTTAAACAGGAGAAGTTCTACTGAAATAATCCTTATTGGAAAACAGGCTTACATACATAATTCTGACACAACAGCAGACACCTTGGATTGCTTTGATAGGAAAAAATGAACAACTGAGTTTCTTTTTCCCTCCCTTGGGATTGTTTTGACCACAGTGTCCATCTACAAAAACCTTGGTTACACTAGGAACAATTGTGCTAATAAATCTGTTACAACAGACCCCTTGTTAGCTGTGGTGTGTACTAATATTAAAGGGGTTTTATCATTACAGGCTCAAACTAAGTCAACACATACAGCTCAATGTTAGGATGTGCACACAAACCAAGAGTTCGGAAGTTTTTTGTTGACATAATGTCATCAGTTAGGAACTAAAAAAACTTCACATATTGTAGTGGAACCCACAAAGATTTGCTGTTACAGACTTGGACTCAAGAGTTCCTGGTAGGCAGTAAGGAGCTTTGCCTGGAATAGGCATAGGGCCATTGGGCCTCTCTGCCAGCTTCTGTAGAAGCTCGGTTTTGTTTCAGAATGAGAAAAATAAGTGCAATTCTTTTGGCAGGAAAGATAACTTCCTCACACAATATACAGAGGAGAAACTGATGCAGTTCAGTCCTGCAAATCTATTAAGAGATGTATGCTTCCCATTTGTAGCTGACTGAAAACAAAGTGGAACAGAAATCAAACTCAGGAAAAGGAATTTAGGTTGTTTCAGCACTGTTGATGAGAATCAAGCAGGCTGTAACTGCTCTGCATTTGCTCTGCACAAATTGCCTTTCAGTAGGCTTTCCAGCAGGCCCTTTGTTAGAGCTTCTGTGACTTCAATTCTGCCAGTCTAATAGGCTAACACAACTGCAACTATCTGAGCTATGGGAACAACTGGAGCTACACTTTTTCTCCAAGGCTGTTTGGTTATACTAACAAAATTCTCCTCTATTCAAAGCAAAGCAAAAATAAGCACATACACACTTCAAAGAAAAGGGAAAACAGTGAAACAACCCCAGGAAAGCAAAAGGCAGAACTAAACTTATGGGAGAGGTGAATGAATTCACAGCAGATGGCCAAATTAATTTGGGTTCCTTAAAGCACTGTGGGAAGGCAATTGGAATAAATGGTGACGAATGTGGCAAAAACACTGTAAAGAGGTAGAGTCCTTACAAAGCACTCTATACATCTGTATCTCTAGTACTGACTGATGGCTACAGATGTTTTGAAGCTGTTCTCACCTTAGCTGACATTTCTGCTACTCCAGTACTTTCCACAAAATCTACTATTACTTAAACCAATGAATGTCCCTCTAGCAAAAGAATTAGGACTAAATTGTTACTTCAGAAGAGAATATGTGTTGAGTTCTCTCCAAAAGCAGAACAACAGGCTTCTGGTATAATGACCAAGGATTTGAACAGCATATTTCTCTACGTCCTGTCCTTAAACTCAAGAAAGAAAACTCAGTTGAGTCAGACACAAAATTAACTCTCTTTCTCCTGGTTCTTACATTTTGCAAGCAACTGGCCTAGTAGCAACAGACCAAAGCTCTTAAGCATGCTCACCTAACTTCTGATCACTAGGTTAACAGCAGCACCTTACAAGTGTTACTCCTTTAATTCAGAAATAGGCGGGGGATTAGAATGTGAGTCTGTATCTCAGGAATTCTGGTACTCTGGCATAAATCTGTTCTCACTGGGAGTGTAAGCTAGCAAATTTATCTGAGAACTAATGCATAGCCCACGTTCAGTCCTGGTGGTTCTGCTCAGTGGGGGAGAGGTGGGTACTGGCACAGTAGCAGGACACTTGGGAGCAGCAGCTTAAACCACAGTATCAAAATGCACTGGAACTAACTCATCTGTCACTGTCTTCCCTCTATGATTGCTTAACAGCCTGTCCAAGACTACAGCTTATTTTCACTTCTTATTTACTTGCTGCTCTTTCAAAACTGTTACTAATGCAGCTTGTCGGATTTTCTTCAGCTTTGTAGCAGGAGCTAAACACATTGTGCTGAGAAAAAAAGTGAAAGGAGGAAACACTCTTTAGTGTAAGACATAAATGGTGCTCTACTGTTGGGTTTACATTTGCTTTGGTGGTGGTGGCTGTTTTCTTTAAGATGGCTAAAGAGGAAAAGAAACATTACAAAAACCTAATATTACAGAAAAGAAAATATAACACTCAGCAAAAATCTAAATAAAACCTAAGTGAGCAAAAAAACTGTTTGGAAGAATAAACACTGAGGCACTGAGTGTTATTAGCAATCAAATCAAGCAGTGATATTTCTCATAGCACAAACTTAGTACTCCCCTACACACTCACCAAAACCACACGATGTTTGTGATGTACTCCCATGGCCCATGGGACGCTAGGAAAGCCTGCACCTAAGCAACAGGTTGTCCAGACATAAGTTTAATGCCTGTTCTCTGCAAGTCTCTACATACCATTCCAAGCAGGAAGTACACTTATCCATGACGACAATCTGCTGGTTTTGTGCATCAGAAAACATCAGGAGTTGTGCTGTGCCACTTACCCATAAGGTGTAGGACCCCCTGCGGCTCCCTGGAAAAGTCATCATACTCTGATCGGAGACAGCGACAGACGCCAGGCCACTGCTCCTGGAGGGTGGCCATTCAAAGTCAGCCTCAGCCTGCTCACTTTTGCTTTTCTGCTTCTTTATAATCTGTAAGGTAGGGCAACAGGGGTGGGAGGGAGAGAGAAGAGGGGCTCAGAAAATATTATCACAGGACTAAAACTACATTAACCCTGTCTCAAGGCAGCGTTCCTAGGATGAACATTTGAGTTTCCCTTTGCTCTTGCTCCAGCAAAGGATGATTCTGACAACTTGCATTCTTCCCATCTGAAGTCATGCTGCTTGCAAGAGCATAAGCATTGATACAATAAATCATAATCAGTGCCTGTAGGAACATCACAGGTGGATTACATAAAGATGGAAACCTGTTGCTACAGTAACACTTTAAACATTAGCAGCATCTAAGTATCAAGTATTTTCTCAAATAAGACTTTTTGCCAAGAAACATAAAATACTAGATATGAGGGGAATTTCAAAGGCTCCCATGACATATAGACACATTTCTAGTGAAAACAATGAAATCTTAGATGTCTAGGCACTATTTTTTTGAAAAAATTTACACCATCCTAAGAGAGACAGATCATATAGAATACATGTCTCCCTACACTGACAGATGATATCCTGCTATACTTCATTACCATAACTCTTTTTGACTCAAATATAAAATATCTACAGAATATTATTCTATTGCATAAAAGATCTTATTAGGTAGCTCTTGGCAAAAGTGGTAGCAATTCAAGCTTGGCTGAGACAGGCTCTGGACTATGAAAGACCCAACAAACAGAATTAATCTTCTAACATCCCTATTAAAAGAGAAGGCAGATTACTTTTCCATTGAGAAAATGCTGCTCTTCTGGCTTTACTTGATAGCCTTATAACAACATGAATATTCCCCTTCTGGTGTGCGATCCGTACATTGTTAAATGCCACAGCCCAAACACAGATATGGCAACTAGTTTATTTCACATGGAAGGAGACTAACTTAGCAGAGTGGTTACTTTACTGATCACAGGATCTCAACAGCACTCTGTTCACACTTATCTTGCCTTGTTCTAAACCATCCAGACAAGGGGTATTTGTTCCCAGTAGCCCTCCACTTTCATTCTCTATCAGTGCCAACTGTGAAAGCTCGCTGTGAAAGCAGAGAGAACAAGCTTTATGTGAAATGTCACAGAATTCTGACAAACTGAAGGTTCTGTGATTTTTGGTGTGTCTCTCTCACAGCATCATTAACATATTAACATTAACAGTGCCGTGCATTTCACAGCATCATTACCATAATTCTATTCTAACGATCGGTGTTTTCTTCAAATGTGTTGCAGATGGAGGGTTCAGTAGAGAGTATGGTCAAGAGCCACATCCTGTGCCACTGGAAAACTTTTTGCCTTTGGAGAAGTGATATATAGGGCCAAAAGTCACAACTCTTGGCATTAGAAAACTTTGTGCCTGTGGGGAAGTGAAGTACAGACGTAAAATTCCATCAGGCAGGGGTCTCCTCTTCCAAGAAAAGATATCACAGACCTAAGGGAGTGACATGACTCAGCTCTGAGGGCATAGAGCATCAGGTTAGGCACTGGATTAATCTTACTTATAAATTGATCTCTCTGTCACATGTAGCTGACTAAGCCTGTATTGTCATAGTTAAGGTTTCAACTTGTCATTTACTTTCTACATTGGTGTCATCCTTTTTGCTCCTAGCAGAGTTGAAGCTCACCAGACTAAAGCATTGTGTTTTGGCTACTAAACAAATTAGGGAAAAAAAGCACCCCATACCTTCTGCACAATGGTTGTGGCCAGCTCTTCTATGAGGTCCTCCTTGTGCTCCTGCAAGTAACAAGCTTCATTCTGCTTGTCCTGCATGAAAATGGATATCCAAATTTGCTAAAATCCCATAAAAACAGCCTTTTCACAGAAATTGTATAGATTGGGAAATGGATAACATGTTAAAGGAACTTAAATTGCATGTCACCTCAAATGCAACACGCATCTTGGATACCAGTTCATAAAACCCACGCCTAACACTTTTTTGGTATAGCACGAGATAGTCACTACTTTTTTATGTTTTCTTTTGTATCTACTTGGTTTCGTACCATTACCCAAACTAAAAGAAATATAATCATCCTATGTAAATTAAGACATTTTGTTTGAAAGTGTTACCAGGCTGTCACTGTAGGTCTCTGCCTTAGAAATAGCTTCTTCCACTGCTTCCTCTGCAACACGTAAGGCCACAGCAAGGGTATCCATCATGCTGTGTCCTAGATGAAGAATAAGATAAAACCACCATATTCTTTATATATGCACATTTTACATAACGAGCTCCAAAACTCAGATTGATATTCTGGACATATATTCAAATCTTAAATTGTTCATGAAAAAGTCCATTTTCTTAATCTGTATTTATGCACAGTAAAATAAACAACTTATGACAGAGAAATTTTTCTCAATCTCTATGTTTCTTCTTAAATGTAAATCTTAAATACAATAAAACATGGTATTTTTTATGTTGCTTATTTTAGAATGCAACAACACAATTTGGAGGAAATAATTGGAAGAAAATTTGTAAAGTTCCTATAAACACCAACAGAAGAAAGAGAATGAAAAAATACATGAGCATAGGAAAGAAAATTGGACAGAAGTAACAAAAACTGAACGTTAAGAAAATCACGCTAGAATACATTTATATTAGCTGTAATACTGAAGCAAGACATCCCAGCATAGTACGCAAAGAGTTTTAGTATCTCACTGAATGTTTCAGCCAAAATAATTTTGGATCTCTGAACGAGACTTACCAGAACTTTAAGCTACTTGTCCAGTAATTCAAAGTGTAAAGACTGTGTTTTAATCAAATGAGTTTTTAGCAGCATACCTTCTGTCTGTTGGTAGAACGTAGAGTCACTGCCACAAAAGCTTCCTTCATTCTCAAAGCTTCCTTCAAACAAACTTCCTTCTGCTAAAAAGAAAGACAGAATTATGCATTACTATTAGATGTTCCCACTAACAGCAGAGGCATTATGAGATTAGAATATTCACTCAAGATATGGTGGCACTGCACACAAAGAGGGATAACTGGAAAATACCTCCTAGCTATTGTATAAATCATGACTGCAGCAGCTTTTGTGCAAAACACGACTGCTTTTATATCAAAGACCTCTCATTCATTTTGGATGGAGAAAACTATTAGTAGAGTAAAAGAGAGGAAGAAGCTACTAGGTATAAAATTTACATGGTAGAAGTTAAGTACAGGGAATTTGCCTTTACTATGACATTTGGGGTTGAAATAGATTCTACATTTTAAAGGGCAATGCTGTATAAATCAGGCAAAACCCAGACACCTATACTAGCATTTATCTTCAAAAGGAACAAAAGGTTTACCTAACAGTCACATGGAGAGTAGGCGAAACTTAGCAAAAACATTTAAACTCAACCCCCTTCCTTAGAAAGGTCTCACAGAGTGCACATGCCACTTATTGCACTGTTCACACTTCCATTCAAAGACCAAATGAAAATACAGCTTAAGTAAAGGCAACACATCATATGAAAGTTCTGAAGCATCCATTGTCACCATTTTTACTTTCATTGTTCCACTTCTGCCCTCAATGACACAGATTTGCTTGTCTTTCTATATATTTGTTCTCAATTGTTAAGGAATCTCTCAAGAAAAAGGAATTTGATACTGAGAAAGGAAAAAGATTAATAAATCACAATCTAATACATAGATCGCTTCTCCCTAGAAGCGGTTATGTCAATTTTCGTAAGAAACATCTAAAATTTCCACTCAGGTTTAGGGAGTCTATTTACCACCCTACATAATTTCAGAAAAAGACAAAGTAAAGACTATAGAAAAATTACAGTCTCCGTACAAATTTTGAAAGAATTATATTAGTAAGATACCTGGTCTAATAAATCCAATGATACATCAAATATTCAGCTGGCCGTGTTTTGAGTAATTTGCTAAAGTTACCAGTATGACACCAAACTTCACTTCCAACCCATCTTCTATCTCCAGTTACCCCTTTCATGGGGTAAGGCATTAGAACATCATAGTTAAGGGAGAATTGTGTCTTTACTTCAAAGGATGGTGCCAAAGCTTTATTAGTTTCAATTATTTACAACATCAATACAAAAAAAAAGATGTGGCCAGTTTCACATCATTAAGCATGCAAAACTCTAAGTGAGGTAATCCAAGTTTTGGTCAATTTGGATACTGAATGGATACCATGTTAATCTAATTTCACTTTCAACACCACAGAAATATGCTCTAAGGTCAAATTTTGAGTGCAAAATTATTTTCTCTTTCATTGACTACTTAGAACTGTGATAAGTTTTGGTACACAGATTAAAATACAAGCTGCAATTTACTTTATAGACAGTTCCTCTGTATCAGTGACATAATTAAGACTAAACATTCTTTGAATTCTTAAACAGCTCTCTAGACACTTCACCTCTTTTTTCTGTCCCCTGAGAATTTCTTTTGCAAAAAAAAAAATTGCCTTAAAAAAATTTCTCTTTAAATGATCTCAGAATTTTCATTGTCTCAGCTTGTGTGTTAAAGTAGATAACTCTTATAAGAAATCAACACAGCTGTTCTTACCTATTGCATCAGGACAAACTCCACTCTCCAGTCTATGCTTCTTGTACAGGTTCTTCAGGACCTTGGCACTTCCAAAACACTTAAAGCGGCTTTTGACATTATTATAGTACCAGTCCAGGGACTGGGTCCTTAGGAGCCTAAAACAGAAAAATAAATATACCTCAGAGCACGAACATCTTAATTTCTGAACACTTCTTTCTTGTTTGTACTTTGCAAGTGTCTGGTATACTGAGGCAAAAAACCTCCCACAACGTAACTCATAAGTAAATATCTTCTTCACACTACTCAAAGTTTTATTTGAAGAGGTGGTCTCCCCTTTTACATTATAAGGCAAACACTACAGCCTCTTGAAAAATGCAAACAAGTCTTGGAATAGCACAGGAAGGTTTTAAAAATAGCCTTTATTTACACAGATTTGCAGATATTGCAAGAACACCAGCCCATTAATGAACCACAAGAAAATAATATTTACATAAAAATGCATCACTACTTTTATTTGGGGAAATCAATAGAGTAGACAAAGCCTAATCAGAGGACAGCAAAGCAGAATGAGCAAAGAATGGCACAAGTGCACTTTGGTTTCTCAGTTTCAACAGGAAGCACCACTGATGTCAATAATTCATCCTGATGGACTTGTCCCCAGAGCCCAGATACTTTTACAAAACCACGAGATACTGGCAAGCTCTGTATTCTTTCGAGTGTGGCATCTGACAACTTGCTTCACCTTTTACTTCAGCAGTGCATGGAGAGAATCTGTGCCATATTCCCAGGCAACAATAACCACAGGTGACTGCAGGATAATCCACAGTGGATCTGTACATTTCTACTAAGGGTGTCACTGGAGAGGGGGATCCTAGGGTTCCACCTATAAATTAAAGCTGACTTATTCTTAACAAGCAAGATTTTAGAGAACAAAGGGCTAGTATTAGTGTCCAGTGTCAACACAGGAACCCCTAGAGAAATGACGTTACTGCCAGGAGTGCTGGATTCTCAGCACTTCCAGACTGGAACATATTCAGATGACTTAACTCCATTTTTTAAACCTGGGGCTGTGTGTGAAAAACAAAATAAAATTACAATCCCACTGTAACCTTTCGATTCTCCTTCAGGGACTCTAGACTTTTCTTTATAAATTGCAAGGCGAGTGACAATGCACAATTTTGTATAACACCCACCATTTCAGAAGCAAATAAAACCTCACGTACTGACAGACTAGCAATGTAGTTCTTACTCAGCACCGAACCTCAGGAGATACTTGGTAAGAAACAAATATGCTGAGCCTAGGGTTTCAACTGCTTCCAGTTCAAATCCAGATGTTTTAAGTGTCAGTATACTGATAAAAAGGAACATCCACTTCATGAAAAGCGAAACACTCCTCTGTCACCACTGGAAAGTGTTTAGTAGCAAACACTAGCAGTGGGAAATTAAAAATAAAAATCAATGAAGCCTATCGTATTCAAACTGTGAACGCTTAAAGTTACATTATCTGCTCTACTGAAGACAACTGAAGAAAAAATATAATGGAACAGAAGCCCATATTTTCTATGTTCTGTGTCAACAAGTAGAGGCAGGAGAGGCATTTACAGATAATATAAGAATAATAGCCCTTTACTATCTATTTGCACAGTAATATCCCTAACTATGAGACTGACTGATTTCAATATTCACCATTCTACAAATATCACTAACACGTGAAAAGGGCAAAAGTCCTTTTTTTCCTGGAAAATGTCTTTACATGTGGTGCACAGATAACTGACATCTGATGAAACACAAGTGTGCAGAGCATGAGCAGTAGGAAGCATGCCTTAGTCTGCCTGTGAAGTATAGGATTTCTCAATTCCTATATGCTGCCACCAAGAAATCTCTTAAGATGCCTGTGCAAGACCCAAACTCTGGGCTGCTGGCACAGTGATGAATTTGAATGGAGGAAAACTTCTCTCCCAAATGTGCAATTTTTTTGCATTTTGAGAACCTGCCTTCTTTGTGGGCAGGAACCACTTGCCCTCACGGAAACCACATCAGAATACTATGTCTCCTGCTTGCTGAATTTCACTTTTATCTACTGAGTTTCTACAGGTGCCAAGAGTATAATTATTCAATCAATAGCATGGAGTCATAATCATTATTATGATGGATAAAACTGCATGACTGTTGGTAGTGGCTTAGCTGGAGGTATTGACCAGAAAGGATGTTCTCCTGCCCAGTGAATGCAGCCTTCTCCATGTGGTCCACAAAACAGCATCACACACATCACTGTTGGTGGACTCAGCATTGGGAGTCGTCAAATATGTTCTTTAGAGCTTTCAAGATCCCTACCAACTACCTTAGCGTGTTTATCAAGTAATCTTCACAAGCTCAAAACACTAAACTTCTAATCTTGAAAGCCAAGTAGATTGAGTTCCTAAAATTCAGAATGAATGACAAGATAAGTCACCTATGTTTGTGTGCACTGTATGAGTTAAGATAGCCAGTTATGAATGCTGACCTGGTTGCAAAGGAAAAACAAAAGATGGAACTCATTGCAAGCTTCCTTCCTCATCTTTTTCCCCATGTCATCATGTTCTTTTGGGTTTGATTAATGCTGCATCTGTAAAAACAGAAAGCTAACAGCACTGATTTCTTGATGAGGTTAGAGTGCTTTGCAACTAAAACAGGTTTTCTATTTGTAATGATAATATTTTCTATATGTGAATTTTGGAAGAGTCGAAAGGATAGGGATTATACATCTCAAAGCAACAATGAAGAGAGATGCTTGTCTCTGTGTACTAGTTAATCTGGTGTAAACATGAGGATTGGGATTTTATTTTTTTAGATTTCCTCGTTGCTGCAAGATTAACACTTCATGAGTAATCTAATCATGTCATGCTTCTCTCCTATGTGTTGGAGAGATACCAACAACTCCAAATCTATGCCTCTGTCCTGTACATGTTTTGTAACAGATTACAATGCCTCCTCTAAAGCTTTTCAGCCTCTTAACTTTCAAATAAGTCACAATGTCCTGCTGATTCCTCCCAGGGAGAAAGGATTTAGAGAAGAGAGAACTTCTCTTATATATACCAAAATAAAGAACCCACTCAAAAGAGAATAAGAGCATTTTTGCCTTATTTCAAAATCCTTTAATGTTGACCTATATTTTAAAGCTGTTTTCAGCAAAAGCAGTCTATGAGTCCATAATAATGAAAGACTATGACAGTGCTAGCATTGAATTGTTGGAATTAAACACTTCCCTTATTAGTTCTAACAGAAAGTGTGCAAGTTCTCTCCGTGAAATAAAAGTTCACACTTAATGGAAACTAGTTGTCTGCATTGTAAAGAAGTAGAACTCATTGAAGCCATTTCTTGCTCTTTCTGTGCCACAGAGACTGCTATGTCTTTATTGCTAAATAGTTTTAAATGCTAAGGACATTATGTATGTTATATAATATTGGCAAGGAGTTGAGTTGCATTTTGATGAGCTTTTGGCAGAGGAGAATACTGTGATTTTAAAATTCACTTACTAGAAAGTGTGAAAGCTAGGCAGACACTTTTGATTTAATAACATTAAAACCTGAACAAGTATTATAAAGCCCCTGCCTTTTTTATAGTGCAGCAACATGTTTATCTTAATCAAGCAGCACCATAAGAGCAGATAAGCCCTTTAAAATCTTTACAAGTGATTTTCACTACACTTCTCACCTGCAACACTCAAACAGTAAAGTTTTAACATTTTCCTGAGGAAAAAAAATACACCAGCTGTGCTGAGGAGTGATGATATAAACCATCTTTCTCCTTAATAGTGATTACCATAAGAAGATCACAAGAAAAACATCACTCAAACAAGTACTCACTGCTCAAAACACGGGAGGTTCCTTAGTGACTGATTTATCACTTTAATTCCTTTTTGTTTTAAGAAGCTGTGAGGTTTTGCTTGGTCTAAAGGCAACATGAAGCTTCTGCAAGAAATTTTCTCAAAAAGGTATTACCAACTTAATATTCATGACTTTACTCTCAAGTCATAATACCAGCTGCACTACAAGGAAGCATTTCGTAAAAAAAATATTTTTCCATTTTCCATTTTTCCATGAATTTTGTGAGAAGTTTTCCCCCACGAGATGAACTTGTCACTTACTGAGCTGCAGTCTAGTTTCTGTAAGTCAGGAGATGCTTCCTGAAATCTGAACTTACATTATTTGTTGGAGTGAATACATAATCACTTGGAGTTTCCCTGCTGTTGACTTGCACTGGAAAATGAAGACTCCTTTTTTAGCTTTTCACATATATGTTAACACATCTTCTATAGCTTTGTGTGAATAGTCAGGCCAGTAAACTCTTCCAGTCCCTCAACTGCCATCCTGTGCTTCTTCTGCTGTGCCCACGACCTAGTGGAACATCCAACCTCAAGTCACTTGAGATCTCCATTCAGGAATTGGCCCGTTCCACTCATGAAGGGAGCTGCTTTGCACTTCTTGGACATTTCTACTTTTGTGGAAGCAACAGTTTTTAAAAATTAAGTAAAGAAAATTAAAAAAGCCAAACAAATCCACCTCTGAAATACAGGACTATCCACATATCAGAACTGCTGCTCTGTGAGAGACTCCAAAAAACCATATCAAACTGAAGAAATACTAGAAGTGCAAATGCAAATTGTTGGTGAAAAGCAACATCAGTGTTTAGCTTTCACTCTTTGAAAGCACTCCCAAGGTTCCTTGAACTGCCCAGAGGCTCAGCCATGAGTGAAGTGATGGAGGGGGTAGGAGCCAGGAGAAGATTGCCAACTGAGCTGTCCCAGAGCTGGGACAGTGGTGGACAGGACCCCTCCAAAGCTTAGCCATGCTGCTGAGTCAGAGGCAGAGCCATGCTCCAGTCAAATATTAAATATTCTTGTCTTTAACCCTGATGTTCCTCCATAGGCAGGTGACTGGTGCTGCAGCACTGACATCCTTGAGGCCTCGGCCCCTCCTGGGGAGCTGCACGTCCATCACTCTCTGGCTGCATTAGTGCCATGTTACACAGCAGTGGTGGGGACACTCCACCTAATACAGATTAAGCCATCTCAGACACACTGGCTGCCACAGACCTCCAACATGGGCTCTTTCCCCATACTGACTCACACACAACATGAAGCTCAAGGCCCTTGTTTCCATTTCCCAGCACTAAGTGCCTTCAACCTGGTGCCCAGGGAAACAATTAAGATTTAACCTGTCACTTCTTATTTACTAGTGCTGCAGTAAAATTGCTCCAAACTCAACTTCCTGAAATATTCTTTCTCTGCCAATAGCAGTATTTGCTTTATCCCTTGGGCTGATGTTTTAGAGCTTGTAATATACTGATTGTTATAAATTGTTGAATTAAAGGTTTTCCGTTCCTTTCAGTTTCAGTGAAATCAAACACACTTCCAGGTTCAAGAATGCAACTTCACCTTCATTCCCTTCAGGATGAATCATTATTATAGCACACAAACACCATACGCATGAATATCCTGCCAGTGCTCAGTTCTCTAAAAATCAGACTTAAACCCCCCATATACTGAGAAAGTTCAGCACCCTGAACAGGAACTTTGGCCAAGCTCATGTCATTCCAAGAAAGGGCTTATATTTCCCTGACTGTTTTGCATCTGTCCCCTGCCTATGAAAGGCAGTTCTTCACACGTCAAGAGCAACAGCTCCTAATCATTTAGCCCAGCAGACCACTGTTAACTATTTGAAACACTTCAATCCCAAGCTTTAAGGTGAAATCCTCTTTATTTTTTCCTTAGTAGCATTCTGCAGATCACCTATCACTCAAGAAGTGCTGTCCCAGAAAATTTCTTCCTCCAATTATCCACAGCAGGGGGCTGCACATGGATTACTCTGTGACACCTCAAAGCCTGAACACTGACATTTGCAGGTGCTTTGCAGGAAAGGCTACAGCAGTGCAGGAGGAGTGCAATGCTTTGTGGTCAGCAAAATCCAAATAACAGCAGGGGAGAGATCGTCTCAGCTCAAAGCATCTACCCCTGGACAAAAACTGTCCAGCCCAGTGAAAATATCATCTATATTCCTCACAAGTGGAACAAAACAACCATCTGTGTCCCTCACAGTGAAATCATGACTTTTCCTGTGCCAGCCCAGTAACTTCACTGCAGTTTACAGTACGATTAATTATTGGGAGAGCTCAATCAAGAGAACAATACTGCATAAGGCACTTTCTAAAAAAACCACATCCTCCCAATCATTCACTGAGAAATTCATTGCTCCAGTTTGGGTTTTTAAATTCCAACATGGAGCAACATACAAGAAATAATAAATTAAGGTTAGCAGAGAGAAAACAAAGATTTGTTAGTTTGTTTGTTTACAAAAGAGCTGTATGTGTAACCCTCAAATTTGCTTACTCTCTCTCTACCTCTGAAATCAGCAATCAAGAAGCTGGATGAGGTAAACAGAATAGGTTTTATACAGAAATTGTACATACATGTTATGAATGGAAGAAAGACCAAAACTTGTAATAAGTTCACCTAATTCAGGTTATTGAGAGAAGTATTAAAACCTCTACCACCCTAACCCCTTTAAAGCAAGCCTCAGTGCCTTTCTGAAGGGAGATGGCAAGGATTGCTCAGAGCAGAATGTGCAGAAGTGCAGGAATCACTTGCTATGTTAAGCAGGCCACAGTAAGTGGTTGCTGGACAGTAAAAATAAGATCATGAGCCATACTAGTTCAAATAGAAGGTTCACCTAGCCTCTTACTCTGTCTCTGGCCGTTGGCAGATGCCAGGGAAGAGATGACAGAAGAGCTGCAAGTGTGGAGCAAACCTGCCTTCAGCACACTCTGCACTTGTCAGCTCAGGACTCTGGGCTTGATGTTACACCAAACCACCCTCAAAAGACACTGATGGGCTTTAATTCCATAAATTTGGCTATATCTGCCCTAAATCTAGGCACACTTGTGGCCTGCTCAAAGCTCTCTGACAGTAAAGTCTGCAGGGACACTCCATATAGAGATGCTTTGCCTTTCTTCACTTTAACATCTACCTCCTAATTCTCTGGATGTCCCATACACGCCCTGGCACGGGATGCTGCAGTAAAGCTGTATAACACTGGCATGCAAAACTGGGAAAAAGGCTTAAGTGAAAATACAGGCATTGTAGAATGGCCCAGGAAAACCAGCAGGTAATGTGCTGGTTCAAAAATTAGTTCAAGTTCACGTAGAATCACATTCCCCTCTACTGGGCAACATTTCAAAGCTCGCTAACAAATGAAAAATATCTTAAATATGTGGTATGCAGAATCTACTAAAAAAACCTTTCTCCATTCACAGACATTTCTCTGTGCCATAGGTTTGTGACCCATACACCCAGTGGTAGACTGATCTAATCTATGTTAAAATAAATCATGAGATTGCTGATCCTTAAACATATATTTCAACTACTGAGTCAAAGATGTGCCTCTAAAGCTTTTTGAAAACAAGAATGAAGAAGATACAAGTGCCCCTCTTTTAAGAAAATCACAGACTTAACCCATGTTTTATTAAATAAAAGAAAAAAAAAGCTTAATTTGATTTTTAATCCCTATACTCATCTTTCTTTCCTCCAGTAGGAAAACAGATATAAGAGTAGAACATGTCAGCATTTAACTGAGCTATTTTGCCCTGTATTTTCCCTGTGAGGCTGTATGTCAGGAACCCCTGGCTCACAAATGAATGTGTATTTGACATATTAACATGACCTGCTGCTCCCAGAAAGCATGTTTTGTTTTAGGGTAACCCAAGTGCACATATAAAAGTCAATTTTTAAAAAGAAGAGGGTTTTCAAACCCAGTGCTCCACTGTAATTTAGCTGACTACAAACACCAGGGGTGAAAACACGATCATGTAGACTTAACAGCAGTTAAAGCAATGACCTAAGAAGGGGCAGAACCTCTCTTCAGGCATCTACCAGCAGTAAGAGATGTAAGAATCCCCATCCAATACTTGCTGACATTATCTCAGCAAGAGCTGATAAGATTTTGCCATAACAACATGCTTATAAGGACGTCTTATAGTCATTAGTGAATATTCTTTCTCCATTTTTGCTTTGTAAAGTGAGTATCACTTGACTGATATTTATTTATTCAGAGTTGACTTCTCAACCTGTAAGTTCAAAAGGCTGCATTGCAGGGGAGCTTGCAGAGAGCTTGCAAGTACAAGTTACTGCTGCTTTCAAGCCACTTTTGGCTCATGGCAGTAGGCCATGAAAGAAAAGGGATCACTTAGGTGTTCCCCTTGCCCCCACACCTGATGAGCTATACCTAGACCATTCCCAGCAGAAATACAGATAGCCTGTTCTTAATGACTGCTGATGCGGCAGAGCTCCCCAGCCATCCACTCTGGTGTTTTACTATCCTAATGCTAAAAGGTTTTCTTAACATTTAAGCTGAACATTTCTTCTTTCTATTTAAACAAGACAGTTTAAGATGTTTGCTCTTTTCCTTTTTCATCTTTTTAAAGGCTAATGAATCTTGTTTCATCCCAGGTCATGTTTTCTAGTCATCTAATCATTCTCACTGTTTTTTTCCTGGGATGAGGAAGAAAACACCGAAGTGGCCTATATTGTTGTTTAAATAGAGACCCAGAACTGATAATTTGAGGCCATGCCAGTATTCTTTCAAGAAAACCAAATGTAACTGTGGGGATATGAAGCAGCACAGCACAGTCCCTATGGATGACATCCCACCAGATATGCCATCCTGATACTGAATCTGGGCTATGCAATGCTGTGAGTCACACATCTGTCAAAATCTTGCTGAGACTTGCACCATGGAAACTGCCAACTCTTTAAAAAGAAAGATCTGGTCGAACCAAGTCAAGGCTATTTTCACTCCACTTTTTCTTTAACCTGGATGCCACTTTCATAAATGAGGTTTAAAGATGCCTCAGCAGCACTCAGCTGTTACACCTTGTTATTGACCAGCAAATAACTCTCCCGCATAAGAGAACCATGAAGCCTGTCCTTCACAAGAAGCCTTATGGTCATATCCATAACACTGCCAACTCCACCAGCACAAAAAGCCCAGTTCTCATCATTTTACTCTTGCTTTCACTTCTAGGTTGGTGTGTGACAAGCCCCAGATGCTATTGCAGCCACTGCAGATCATTCAGTGGCCAAAACTGGTCTGTAGTCCTCATCACTAATGGTCTAAATGAAAACCAAGAGCTTGTCCCCTTCTCTTCTCAGCCCTTCTAGGTGTTTCATTCAATGCCTGGAAATTTCTTCCTCACCACATTGCCAAGTATATTCATTAAAGCCTTTCATAGCTCATTATTACTACCTGTCAACCCAGACAAAAATTAAATAAGTAGCCATTGGATATTTGAAGCTTAGTGGAAATAAGTCCAAATGCCTGTGTAACAGCTGGAACACTCAAATACTGCAAAAATTAAACATTCTGTATGCTCACTTCAAAGTGCTTTTTTGAGGTTATTTTAAGTTACAGGATACATTCCTGACATTTGTACATGATCCACAGGATTTATTTCATGACATAAAAATCAAAAATATGCACATAAAAATAATTTTTCATAAAAAACAAATTTTTCCCCCTTTAGTAATTTCCCCCCCAAATTTAATTTAATGTAATTTTTTTTTCCTATCTTAATTTGCAGTAAAATACATGTTCAACACCCCAATACTTTTCAAAGGAAAGCAATTCTATATCCTGGCCATGTGCTACTAAATAATTTTCTAGGCAAATAATAGGAACTATTCAGTGCTGCATCACTAGTAAATTTATGACATTCACATGCACACAACATACTCAAGCAAAATGCAAATAAACATGAATCAAAGCAAGTTCTTACAGCTACACTGAACACACATATATTGTCTTTTCCTGTCATGTTTGTTTCTGCTTGCTACCATGCATCACCGTAATTTTTATTTCAGATTTCTGAAAGACAACAGGCAAAAAGAACAAAAATCCACACTGACACTACCTCAAAATAAATATATCCTGCTGCTTTTCTTAAGAAACAACAACAGCAAGAGATATTCATAAATTCTCAATTGGAGAGACATTCATTTCCTGCTGTGCTATTACTATGAATTTATCCTTTGCACCTATCCACTGAAGTGGAGGAATTCATACAGAAACCTTACGTAAATAAACTTCAGAATGCAGAGAGCAACATCAAAATGCCCTCAGGAACATTTGGTCATTGAACTTTACATTCATGTTACTGAAACAA
Source organism: Calyptomena viridis (assembly GCA_013390005.1). Taxonomy (NCBI): domain Eukaryota; kingdom Metazoa; phylum Chordata; class Aves; order Passeriformes; family Eurylaimidae; genus Calyptomena; species Calyptomena viridis. The sequence goes on along the minus strand of WEIV01011532.1, from coordinate 74,512 downwards.
AAATATTTACTGTCAAAATGCAACTGAACATAAATGGCTATGAATAAATGCACCATTCACCCACATAATAAATGTTTTCCATAAGCACAGCAGATACCAAATGAAACAAGCGAACAGAAAGGCACTTTGATTAATTACTCAAATTACCTCAGTGAAGGCTTGTCTTTCTGTAAACTTCATTTTTAATCCACAGATTCTTGAAAAACAGCTGAACAGAAAAAAAGTGAGGCCGATGAAGCATAAAAAATTTCATAGAAGAGATGCAAACTCTGCTCCATCAGAAAAAAATACCAGAGGATAAACCCTGCAAATTAATTCTGTAATCCTGATTAGAAATATGCGCATGGCTTTTAATATAGAGCTCAAGAACACCAAAAAGACAACAATCCTCTGCTTGAAGGTTTCTGTTCTTATATTGATAGAAAGCTGTGAACAAACAACTGTGAAATGCCAGGAAAGATGAGAAGATTCAACACCACGTAAAATCAAAGAAAAAGCTGGGCTCATTTCAAGATTATTTAAAAAAAAGAGGGAAAAGAAGACAAAAATGCTTTTAAAAAAAGCACCAAAAACCTTAAACACTTTGCTGGGGAGGAAAGAGAGGCAATTTCAGTTCCTATCTTTTGTACTGCTTATGTCACCCCACAAGCCCAATTTCTGCTGAAGTAGGCTTTTCCAGGAGCTGTGCACACAGTGACTCCACCACTCCTTTCTGAGATGACATACTTGTAGCTTTGTGACTCCACAAGACACAGCACAGCTTAAGAAACACACTCCTTGGCTGGAGGCACTGCGGAGTTATCCAGCAGGGGCACAACACCTCCAAATCCAAGTCCCATGTAGGTCTCCAGCTGGGCAGTGTAAGGAACGTACTTCCTTGCTACCCATCCAGCTGTTGTGGTAGGAGGAAGAATTAGACAGAGTGATGGTGCACTCCCCAGAGAGCAAACCACCCAGACATGGATCAGACGTTTATCCAGAAGTTCAAGCAATGAGATTTCCTTGAAGTACAGTGTAAAACAGGCCAGATGTAGAATAGCTGGTCAGCCCAGGGAGGCAGGCTCAGTCAATCACTGCATCTCAGCAGCTCTTCCCAGAATGGACCAAGGGGGAGGACTGAGAGAGGGTATCCGATGCTGTGCAACAGTACCCTCTACTGCTGTGTGCAAGTGAGCATCCCAAGCACCCCCTGTGTGCCTCCTAACTTACTTATCATTCTATTTCTGCTTTTCTCTAGGTTGTGCTGCTTGTGAGTGGAGCTGTCTTTGGTTAAGTCTTTAAAACATGCTTTCTGTCTTCTTCTTTTTTTTTTTTAAAGAATCTGTCTTTTTTCAAACCAATTCCATAGTCACTGCATTTAAAATGGTGAGGTTTTCCGGGTTGCAGAGAAAATATTTTTAGTTAGAAGCTTTATTGTGCAAGCTGTCTAGCAGTCTGACAAAAGCTAAATTCCATCTTACGGCTGAAAACCGTAGGAAAAATTCCAAAGCCTTTACAAATTATACAAATGAGACTTTAATCCCAGCTGGCCTCACTAACAGAGGTTCTACATCTGGGCACACATACAAACGTACTTTTCATATGGATTTTCAGTTATTTGAATAATGAAAAATAAAATCAAAAACCCAAACAACCACCCCCCCCCAAACACAAACTGCTATTTTTGTAAATGCTTGTATCACAGTAATAAAAAACCAAACAGTCCTGCAAGCACAGATTAGCTAGCCTGGCAGAGAAATACAGCTGTTTCTCAAAACTGGTCCTGCTCAGATCTCTTGGGTAAAATTGATCTGCTGTCCAGAGGATTCACTTCTCTAACAAGCAGAATGCTTCAAAGCTGTACAATTCTCCTGTCTCCTCCAAGGCGAGCTTATTCTCATCTGCACAAGGCAGGAGCCACCCAGTTATGCACGCGTGTGTGATACCAGCAAGTCTAAACAATAGCAATCAAGAAAAAAGGGAGCAACTAGAAGAATCAGTGTATGAACAGGAGGGATGAAAACAGGAAGAGCTGCAAAGCTATCTTGGTCATGCACATGGAGATGACAGCAGGGAATGGGTCTTTAAGTCCCTTACTGCTGGCCTTCAACTGCTGACAGTGAGTGGAGCACAAACCTCAAAGCCCTTCTCAGCTACATCCACAATTCTCAGTGAGAAGAGTCCTACTTCACTGACACACAGAGGACTTTTGATTAAACTGGGATGAATGCATGGTAGCCAAAGGATTGATGTGACTTGACCTAGATGTCTCTTCCTGCTTTAACTGCATGAGGTATCACTACCACAACTTTTCACGGTTAAGGCAAATCCACAGAGGTAACTTTTTAAAAATAAGGAAATCAAGTTCTATGTAACATTTTTCCAACCATGCTGCTCAGGCCCTAAGTGAATAAAGGGATTTGATGCAGACTTGTTGCATACAGACACTCTTGTACTTTCATCTGACAGTGACAGAAAAGGTCCCATTGCAGTAACTGGAGGTACCTTTACTTGGGCATCCCTCCTGTGTGGTGACCACAGAGAGAGATGGGGCCAACAAAAGCTATTTGCCATTTCTGAGACATCATTTACTCTCCCCATCCTCCAAAGGGGAGGGAATTTAGGTCCCTTGTCAAGCAGAACCCTCTCATAAAAAAAGAGAAACTTGACAGCAGTTTCTGGGGAAGCAAACCTAGCCACTAGGATTTCCCACTGAGCAGGCTAGTTGTTGAACTACAAGCTGCTAATAGGGCTCATGATGCTGCAAATAGCTGCTGGGTCTGAGTGGGTTGGAGACAGAGGGGAGGTCTGTCTGTCCTGTGCATGTAAGTTCCTTCTCTCTGCACATACACAGTATTTTTGTCAGTTACTGTAGGTAACTCTCATGCTGCCCCTGCACCTTTTTCTTGTCATTTTCTTTTCTTCATTCTTCTACCTTTTCTCAGGAAAATGTGAAGGTGGGATAAATTATTTGCCTGCATTATTGAAGACAAATTGGAGAGTACTGGGGCAGAAGGCAATACATTAAGAATGTTCCCAGTGTATGTGTTGCTTCATTTATGTACTGACCTTCTTTTAGGAGGTCAACCTACAAGATATCACCAGTCCTTGTCCAGCACAGGATACAAAATGTCTAGTATATATAACACTTCAATTTTATCCCACAGTCGGTGCAATTCTGCATTTGCCCTGTTACAAAGGCAGTGCAGGTGCTAAAGAAATTGCCGCTACTTAAATAACCATGGGAAAAATAATTAAGTGACCATTTTTAAAGGATGTTTTTTATGGATTGGGCACAGATATTTTAACCAAAACAAGTGAAAAATTATTTTGGATCCCGAAAAGCATTACAAGAGTCATATCATTGAGACACAGAACAGATTAGTCTTTAAGAAGACAGATTAATCTACATGGAATCAGATAGGTGCATTAAATCTGGTAATTGTGTAAAAGAAAGTGAAAAGATAAAACCAATTATCTCTTCTAGATAGGAAACAAACAAATAAATGCTGACTACTCAACCTTTTTTAAATTGAGGGGTTTACCCTCAACTTTTCCTTTAGTTACGATGAACTTCCATTTCTCATTTTCTTCAGAATTACATTTTTTGAAAATCAATACAGACCCTAGGGGCAGAAACATCAGGGAAGGAGAGAAAACACACAAAAATCACCAAAAAACCCCCCACTTGACTTCAGTTTCAAGATGGAAAAATAAAAAAGTCATTCTTCTCTTCCAATCCCCAAAAGTAAGAGGCTGTACTAATATAAAGGATCAAGAGTATCTACTTACTTTCAGCATATTAAGGAAAATAATAAAAGGATCTACATTCATGGATATTTGACTCCTAGAATGAATCATACCCTCAATAATGACAGGTTAGTAGTGCTGCTTTAAAATATTTAGATTTTATACATCTGATCCATCCCAATACTATTAAATAACACAATCTCAGATGATAATAACAAATATTCTTCAAGCTGCAACAGTGGAATTACTTATTAAGTATACCTAAAATGAAACACAGGTAGCGAAAGATTTTTCCAGGATATCTTTAGAAACAGAGTTAAAACTAAGAACTTCTTTAGTAAATAGTAACCAAAGTATTTTGATTGTGATACAATCTATGATTCAACCCCTCATTTTTTGAGAGATTAACTCTGTATGGGACAAAGTGCCACAATTCTATAGTAGGTGAAGAAGCTAATAAAACTATTTCACATATATCCTGTTTCATGCTACATGTTTATATGTTTTTACTACTTTTTACAATCAGTAATTTTATACTATATATGACAGTTATTTAAAACTCACTACCTCATTGACAACAATGCCATTACTTTAAAGCAATTAAGATCTTTGAAAGGAAGCTGACTAAAATCTCAACAAGTAAATAAAAGCAATGGCCAAATATCCGTTAAATCCACTGAGCAAAAAGACTTGCTTCCAGTTACTTTGGAAATCCACCATGTTGAGAAAGGAATTCAGGTATCTTGACTCTAAAGCCTGTGTTTTCCATTCAAGTTGACTCCTTTCCAATTCTGAGCCACTAAACATTTGTCTTAAAGCTCTCTTTTCATACCTGCAATTTGTTCAAATGTGATATTTTAGATTAGATACTTGTGTTGAAGAGAAAAGGAAACCAACACTCCCAAAATCTTTACGCATGAAGAAATGCGAGTGAGATCAAAGGGTCGAATGAGGCAGTGTGGCAATGCATGCAAGCTTCTTTCAAATCCACTAGACAAGCAGCATATCTGAACTTGGAAACCGCCTGTAGCCAAGGATTTTGCAGACTGTTTTGTTAAGATATAGGCAAGAATTATTAATAGCTGAATACATGAAGTGATCATCTGCATTAAGCCTATTTAGCACTGCTTCTACTGCAACAGCTACACTGCTGTGCTCAGAAATGTGTCAGGGAAGTAAGACATTTACATTTTACAGCCAACGAGTCACAAACTCGTATCATATATTTCAGCCAGCTCCTGCCCTACAAATCCCCTTGTGCAAGCCTGCACAACCTGTAGCCCAAACATTTGCTGTATTCTCAGAGGATTTGGGATGACACTGAAACCTACGTGCCAACATGTACGGGCTTCTTTAAGGTTTTTCATGCTGCCTCATTCAAAAAAACCCCCATCACTGCTCAAGACAACAATTATCAATGGGAAGGCATTTCAGAAATACTTTTGGCCATTATAATTAAAAATACTCCACATTTCCCAAATTATCAGAGTATCAGAAGTCAGATCACCCTAGCTGAAGGCTTTTATCTCTATTCCTTATGTTTTATAAACAAGCTCATCACTCAAATTATTGAAAATTATTGAATCCTAAGCTAACTGAAAGCTCCATAAAGTAGGAGATTACAGAAGAAAAGGGAATTGTTTACTCCCTCAAATATCACCCTCAGATCCAATGCCACCTCTGAATCCACCTGTATAATGTTATTTTGGGTAAAAGCTTTCATAATAGTCTTTGACCCCATTAGAAATACATGCAGAAATTTCAGTGTAACACTGATAGCCAAATGCGTCTGCCACTGTACAAGTAAAAACATATTTGGAAAATTAACATCAGGACTCTGATTTAACCTTTGTATTAACATGGGGATATAAGGACAGCAAAGGCACCAAGAAGAAGCAAGTGATGGTACTGACATTGTCATATTGGACCATACAATACAGAAAGAATTGAAATATCCACCTCCACTCTAAACAGTCATACTTTTTCAGCCATCCATATGAATGCTACAAGACACAGGGAGGGAGCGTACAGACACACAGCACTACACACATGTGTATCTTGTGCAGCACCACAGGACTGTAGCAGGTCTACCTATGCTGCTTTGCAGCTACAGAAGACATACATTCAAGACTTGCCAAGCCAAACTACTGCAACCACTACCACAACACTTCAGCCGGGTTATGTTCAAACTACCCAGCACCCCGGGCCTGCACTTACTGGTTATTTAGCACAACAATGAAACTTAATTGGTGGGGGACCAAATTTCTTCATGGGGAAATTCACTTCTGCTAACCCAATTGCAGACAACAAAGGAACAATATGTTTCTGCCTTTGGAACTGAGTCACTGCAGTAGGAGGACAGTGAGGATTGAGAGAATATTGAAAGCTTTTTCCAACATTAAGTCTTCAAACACATCGTCACCCAATTTGTACTGATGCCAGCCACTCCTTTTGGCACACTGCATGATGTCTTATTGTATTCTACAGGCAATTTGTCGACTCTAATTAGCAATTTGGAAATAGAGTAACAAGAAAAGAGAAATAAAAAGTTTAGAGTCCACAGTGCCAGTAACTATAGTGAAACATACACTCACTCTTCCATTATTAGTTTTTTAATGTAGCTGAACATAGGTTGCATCCAGCTGTTTCTTCAAAAGCAGATATGGATGTGAGTTGTTTCACAGAACGGAATTGAATTGTTTACACTGGAAAAGGCCTTTAGGACCATTGAGTCCAACCCTTAACACTGCCAAGTCCACCACTAAACCATGTCCTTAAATACCACATCTACATGTCTTTTACAGACCTCCAGGGATGGTGATTCACCCACTTCCCTGGGCAACCTCCTTTCAGGTAGCTGTAGAGAGCAATAAGCTCCTCTGAGCTTCCTTTTCTCCAGGCTAACCAACCCCAGCTCCCTCAAATAATCCTCACCAGACTTGTGCTCCAGACCCTTCACCAGCTTCATTGCCCTTCTCTGGACTCACTCCAGCACCTCAATGTCTTTTTTGTAGTGAGAAGCCCAAAACTGAACACAAAATTCGAGGTCCAGCCTCAGTATTGCCAAGTACAGGGAATGATCACTGCTCTGGTCCTGCTGGCCACACTATTTCTGATACAGGCCAAGATGCCATTGACCTTCTTGGCTGCCTGGGTACACTGCTGGCTCAAGTTCAGCCAGCTGTTGACCAGCATCCTCAGGTTCTTTTCTGCTGGGACACTTTCCAGCCACTCTTCCCCAGCCTGTAGTGCTGTGTGGGGTTGTCCTGAGTCAAGTGACCTAGCACTTGGGTCTTGTTAAACCTCGCACAATTGTCCTTAGCTTGTTGACCCAGCCTGTCTAAATCCCTTTCTAGAGCATTCCTATCCTCCAGCAGCAGATCAACACTCCTGTTCCTGTAAAAATCCTTATGTTCTAGGATTTTTACCTGTTTTTCTAGTGACAAATGAAACAAACTGGTAGAGTCAACACATTAAACTGTAAGAGACACTTACGGTTACTTACTCACCACCACTATATTCTCTCGCATGAACAACCACAGTCATGTTACTATGTTCTCTGATGTGAACCACCAAAACATTTATATCAAATAGTATCCTTTAGTATCCTACTGATTTTGACAGACTAATTTTTTAATGTAAAAAAATAAATGCAATGATTATTAAGCAAAGACAAGAGGTAAGTCTGTATGGTTTGGTTTTTTTTCCTTCGTTGCATCCAGGCTTCTTTCAGGAATATCTGGACACAAAGTGCCAGCAGATGGAATATTTTCTAGGGTTTGCTATACTGTGTCCATAATCCTTTCCTCCACAAACAGAACTTTTGGACCATGTGCCAAATTTCTCCTATTTGGGAGAAATTAATTTTTCTCACAACCAGAAAATTAATGGTTCATCACCTCTCTTCAGCTGTATAGCTGGATGTAGGGACTCATGCTGCCTGCAAATGGCCTGTTTTGGCTGAAGGGCAAGAAGCAGTTGACATCACTTAAGGTCCTCAGCTGGCCATTGTTTCAATGAAGTGACTCTCCCTGAGGCTTTCCCAAAGCCCTGCCTGCCTGAGCTCAGGCATTTAGCCTAGCATTTAGCTAGGCAGCAGCAGCCAGCTCCATGATCATTCACAGCTCCATGGATGCTTCTGTCTCTTTTTGAATCTACAGGTGCAAGACCTGTAGTATTCACTTCCCTTTGTAAGCTGTGGCTGGAGAGCCATCAAAGAAAAGCAGACTCCTCTTTCCTGTATGTATCACAGGTAGCATGTACTTCATACTAGAGAATGCAAAAGGAAGTCTTAGTCTTTGTTCAGGTGTTTTTTGAAGGGCATTTTGCAACCTCTGTTCCTTTTACAGATGATAAGGGTGTGGGATGGCAATCACACAAGTATGAACCAATGCACCTAAAAGAGATGGACGAAGCACTTTGGTATGAACATCCACTCCAGAAGAGTTTTTGATCAACTTAACCACGGTCAAAACTGACATTTAGACCTTCCCCAATGTCCTTTAACCCCTCCTCTTCACTAATGCTCTGACATATGCAAAAATATAAAAGGAACAACTCTCCCTGCTTCCACCACCACCTTTCCTCTATTCTCAAAACTGGTGTTTTTTGGTTTTGGTAAAGACAGCTGCTATCACAGCTTTTGTTGCTGGCTGAGTACAGAGCACTTCAATGACACAGGTGGCTATAAGACAAAATTGCTGAAACAATTTTTCATCATTTCTTTCTCAACAAAAGCAAGTACATCTTAAACAGCTGCCTTTTACAGAAAAGGAGAGTGAGCCAAAAACTTGCAATGGCTTTGGTGAGAATTGTCACTAAAATGTCACAGACAAATGCAAGAGTGCTTACATGGAACCGATAAGTATATTAAAAACCACGAAGAATGCACAAGTAATAAGAAGTTTAATTATACTCTTTATAGGAACATTTCAAATTTGCATTTTGAAAATACTGCACATTCCTAGTGAAAGATGACATTTGATTTTGAAACACTAACTCAGGACAGTTAGCCCTGAATATGTGGCTGCTCAGACATTCATATCTCTTTCAGGAAGAAAGAATATCCAAGGTGTGTATTTCACAGCACTGCAGAATTGGTAAGCTTGGAAAAGATCTCTAAGATCGGAAATCCAACCGTTTTATCAAAACATCGAAATTTATATGATCACAGTAGGATAAGATTGAGAACACTCACAAATCTTGAGCAATTAAGGAGGCTATACAATTACTGTGTGCAGAGTTTTTCTCTCTCTTTTCCTAAATTTTCCCTTCACCCTCTCCTCTTAATTCTGTTAGCACAACAGCCTCGCTGGCATCCCACAGCACTTCAGCCAGGCACAGGCTGGCACATGCACTGCCAGCTGCAACCCTTGGGTTAGCTCACAGATTTTTGCCATGTCCAGCAGGTAACTGACAGTGGCTGGTGTACAGCAACAGGTAGGCTGCCCATATTGGCCATCAAATCTTCCCTCGAGTCCAATATGTGCAACAGCTCTCGCAGAGCCAAACAGGTTATGAACACAGCAAGAGCTGTAGTGGACAGAAGAGAGGGGCACGAAGCAGTACTGGATGTATCAACATAGATGAGAGTAACAGATGCAACCCAAACAGACACCCTACTCTAAAAGATTTTAGGTAAAGCGAGTTGTAAATTTTTACTATTTGCCAGTGTCACCACAAGCTATTGCAATGTATTAGAGCTATTGCAAAAGATAGGAATATAACAAGCATCCCTTCCCGTAGGGAGTAAACACAATGTCATAAAAAATCACCTAAGTCTTGGGAAATTTTGCATGCTTCTCTGTGCCTGTCCAAAAAGCTCTGGTACTACGTAAAAACCTTTGCTTTGTTTAGAAAATAAATAAAATGGGTTCACTGTGCAAACAAGATCTAAACATTTGACGAGGAGTGAAGAAACCCAGTTTGAAGCATCTGCATTTTTTTTTTCATTTCTTGGGATTTTTTTAAAGACCTGACTCATGTTGATGCTTCCACCCAGACCTCTTTTCAGCCCTCACAGCAAGCTTAACACTGTCTAACTGATGGACAGATGTTGTGGTAAATACATCTGGAGATGAAGTGTCAGAACAGTGAGAAAAAGGGGTTGGCTTCAACTGTGTCCCACTTCTTCCTCCATCCCCTCAGCATCTTTGTTCTAATTCTTTTACAGTCCAGCTCAGAAAAATCCCTAATCCTCCCTCAAAACAAAATGCCTTTTTGAAGTCTTACTTCTGTGCATTACACCCACTATGCCAAATTCACATCAACACTTTAGCCCACTAACATCCCAAGCCTAGCAAACCTTACTATAATTAAATGCTGCCTCCCACCTTGGCTTCAACAGCTGATTCCTCTGTGTCTGCCAATTCTTCTGGCTCTTGCTTTGCATGTACTGATACTCTCCTTACCTATCAAATTTCACAGAAAATTTAAAAAAGCAGATTATCAGATTACAAAACTTTTCTCCACTTTAGGATGACTTGATTTTTTTCACCTAAGACAAGGTCTTGGACAACCACTTGCTGTTGACACTTGGTATGCTGGCATGAGAGTCAACTGAGGGTGGCCAAGGAAACCAGCCACCCACTGCCCACATGACACTGCCTCACTTGCCTGCTGGAACAGAATGCCCCCCACTGCCAGTATGTTGGTAGTGATCTTGAGAAATGCAGGAAAAAAATCTACTGCAGGTAGCAAAGAACGAAATAGACTACATGTAAGTATAGTCCAACATTGTGCCAAGTTACGATGGGTATGGAAGCTGGAAGTATAAAATGTCTTCCTCATTTTCTGAGAGAAAGGTGGATTGGCTCCACTTGGTACAGCACTGAATCCACCAACCGACATGCTCAAAATATACAACCTGAAGATTTATGTATTTCAGAAGGTTACGCAGAATCAGTGTCTTTGAGAAACTCTTTCCATATACATATGCTACAAATACTTGCAGGATGAAAACTATGGTGGGAAACAATATGCACATCTCTGTGGTTAAATGAGAGGTCAGAGAGGAGTAGCACAGAGACAGACAGGTTAATGATTGCCTCAGTTCCCTAAATGTCATTTCCATGCTTCCTGTCAAAGTTCAGCCAGATAGTTTAGAATAGTATTAGGACCCCTATTATTTCATGGTACTTGATAGGAAGTTATTTGTAGCAGCAGCTTCTGAAATTAATTTCTAAATTGTAAGCTGACTTACTCGTATAACTTGTCAGGCACTTGTTTGTTTCAATAGTCATTAACAGATAAACCAAAGGTATGTTGGCTGGACTTTTAAGATACAAACTAGGATTCTTGTTTATATGCAGACCCAAGGAAGGTTAATGAATCATAAATATACATTATGCAAAACTAGAAATGTTCTCTGTTACAGACAGCCCTCTGTCTCAGACAACAAAAGACTGCAAATACATTTGCCAGATAATATTAAAGGGGTTTATTCTTAACAATTACCCTAGGATTAAGAAACATGACCACAAGATTGCACACATCCACACCTTGCATATTTGAGTTAGCCCTAGAATACTTTTTCAGACTAATTCAGTATCTGATAAAGGCAAAGATGAAGGATTAACCAAAATTTTGCAAGAGGAGTATAATAAAAAACATTAAGTAGTCTTTGTCTATTCTGTTTACTACATTTTCATTGCAATAAGAATTTAAGAGTTTACTTGTTTAGAAAAGTTATATATAGGCAAAAAGGAACTACTGAATTCCAAGTAAGAATTCAGTTCTTCCTACAGAATAAACAAATGCATTTGTTCTGAAGATCCTTTTTACAACAGGTGTAAAGCTCTGCGGCACAAAAGATGAGACATTTGGAAAAAAACTGCTAGATTTCTGTAGAATAAAAATCCTATCTTTATAGTTGCATAGATTAAAAGATAGTTCTAACACCAAATTTGTTCATGTCTTGCTATTCAGAAAGTTTGGCTGGTTGAAGTAGATGGGTCATCTTTATTTTTGGATATAGCTGGTTTCTAGAATCATGAGGATTTATGTCCAAAATGAGAAGGTACTTTTTTTCCTTAGAAAGTACCACAAAATGTCAGGATGAAAAAATGCCCCAATTAAAAAAAAAAGACATATGGGCTTACCCTCTTTATTCCACATCAGCACCTTTCTTAGTACTGACACTATTTTGTATTTATTTTGGTGTTACTATGATCAGAACTAGATTCCTGAAACTGCAATATTCCACTGCCCCAGTGGCTGTGAGAAGACACTGCCATAGGTGTCAAATTCACTAAAAACTTCTGTTGGAGTCTTTGATGAGTAGTAATGCACAAAAAGCTTTTGCACACGAAGGGAAAAGTGACCACCAAATCACAAATTCCAAAGGCTGCCAGTAATGCAAGTCCCAGAAAGGGACATTCTCAAGAAAACATGTTGGAATCCATGCTGGGTGGAAGCAACTATTCAGAAAGGCACTTAGACCTGCAATGGAAGTACAAGGTTATTATTACTCTTCATAGCAGTATCAAAAACCCAGAAATAAGAGTGGTGGCTATTCTTAGCTTTCAGTACAACAAGATCTAATGAATTCTTTATCATTTGGCACAGCACCTTCTTTTTACTATGGGGAACATCCATTTACAAAATCTTCACTAATGGTAACGCTATTTTTCAGCTTGGGAGCAAGATAGGTGAAATGAACACCAGTCTCAACTGAAGCTGCCTTCGTACCAAAGTGATGTCGCTTGTTTTTCCTTGGTCTCGGGTGCACCACTTCACCTCCCTTTCATTTCAGGTTGGCCTATTCTTTTGTTCCCTTTCTTTTTACTGGGTTACTCTGAGGACTGTGGTTAACAGCCAGCCCAATACAGAGAGAGCTGCTGCCCAAGCACCTTCTAACTCAGCGTTAGAAGCAAAGTGGCCCAGGGCCTGCAGAAGCAGTGGCATCTCCAACTTCAGGAAAACCCTCCCAACTAGGACTCAATGCGCAGCCCCTGGAAGCTCAGGATCATTGATGCTCAGGCACGTTCAGTGCTGCTGATGCATCAGCTGTCCCAAATCAGGGCAAAACACCAACAGGTCTCCAAATTCCACCAGGAGAAAACAGAAGAGCCACAGCAGATACTTTCTGCCCCCTTTAAAAATACTCTACAGACCTGGAGTACCATGCAGTGACAACACTCACAACAGGTTCTTCCTTTTTACTTTGCTTCTGCTGACCACTGAGAGGGTATAACTTAAGTGTGTTATTTCAGATATAAAATTTCGTTGCCCACCTTGGCCAGCAAGCTTTCAGCTGTAGTACTTTAACATCAGTATTGTTCTTTGTGGACTTCGTCCAGAAACAAAAAAATATGAATGTGCACACAGAGCATAGAGATAAATTTTGCACTACAGGACATCGAGTAGAAGCTGAATTCTCCAGGAGCCAGAGTTACCATAAAGCCATGAAAATTGAGAGATACTGGGTTACGAATGCTGCTGCACTGAGCACTGTGGAGTACAGCACAGGCACACCTCCTAATGTCTATGTTAAGCATCAGATAAATCAACCGCATGGTTCTTTTTCAGCCTCCAAAACAAACAGAATTCTTCAGCACATCAACACAATCAGTCCCAAATAGCCTGGTCATTTTGGACCCTCATTTAAATCCTACAAAAATACTTAAAGGATAGAGATGCTTAAAGGAAAAAAATATTTGGGTTTAAATTCACTAGTGTCCTCAAACAATGATGTGCAAAAAGGGACACATTTGGGGGAACTGAAGCCCCAAGAAGGGGAACTGTTCTGAAACCCTATGGACCAAAACAAAGTGGAAAAGGGATTTCTATGAGATTAGCAACATCAGCAAAGGTGGGGAACCCAACCTGGCAGGGCTAATCTCATCTTGGTTTCTTGATGTGTGCATTAATATGCACAAGTACATTCTTTCTCATGCTACTGATTTGGAAGTTGAAAGGGGCACAGATACATTGCTCTCATCCACACATGTGCATCAAACACAACAACACATCACCAACTGAGGCAGCCCTGAAGGTCATTATTACACAGGGAGAAGGAAACCCATGTTCCTTCCATCTATTCCTCCTTCCTCCCACTATTGCCCAGGTAACTGGCATCTGCCAAAAAAAGTGAAAACATGTCCCAGCAGGTGCTAATGGAGGGATCAATCAGGGAAGCTGACACCCATGTGTGACCCTCTGTCTCATAAACACCTGTCACCTCTGCAGAAGTCTGGCCAAGTCTGTACTACTGCTGGTGTACCAGGGGAAGGAAGGGGCAGACAAGCAAATCCACTACAGACGAGTTAGACAGAATCTTTATCTAATGACTCAGAATAACAAGTGAGTAACGGGGATTATGAAAGTACACTGTTGCATGAGGCCATTCCTTTGACTTGTTTTCCCCAGTGATGCAAGAAGCAAATGAACTGAGGACTATTGAAAATGTCCGATTCCTATCTCACTGCCTGCAATACAATTTAGAGGCTGCTTCCAGAGAGATAGGCTGAGCCAGAGATAAAAAGAGACATGAGGCAGCTGGTAAAGAAAGAGAAACAGACTAAGTTGATTTTTTTTTGCATTTTTTCCCGCCACAGAAATGGAAACAAACTGATTGCTAAAGGCTTATCAAAAGGGGCTTGCTCTCCTAGTGGTGCTGCTTATTCCCCTGGAGAAGCAGAGAAGTTTTCTGCATGACTAAGGCTGTCTGTAAGCATAGCTTCTCGTAGCCACATATGAATCACTTGACACTAAGGAGCATCTTTTTCCACTCATCAGACATGGACAGGCATGAACATCAACTGAAAACCTGGCTGCGACTTTTCACAGACCCCAAGGTAACCGCACAAGCCTTCATCAGGATTTAGGGGTTGAAATCCCAGAACATCACTCAGTCTGTACACCAAGAGAACACTAATGCTGACGTTGCCCAAGGCTTTTGCAGCACTTTCTGATCTGCAGATCCAGAAGCTTGCTGTGCAAGTTGCCCAAGTCTTACCTCCATTTTACAGATGGGATAAAAGTGTTAAGCACAGAGGAGTGATTCTGTGCAGAATGGATTAAGATCTCTTGTGCATGAGGCATACAAGTGAAATGGTCACTCATTGATAATATCAAAGAAGTAAATCACCACAAACATTCACGATTTCAAGACTCATCAGCTGTCAGTCGATTGTCTTGCATTTCTCTTGCCTGATAAAACCAAGTTCCTTCAAACTTGAAATATTTTATAGTCAAGTGACAAAACACATTGGGTAACAAGAGAGAGGGAACAAATGATTAATAGTTCAGATTGAAAGATGACCTAGTGAGCAAAGATGCAATGCTACCATTTTCCAGCATGGAACAGAACTAACCCTGTGAAGTAGCAGCAATGTGTGTCACCGGCATACATAAAATCTCTGGCCTCTGCTTTGCCTCTGGATAAAAACCTCTTCAGGAATGAATGATGCTACTCTCACTGATCTCGATTCTCCATCAGAAGCCACGAAGGAAGAGAGAGTTTTAAGTGCACACATTCTCCTAGTTTATTTTACACAAACTCCATGGGACAACCCCAGGAAGAACTATGCTTTGAATACAAGAATTCAAAAAAACAAGAATTCCAATGAATGTTATACTGGTAAAATACTGGTAGATTTAGTATTTTCTAGTATGAGACAACACTAAACGAATGTTTTAACGTTTTTCTAGAAAGGTAGCTTCCTTGATAAAGTTCATGAGCACTTTTAGCCATTAGGCATCTTCTGGTCATTGCTAAAGGCCTACTTTATTAACTCCATTTTGTCTAGCCAAACACCTCCTGTAACTTAGGCATTCTTAATCTCTTCATTGTACTCCAGATAACTGAAAGGAAACCTAAGATCCAACAGACTATTCACCAAAATATCGTTCTCATCTGACATCATACTTTTTGATAGAGATTTGTTTTCATAAAATATATGTGATTAATTTGTTATTTAATGAGCCTGAACAGATGGCATACCAATTTTCTAAGCCACTTTTTCTTAAAAGAAGTATTACTTTTAATTTAATTAAGAAATTATGACAGCCATAGAGGAAAAGCTACAGAAGTAGCTTGATAATACAGAAAAGGCAACAAATATACCAAGCTTGTTAGAAGCATTAGAGTAAGAAAGTTAGAAATAATTTTCTCTGCCCTAAGACAGAATCGTGTTTGCTTATAAATTGCAAATCTTAGTGTCCATCCCTGATGTGATATCAAAACTATCAATACCCCTTCCTCCCCAAAAACACCCACAGGCTTAAGGACTGACTCCATCAGCAGATGGAGTTTCTAGACCATGCCTTCTCTTTTAACTGGGGCTAATTAGAACAAAACCAATAACACTTCTTTCTTCTCACATTAATTGCATAAAAAGTTATGAAATACTGTGATACAGAAGCCACACAAATATCTGAAACAGAATCTGTATTCATTCCTACTTCTCTTTAAATCTTCTTATTGGGATTTCCTTTTGTAGCTAATACAATTAGTAGCAGAAAAATCTCAGCCTCGGCTTTCTCCCTAAAACCACTTGTTTGCTACAGAATTTGCTTGAGCTCTGTCTTACTGCTCCCATAATACTTCCAGTCTGGTCAAGTTACTAAACTACTGAAACTCTCTGGATCAAGTAGGATCATTAGCTCTGCAATTTCTGAAAAAATGCAGAATCTTAGAAACTGGGCAGGAAAACACCAAATCCCATGTATATTTTAAAGTCAATCAATATGTTAAAGGCTTCCCACACTGAATGTGTTCAGGAATTAAAAATGGGTCCCCTGAACTCAGAAGCACTATGCAGCAGGTCAGGATTTCTTCTAAATTTCCTGTACTCCTTATAGCAGTGTGAAACACCAGAAGGATCTGTTCAAGAGCATTTCAAAACTTCATGCAACTTGAGCGTGTTTGAAGCAAGATTTCTGATACAAAAGGGCAGTACTAGCTTTAAGCTATGTTTGCTTCACTTCACATTTCCTTCATTCCTCAATCACTTCTGTGTCTCTTTAGAAAGATTTATTCTCAAGCATATTTAAAGAGTATTAACCTATGCTTCCAGAAAGCAAATGTGCCCATAAATCGTTTCACAGACAAAAAATCACTTTTGTCAGTTACCAGCTCTTTCTTCTCTGATTTATGCTGTAGAGTTCACTGGCCTCTGTAAGCATCCAGCAAAATTGGAAGCTGCTGCAAAAAGCAATTGTTACAATCACTTACTCTACCAAAGAGCTACCCCAAGAAATCCCACCAAAACACCAAAGTTCCAACTTTCTTTTCCTGAGCTATCACCAAGGGAAAGTACTGAAATCACACCATGCTGACACAGTACTCAGAAAACCACAGAATACAAAAAAATGTAAAATTTTTTTTATTTCCCTCATCAACACTGGGATAGTGGTTCTTAAACTTTAGAAAAGATTGAATTAATGAATTACATCCCAGAGCCCTTCGGGGTAATGTATCAGATCACACTTTCTCATCATCTTTCTCTGTATGATGAGCTCATATTCCAAGTTGAAATGCCTATGGGCATTAATAATGTGAAAATCTACAGAAAAGTATATATTGACAAAGGAAATGTAGAAATGACCTTTAACTAAGCTTTCTTCTCATCAAATTCTACTTTTTATTTGAAATTATTACATTATTTCATTCCCAGACTACTGAAATAGTCATTTTATATTTCAATTCAACTAAGATAGGTTTTATAGGTAGTACAGTTTAAAATGAAGAGAAAAAAAATCAGGTATTGAAAAAGAGTAATTTGTCATTACTGTCCAGTGCTTTGGAATTTCTCCATTTGTTACAGTTTTGTATTTCTGAACTTTTCCACTCCTACTATTTCTTCTGAACTTTTACCATGTTGCTCCTATGCTGTAAGAAAACTGAGGAAGCAAATATTTAAAGTAAAATTGTTCATGAAGGGCAATGCCTCTCTATATCTCCTTGTGTTGTGAACTGTAAGCTATGATTAAATATTGTCACTAAGAATTCCCTGTGTTTTCTTCATGGAAAGAAAGGCCTTTCCAGCAGTCACTGGCTGTTCAGAGACTTGTAGCATTTGGCTGTCAGAGAAACTCCAGACTGGCTTCCTAGCAGACTAATAGATTAATTGCTGTAGCCTTCCCTTTGAAAATTCAATGCTACTCATAACCTCTCACTATTTCAGGCTCATTGTTTTTAATTTTTTTTTAGGACTAAGTAGAATCACACACTTTTTTCTATTCTCTGTTTGAAAAGTTTGATGACTTTGCATTACCTTGCAAAAAGCTAAAACTACAACTTCAGGAGTATTCAAGCACAACTGTTTCATGCAGTCAACTGTCTTTCTCGATTGTTGCTTCCATTGAGAGATCAGAACACTTTTCAAATACCCCAATAGCCTTCATGAACACGATTAGGATCACTTTAAATAAATGACCTTAGTATGAACAACTCATTGGGACACTAAAGATGGACAGCAGCACCAGCTCATGGATTAACCATTCAGGAGGCAACTGAAGACTTTCTGTCACCCGCAGGGTAACTCAGCGACAGCCAGTACTGAGAAACACGTGTTTCTTGTCTTATCATACAACCTGAGCAGCTCCAGTCAACTGTTGGCCAGAGAAGACCATATTCTTCAGGTAGTGAACAAAGGCAGTGATCAGAAATTAACAAATGGGAGCAGAGCTTTATGGATGCAAAGGGAAAGACGACACACTGGAAGAAATAGTTCTAAGCTGCTCATTGAGATCACCAATTTCTGAACAAAATGTGGCCAAATTTAAAAAAAAAAAAGTAAATGAACGAATAAAATGTGCATATACATTCACATAAATAATACCTTCATACATACCATTAATATAAATAGAAACATACTCAGAAACTAAAAAGATCTTATCTGGGTGTCTAAAGTACTCTAGGTTGCAACAGACCTACAGAAAAATAAATGAGAAGTGGATCACCTCTAACCTTGAACAGAGAGATAATGAGAATTACTAAAAAGGAGGGTTATACATGATACAGACACGGAAGAATGGGCTGAAAAAAGCCAATGACAAACCCACTAAGATTATCTGTGAAAAAGATCATTAAAAAAAAGAAGTGTCAGACTGAAGGTTTTTGATGAAAAGCAGAATTAGCATGTGGGAGAATTTTTTTGCCACAAAGCACAAGCTGCACCTAAGAGTTCACAAAAGGAGCTGCACGGGTGTAAGAACACTGCGTGCAATAGGTACCTGAACTTCAACAAGTGCATAGTCTAGAACCCATAGTGCTTCACAATCTTAAGACCATTAACTGGCAACAGTGCTGTTGAGTTTGTTGATGGAGTGGGGCTTGGTCCTGGTCTCCCGGAGAGATGGGGACTCCTGGAAGCCTCTCTGGGGTCAGCACAGCTCTTAATGCCAACAAGGAGCAAAATGTCATGTAAGAAGGCAAAAGCCACTTGTCAAGACAGGGCCTGCTGCCTTTTAAATCTCAGCAAGGGAATGGGAGATTTTCAGATTAGGCTATACAACATAAAAACACTGATCCACTGCAGAGGTCACTTTGTTCACAACAGTGTGTGCTGGTCCCAAGACAGGGCAGGATCTGAGCACCACAGCTAAGAGTTAGCTGCAGGATTTAGTTGGCTTAAAAAGAAAANGGGTCAGCACAGCTCTTAATGCCAACGAGGAAGGAGCAAAATGTCATGTAAGAAGGCAAAAGCCACTTGTCAAGACAGGGCCTGCTGCCTTTTAAATCTCAGCAAGGGAATGGGAGATTTTCAGATTAGGCTATACAACATAAAAACACTGATCCACTGCAGAGGTCACTTTGTTCACAACAGTGTGTGCTGGTCCCAAGACAGGGCAGGATCTGAGCACCACAGCTAAGAGTTAGCTGCAGGATTTAGTTGGCTTAAAAAGAAAATTAATTTTTTTTTGTTTTGTTTTCTGCAGAGTTGGCACATTGACCAAATCTGAGCACTGTAATAACTTCAGCTATCCATGTCTCAGGGGAAACTTTGCATTTAGTTAAGTTGCAGACAATTAAAAAATTGCAGACTTCAAGGCTGTTTATTCTTTTCTAAGAGAGTAAAAATTAATCATGAGCATATTTAATATTTTGTAGGCCAAAGAGGAGGTTGGAGAATTCAATAATTGCAATTAGACATATGTAGCTGTTTTCATGAAAAGGATAAATCTAATAAAGTGCACTTAACTTTTTTTTTTGCTCTCATTAAAACAATCCTTACAAATTTAAAAGCAAAATTTCTATGTTAATAAACTGGGGGTTGGGGAAAGGGGGTAAAAAAACATAGGTTGCATTTAAAGTAGGACAAAACAGTAATAGTTGACACTTTGGATATTACCAACCAGAACCTCAGCAACAATAAGCAAGGGTCAGTTTAATGAGTTTGATGAAGCTTGTGACAGGAAAGCAGATTCAATTACATGTTCCAGCATTAGGCATAAAAAGGCAGCATTATCTCTAATACTGAACAACGATTTCTTTCAGGGAAGCCCAACCTACATTACAATGGTGAGGAATACTATTACTCACTTCTGTAAAAGGGAAAACTAGGGCACAGGAGGCTAAAGTGGATGTAAGCCACATTTCACAGTTGCAAAATTAACAGATCCTGTTTAGCAGCTTGTTATCAGCTCAGTCAAGTTACTTCCTAATAATTTTCATGTTTCATTTTCACTGTGATTATAATCTAGCTCAGTTCTTTAATTAAAAAACTTACACCGAATATGTACAAATTTTTATAAATGAAGAGAGAGAATTTTTCTTTAGAACTTCTACTGCTTTACACACAGAGGTCAGAGGACACTGGAAAAATTCAAACCCAGTGATAATTAGCATCACATTTTGTTCAGGTTTTTTTACTCTGCCTTGGTGAATGAATGAATTTTCCTTTTTGTGCTATAAAGAATCCTTATTTTTCTTAATACTTGAACATAATTGACATGCGATTATACAGTACAGTGTTTTCTGCTCAGGAGCCTTTATAGCAACAGAGACATCTGAGCTATGCTTGTGTAAAAATCATTAATTATTACAAAATACATTATTTTAGAGTCTAAAGAAAATTAGCAGCTCAGTATTATTTCCCACTCACCCCAAAACTGCACGGAAAAAACCCCCAAACATATCAAAATCCCTCAAATTACCAAAATTTAGAGGGATTGGAGTGACTTGAAACATAGCGTCTAAAAATATTCCGCATAGTTAGTCTTCCAAAGTGAAGGAAACATCAGTGAGGTCACTGAGGCTGCAAAATCATTATCCATTATCATGTGATTCTTTTATGTATTTTTACCTTTTCATCTACCTGTTTCATCCACTTGTTGCAGCTGGAATACAGCCCTCAACAGGCACTTTATGGTGCAAATAGCAAACACCTGCACTTCTGAATGTGGTGATAGCTTTGCCATGGACTGTAATGCTGCAAAATGAGGTGATTAATATCTGATATAATGGAGCATTTCTGGCTGTCATCAGCCTCATGCTAATAGTAACTAACAAAATTACACAGTCTACTGCAATACATCAAGGCACTATTGAAATGGGTTTGTGACTAATATAGCACACCTCAGCTCTGTGCAGGAGAGACTTTTGTGTTCTACATCATTCATAAACTTAACTGGAGCAATGCAACAAAGCTAATTGTATTCTTGGCATCATTCTTCAGTGAGTGCTGAGAAAGTGCTTATTCTCTATTTTTTAAATTTATTATCCAGCTCTTATAAATGAAGTTAACTAAAAGGTTTTCATCTTGCCAACTACGGGCAAATAGCTATAATATTTGATATAAAATTTCATACCTAGCTGGCTAGATGGGTTTTTTCCTATATTTTATGTCATAAGAATGACTGCTTTTCCATGACATTTTGTCATTCATATTGTGTATATATATATATATATATACACATGTATGTATATATGTTAAGAAGTAAAACCAGGCATGAATTGTATTTTGCCCTATGAACATATATCAAATCATCTGCTGTTTGTATGAATAGGCAATAAGCATCTTCTAGTATCTATATACAAACATTCTTGTATTTTTTAACTTGTTCACATATAGTGAAATACATTTTATCAGTTGGAGACATACTGCAGAATCCAATGCAAGTAGAACAGAATATGTGCTTTAAGTTTGCCATTGTATAAACGTTTTGTCCGTGACAAGAATTTAACAGTTTACAAAGGTATACAATAGGAGATCTATCCATGATTGCACCTATTGAGCCTTTTGGTTGTTCAGTGCTTTCCTGAATGGCAGGGCGTAAGAAAACCCCAAGATATTTCTGATATTTCTTTCCAAATAATAGGAATGTGTTCAAACATTGTTTTCAGTTCAATATATTTTAAAAAAGCACCTCTGTCACTTGCTATTTTAGCAGTATTAAAAGATTATGTATACTGGTAACTTTCTTTGAAATACAAGTTTACGATGTGGGTAACTGTAAATTTTAAGATTCCCAAGCAGACTTTCTTTCTTTAGATTCAAATAGTTTTTTTCCTAAATTCATGCATAAGCCACAAACCCACCTCGAGCTTTTGTAACTCCCTGATAATTACGATGATCACTGGATAACAGAGGTTGCCACTGGAGAACTAATCATAACTAATCAGTTGTGAGAGCAATCAGTTACAGTTTTCAGCCTCCTCCTATTGAAGCCAGGGCAGGAGCAGGGCCAAATGTCCAGTTCCACTTCACTGGGAAATGTCAGTACTTGGAGCTGAAGTCCTTCCCTCTTCTCACTGGCCTTATTCAGAAATTATAGGCAGAAGTCTGCCATGACCTTTAAGGCTTACCAAGATTTAAGGCTCAGCAAGGAAAGCTTTATATGCAACACTGAAGTCAGGCCCAACCACCTCTCAGAAGGCTGTGGGGAATGGCACAGCAAGAGACACCTGACTGACCTGGCTACTGACCATGAGGCTGGTACCATTTCCATGCAATCAAATGCAAACAACAGGCTCCTAAAAGTCACTCGACTGGAGGGGAAGAAAGGAGCAAGTAGAAAGTAGTGCTTAGTACATATCAGAGTTGAGCTGCAAAGACACCTATCAGCACCCTGCACCACTGCAGGCATTTCCCAGGCATTTCCAAGGTAAATCCATGTTCATAATATATCAGCAATTGAATCCGGTTCCTTTGTTTTCCATATTATGCTGCTTTATCTTTGCCTCCTTCCCATAGCACTGTACTGTTCTGTACTGCATCTAACATTCCCTTGACAACTCAGACATTAAAAAGGTATGTCAATGCATGCAATTAAAATACCTGAAATCTGGTGCACGTGTTACCCTGCACCTGCAGCATTGCTTGTAAAGATGCAACAAAGACAATATTTTTAGCTGAACCTGCTACCACATCCTTGTATTTAGTCTCTTGCTTGAGAGACTGAACACGCAATCACGTATTATTTGGAGCCACAAAAGTTAAGCAATACTCTGGTGGGTGTACTAAGTATTATTTTACTAAAAACTTCGGGAGGAGGGTAAGATGGGAGTCCCTGACTGGCAGGTTGTTCCAAACTCCCATACCTTGCCTGTGGCTCCCACCAAGCAACCAAAAATTCACATGGACAAATAAGTGGACCTCATGTCCCTTCACAAAGTCCCTCAGCTACTACCTTGGGCATACAAATACACTCAACCTTCCCCTCTTCCTGCATACTCTCTAACAGGTCAGGTATATTTTTCCATTACAAGGGCCTTCCCTTCTAATTGCAGAAGCATTAGCAGGGATGGCAGAAATTTCTCATTAGCCTCCTGACAAAGGAGTGAGCCAGGACAGAGTTGTTTTCCCAAACTGGGTATCAAAGGAGGAGGCTCCACAGAAATTTTTATTATTATAAAAACTGGGGTCCCAAGGCTAGAGTCTCTTTAATTTCTCTGCAGCTACTTTGTTTACTGACAGCCAGAGCTACGCTGTCTGTTGCCTCCAGAATTACTAATAATTATCAGTTATTCTCAGTCCTACTTTCTATGAACAGTACAGAGAGAGACCCATGGGCAGAGGCAGTAAATCATCTCCATAGCACAGGCAGTAGAGATGGGAAAAACTCAGCAGCAGCAACAAGCTCAAGGTACAGTCTCTGATGGCATGTCCTGTGTCAGTTTAAATTTATTATACTTGTGACACAGACATTACATCCTTTAAAACCATCTTTATAGAAAACAGGAATATATTTCACAATGAAGCAAAACAGTTTGTTACTTGAATATGCCTAACTTCTCTTTTTGCTTCCTTCCTAAAATAAAAATAAACATCCAAAGTTTTGAAGCTGCTACAGCTGGCAAGATGGAACACAGAAGAGAGAAGTATCCTCCCATTACCTATGCTTAAGTATATGCAGTGTAATAATGTTTCAGCTTCTGCTCACTTCAGAAGTTGTGATTCCTCCTACATTAGTGGGATAACATACCACTGCTCGAGCATCACAACACAGATGCTGTGATGCATCTGGTAAGACTTCACTTTGATGCTTGTAAAACCTGTGTTATGACTGCAGCAGTAGAAAACAGTACTTAATGTTAATGCTGCTTCCTAGAAAACAGTTAAAAGGCATTAAGAGAGAACATCTGCAGGAGCACTACAGAATGTTTGTCAAAACACTGTCAAGACAAAAAAATGTATGCAATGTTGAAGGAAGCATGTCCTCCATCAGTTACAGAGAACACTAAGGATCATCAAAACATCATTAAATCCATAAGTAATTTACTTTGTATCACTGAGCTCTCAGCACATCTATATATCCAAGGAAACTACTGCTATGGTTGTGTCCACTTCCTTACGTAGTCACACAGCACTGCACTGCTTGGGATTTCAGCAGTGGCAGTAAACACTTACAAAATATAAACATTTATATAAACTCACAAATTTAAGAAGTAAAACTATTTTATTCATGTAAGCCTCTCTGTTGCCAAATTTTTTCTTAAGTCTGCATTTGGGTACTAAGTATTTCAAAATATTTTTTAGAGTCATTATAAATGTAAAGATAAATCAAAGCATCTTCAGGAAAAATCAAAGCTCCCCCTACATAATCTAGATAAATATTGTGCAGAGATACATTTGTCGCAAGTTCAAAAACCCGAAACTTAAAATTTTTGTCATGTTCACTGCATCTCAGCATTCAGTATTGAAAGGTACTCCCAACCCTATGATTAAATCACACACTAATATTATGAACTGAAAGAACTGCATTGCAAGGACATTGATGCACAACACAAGGAATGAAGTCATCTCATTGTAGTATCATGCATGACAAAGATAAGAGTATCATCATTACAAATGATAAGAAATAAAGCAATAAGCAGATTTACCTGAAGTAGTAACTGTGTTTCTATTCCTGCTCTGTATCATATTCTTTTCCAGATAAACACCCCTAAACTCTATTTCCCACTTTGTACGAATATTTTATTCATAGCAAATGCATTCTTCATCATTAAGTAAAGAACTGTAAGGTTTTCACTTGGAAGGCAAAGCGTGGGGGGAACAGAAATCCCCCCATTCTCAGCTCTCCCAAGTGAACTCTTATGATGCAGGTGGACAGAAGGATTCTGCTGAAGGGAAGTTGCAGTGTATGCAGCTCCTCTCGGCAGCACTTCTCTCCCCAGCAAACGCAGCTCACTCACAGTGGAACAGCCTGCAGTAGAATAACAAGAGAATTTCTCAAGTGCTAGTGTAAGCGAAGGAGGGGGTGTGAGGGAAAGCAAGGAAAGAAAAGGCTCGGGAAGCTGCTTCTCTCTTCAGCTAAGGCATGCTGTACAGCCCTCTTTCACTGGGGGCTCCTGAGGATAGACACACCAAAGATTTTAAGGGTCTGAGATACTATTTAAGATCTAAAACAGAGAGTTGGCTAAAATAACCCAGGTTAGCAAATGCAAAATATTAAGTTTTCCATAGCAATATCAACACCTCCCTGTTACAGCTCCTGGAATGTGATGTATGTTTGAGACAAACAGCGATATGCTCAGTTTCATCATTGACCTAAAATCTAATTGCAAAATCAGTCTTGCTATACTACCCCTCCTCAAGGTACATTTGCCACTTTTTAAATTTTGTTTGAATTTACAGATACCATTTTCCCCTATGTATTCTTTAGTATTTTCTCCCCTATGACAATGAACAAATAATGAAGACATTAACCCTTGCAGGTGTGCCTAGACAGTTCTGTTTACAGCCCACTGCATAATGGTAACTTAGGTGACCATACAGATGAAAAACTACTTTGCATGTACAAATTGCCAGCAAATCTACACAGCACGTGTGCTAAAAAATCAGACTTTTTTCAGATGCATGCAAGGCTCATCCAGACATCATTTAACTGGCGTGTCAAGACCTGCTGAGCCTCATGCTGTGCACAAGGGCTATACATGTGGCATCCCTGATAGCAACTCCAAGGGCTGAGCTGGTGTTCAGTGTGTGGTGCTGCCACTTTCCTCCAGTCCTGGGGCTGGATCCTAGGCATCCTCACAGTTAGCCCCAGCACGTGACTGCAAATGGCCCCTTTTACATTGAACTACAGGTGCTGAAATGTTTGCTCTCATAGATATATTGCTAATAGATAACAGACTTTTTAAGGGAACTCTAACTCTTAAATTACTAGTCTCTTGTCCATGTTGACTTTAATGATCAGCTCTAAATGATATGAATCCATCACTTTAAAACAACAATATTATTTATAATAGGTTGTTTTAAAAAAAGTAATGGTAATCGTTATTAAGTGTTAATAGTATTCACAATGATATAGTAATGACTATATTTTGTATTCCAGTAATAATAACTCCAAGAAGTTTCTCGCAGGGAGAACTGTCATCCCCATGTGGTTTATATATGCTAATTCCTATGCAAATTAAGAACCCACTGACACATCCTATTATAATACTTGTCCATTTTGAACATGCATTTGGTGAAATCATCACAGTCATATTATGCTTTGGAAGATGAACACATCCCAGCCTGTACTGTTCCCACGATAAGAGATGAGACATGGATCCATCATGGGAGTGTACCCTCCCCTTTGAGAGGTGGGTGTTCACTACCACTAAAATGGCATGGACAGTGGGTGGCAGGAGGTTATAATTTCTTTCCTACATTATGTAATTAGTTCTGTCAATCCTGACCTCTTAAAAACTCAGAGTATAAGAAATAGAACAAACTGATGTATTTTCATTTACTGCTTCAATATCCTAGCATTTTAGATTCACATTTCTGTTCTAAAGAGCTGAGCATCACAACTATTTTTAAAAGAGAAGCCAGACCCTTCCAACACTGTAGAAACTGAAGTTTTAAGGGAAATCACAAGATCCATAATAAAATCATGACTGCGAGCAACCTCACACAGAATGTGAGGAAGAAACCCCTCAACAACATCATGTTGTCACTAAATACAAACTGCTGACAATTTCCAGGAAGAAACAGCAAGCAATGCAAGCTAGACCATGTTAGTGTATGACAGACCTCGGCCAGGACACTTCTGGTTGGGAAAGGTGAAGGGAGCGACACCCAAATGTCAGCCCAACAGGCAGTGCCATATGTATTGCATTGACACTGCCTGCTCTGGTGACAGCTGTGAGAAAAGGCAAACACAATTGCTGAAAAATCTTTCAAAAGAAGCACACTCCCTCAAGGATGAATGACTCTAACAAGTCAGGATTAAGGAAATCATGAGCTCATGGCAATTATATGCTGCTTACCTTTACAACTAAAGGTAAGCTAGATAACAGTGGGTATATCCTGGTTTGCTTTTACATGCAAGCACAGTAATACATGGCTCCAGTCAGCCCTGAGTAAGGACAATCTTTCTCTTAGCTCATGTAGATCTGCATCATTAGACTTCCAAATGTGTAAGGTCTTTCACTACTCCAGACTCCAAACAGTAATGCAGACAGATGATGCAGGGACACAGGGGATCAACTGTTCCAAAAATTGCTACATGGCTTCATGAGCATGAGCACATCTTTCAGACATGCGGGGCCAGCTGGTTGACAGACCACATACTGACTGAGCACATCTCACTCTTGGGACACTGACACAAGCTCAAGGAGTGCCACACTCCTGTGTGTGTGACACCTGTGTCACAGAGCAGGAACAACACTCGTATGAGTCCTAATCAAAGCCCTGGAGATGTGATGGGTCTGACAAATCAAAAAGAGAGGAATCTTTTCATTATGGCTCCCTGTTAACACAAGGGCCAGAAACTTTTGTGAAGATTAGGCTCCTCGGATCTGTATATGAGAGATAAGTGGTGAAACTGATGTGAATCCCTATTGTTACAGGGCTGGAGACCTCAAGGCCTCCAACAAAACACAGACAACTGTACAAACAAGAGGCATTCCTTGCCTAGGGGAGCTAATCATCTAAATGAAAAAGACAGGCAGAGAGTTGGAGAGAAAGCAGAAGCAAAGAGAGGTGAAAGCAATTTGCCCAAGGCCATGCAGCCAGTCAGCCAGCAAACCAAAAATAGAGGCTGACCCCCTTGATTGTCAGGCCATTGTTCTCTCCACTAGACTGAATCTCCCATGGTGAACGTGACATTAAATGGGTATTTCTGTTTTGCTGCTGTCATTTTTAAAAATAAAGCATGATGACAACGTCACCATACTGAGCTGCTGTAATTGAGGCCACATAAGCACTTTTAGAAACAAACCCGTGGAGAACTTTTGCTAAGAGAAGAAAGCAAGGCCCCTGGACACAGGGACTGGAGAGAATATTTTTGATTACCAGCTACTCCTCTGCCATAAAGACAAAGGTTACTGCAGTTTTGAAAGTTCTAAGCACCAGTGCCTTTACCAGAGCAAAACCCCGGACAAGAAGTGCAGCTGAGGAATGCAGCTAACAGCAGACACCATTAGGAATTAAGAAAGGATCTGGCCCCGCAGAAGATTGTAAGGCTGCGTGTAGTAGCTCTCAAACTGGCAGGGTAAATTCTGTGCAGAATTTGGCACTGCATGTGAACTATTGCTAAATAGCGATCATGATGCTGGCTGCTCTGAACACCACTCCAAGCTGCAGGGCACTTGTTTTTTCAAAGCACAGGTTTTCATAAACCTTAAATGCCACTTTAAAATGCAGTAAAGTTTTCCAGAAGACCCATATCTACATTTTTAAAGGGTTGTATGAGTGTTACTTCAGGCACTGCAAATGCAAAACAGGACTTCCACCAATGTGTACCTGAAGCAGTTTTTCAGATAACCCTCACAGGCCGATGGCACAGTACTTGGAGGCCTCAGCAGGAGGAACACATGCTGTCCTCATGGAACAGGAATTCAATTTCCTGCGTTCTGACACAAGGACAACTTTTCCCAAGTACACAGATATTTTATTTCATTCACTTCAGACAAAATCACACAGAATTATTTCAGTTATGTTTTTAAACACACCTCCTTGGTACTACATACACGGCCTTCATCCCCCAAACTGGAAGACAGCAAATGTCTCTTTGATCTTCAAGAAGGGCAAGAAGTCAGACTCAGGGAACTAAAGGCTGGTCTGCCTCACCACAGTCCCTGGAAAGGTGATGGAGAAAATACTCCTGTAAAGCATTCACAAACACATGAAAGACAAAAAAGTAATTGGGAGTAGTCAGCATGGAGTTGCAAAGGGGAAATTATGCTTGAGCAACCTCATTGCCTTCTGCAATGAGATGACTTGCTTGGCAGACACACAGAAACCAGTAGATGTTACTTACCTTAAAATTTTGATACTGTCTCCTATAAGACCATCATAGTCAAGCTGACAAAGCACGAGTTAGTTAAGCAGATACTAAGGCAGATTAAAAACTGTCTGAATGGCTAGGCCCAAAGGGATGTGATCAGGTGCACAAAGTCCAATTGGAGGCAAGTCGCTAGTGCTGTATCCTAGGGGCAATATTGGGACCATTACATACACCTAATTGATGACCCGAACAGCAGGATGGAGGGCACCCTCAGTAAGTTTGCAGGGGGTGCAAAACTGGGAGGAGTGGCTGATACACCAGATCGATGTGCTGCCATTCAGAGGGTCTTCAGTAGACTGGAAAACTGTGCAGAGAGAAACTTCATGAAGTTCAACAAGGTGAAATGCAAAGTCCTGCACCTGGGGAGAAATCACCTCAATTACCAGCACAGTCTGACAGTTGACTGGCTGGAAAGCAACTTTGCAGACAAGGACCTTGGGGATTCTGGTGGAAAAGAAGCCAACCATGAGCCTGCAACATACTCTTGCAGCAAAAAGAGGTCAAACAGCATCCTGGGCTGCATAAGGATAAGCATCACCAGCAGATCGAGGAAGGTGATCCTTCCTCTCTACCCCACACTGATGTGGATCCATCAGGGCTGCTGTGTCCAGTTCTGACAATACAAGAGAGACAAGGACTTATTAGAGCAAGTCCAGGGCAAGTCCAAAAAGATGATTACAGAGGTGGGCCATCTGTGGGAGATAAGGAGAGGCTAGGAGAGCTGAGACTCTTTATAACCGAGAAAAGAAGACTAGAGTGGGGGGATCTTATCCATGTGTGTAAACATATGATGGGAGGGAATGAAAAAGAGGGAACCAGATTCTTCCTGAAAAACCTGCTCTAACTGGCTCTGCTTGAACAATGGGGCTGGGCACGATGATCCCAAGGGGCTGCTTCCAATCTCAATGATTCTGTGATTTGTTGCTGCTTCAATACTTAAACAGCACAGTTTGCTTGTGATGACCAAATTACAGTTGGTGCAAGTGTATGCAAATATCTCACCAGGATTTCTTGGTGTGCTTTCTCTCCTTCTGCCAATGACAGATTGAATCAAATTGAAGAATTTAATTCTAGTCTGATGACTTAAATGTAACAACTAATTAATTCCTTAGTAAACTACTGTGCTAAATCACCATTGTATTTTGTGTCCTTGTGACAGTTCCTGTGCATATTCCACTACTTCTCATCTTTTGGCATGTGAACAGGACTCTTTTACCTCATTCCCACTGCAAATGAAAACACAGAAATTAAACTGAAGGCAAGTATGTAACTGTGACTTCAGTATAGACAGTACAGGATACTACTTTAACAGAAGTAATCATGTCTGGCACAAAAGTCAGAGAAATTTGTTAAAGTAGAGTGAAATAATTCAATTTATAAAGATATTTCAATCTACTATTAATATAGGAAAGGTACAGATTCACATACAGGAAAACCTACTTCCTCAGGACCTCCAGATATGCAGCACTCTGTTGAAACATTAGTTTCCAGCAAAAGAAAATCACAGCTACTCTAGGCACAAACCCAATCTGCCAGCAAATTAGGAGAAATATGGATTAAAATTTCACAGTACTAGTTCCAACAGGTTTTTAAAACAGGTGTCCATACACTGTTCTTGCAGTAGGCAAACTGTTCTGCCCAGTATAATAAAAATTTATTAAAAAATATGATCAGAACTGAATATTCTTCTACTAGAAGAGAGCACGTGCATTAAGCTGTAAATTTTCATACTTTTCTCCATACAAAGTCCTGTGTAAAAACGACCCACAGCCATTCTGTTGTACGCTTGTCATAAAATTAAGTCCAACACTGATGAGGACAGTAATATTTAAAAGCCCCTCAAGAAACAAAATTAAGGGTTATTCCTCATATGTTTCTAAAACTGCAGGCCTCCTTTCTAATTAAAATCCAATGGCTCTGAAATAATCAACAAATATGTCTTCAAATTTAAGAAGTACAGCTCAGACACCATGTCCAATTGTTATTGAAAATGCTCATATATTGCATCAAAATTGCACCCTTGGGACTCGAAATAGTATATTTATTTATGCAGGGTATGTTTCCTTAAGTAATGCTGACATGAAGTTCCCATGTTAGCTCACATGGTTTATGAAAAGAGTTTTGGAATGTGCACGCAACATTTTTTTTTAAAAACTACACTTCACATATATCAATATATAGACAAATATTTATAATTTTAAATTATTACATAATGGTACTATAAACATGGAAAAAATCTTGCTAATGTATTTTTACATTAGAGTGGTACTGATCTTGTGACCTTTGATTAAACTTCCTTAGAAAAAGATGATTACAACTGATAACCTAGAGAGCAAAATTTAAAGAGAAATTTGCAATACTTTTAATTAAAACTTCAATATAGTCCACTGTTTGCAATGTCACCTTTAAATTCAGAGAAGCCAATCTCTCCCAATACTAAATTTTGTCTTTCATTGTTAACACTTAATTGATCATCAGGAGCAGTAAGAGAATCTTGAGTTCAGCCTGGATTGCAATGACAAGACAAGGCACGCTCACATGATCAAATAATCCATGCTGGAACAACTCCCAGCTCTGTGCTAATTAAGGTTATAACTTGATTTTTTAGGCTTCAAAGGAGATTTCCACAAAAGGATGAGAAGAAGAAAGCAAACCACCCTGCAGACCTGAAGGAAACCAGCACCAGAATGTGCTATTGCATATCACACAGGATTTCTGCAGCAAGTCCATCAATATTAAGGCCATACCCCACCTGACAACAAAGAAAACAAGTACGAGGAGACACCCTGTACAAAAAAAAAGCCTGCAGACTGGCAATATGCAGAAAAATCTATGAGAAAAAAATACAAAATTTACTGATCTACCAAAACCTTGATGTTCGTAACCAAAGCACGTGGATGGCTCCACTAGAGCAATGCACTCCAAGATTTTGACTAGGCTGTAGCCAAAGAACTCAAAGACTAGTGCTACAGATACGAGGTTTTATTTTATACCTGTATATAAACTTGCCCTCCAATGGGAAAGAAAACCTTCATACCAACATTACAAAAAAAAAAAAAGTATTTTGATGCATTCCTTTACAATTGAGAAATATGGATATTTTCATAGAGCACGTTTTACAACCCTGAATAAATTCCTGATCCCCACTAGAAGAACAGAAATGAGGAAAACAAGTGCTTGTAACTGAAACAAGACTCCTACTTTCTGCTGTTTTCCAGCACCTGCTGGTGTCTTAATGCTTTTCCAGCAAATGAAACTGCATCGCAGACTGGCAGAGCTAGAATAGAAAACAATACAACACCCTTCTATGGTGGCTCCCTTGCTGAAACCCCTACTTAAGTGTAGAGAAAGATAAATATACCCTGTAATGCAATTAAGGGTATAAAGCACAAAAGGGGTACAATGATCAGAAAGAGGTTTATTAGCATCACCAATGAAAACACACAGTAAGAAATGAAAACGCTAATTGGGGTAGGAAATGTGTTCCTATTAAGTTAGTTAATTACATGGTTGTCAGGAAGTGGGCAGGTAAGGTCTGAAGTATACTGTAAACTGGCTTATAATTTACTGTTACTCTTGAGATTACCTGACATCTCTATCTGTTGTTCATTACTTTGATAAAATTCAACTCCTTTGGAATAATTGTGTTGTGCTGGGAATTTGCCTTACATTAAATATTTGGAAAAAAAAAAATCAAAGTTCTTCCACTCTAAGGATGAGGCTAAAGAACAACATATTTTTCAAATATATGGAAACATTAACCTTCTGATTTTTTCTTTGAGATGCTTTGCTCTGTGTCGGAGGACAACTTCTAAAAGACACCAGAAAGTTTGTGCATCTCCATGAAAAAAGAAAAAAACTTGAAAATTATGTGATTTTGAGAGACCACAGTGAAGTTTACAGAGACTTTGCAGAGTGGTGGGACTTTGCCAACACACTATATAAAAATAAATGCTCACTAAAGCACACATCCATGCAAAGGCAGGAGCAGAGATTGAGTCATCTGCTGTTGACAGATCTCTAAGAAACAAACTGACAAAGCATCCCATTTTACTCCCAGGGCTGCCTCTCAAAGGATAATAACCACCTGCTACTCCTCTTGCCTCCAGTGCCAAAGACCTGCAAGGTTCGGAGAAACATGCAGACATTGTTAAAGATGCACATAGGTCTCAGTTTAGTAGAACATGAGGAAGACTGTTTTTGGTTTGTTCTTTTCTGTGCAAAAGGACAACAGAAGCTGTGAGTCCTGTACAGAAATGTAAGCTGTGCCTCCAGGGCAATTTTTGGCTTATTTACCACTTTACTTTCAGCTTCTGGAACAAATGAAACAAACAATTGTTTTAGCTTCTGGATAGCCCCTTTTTCTCTTCTATAGTGGGACCACAGTAAAGCAGATGTCCTGTGGGCAAACCAGTAAGAAATCACACTCTGAAAAAAATTTATAATGCACATGTCTGAGTTATCCCTTCAAAGTATTCTTCATGTTTGCAAAATTATCTTTCGTGCGTTCATCATTGCAACTTAAACCGCTCTTTAAACATCTCTGTGTGTCACTGAGATACTTAGAGCATTAGACTGTTCTTAACTAATTTGTTTTTGTAGCCCTCAGGCTTCTACAGAATGTTAAAAATGTTTTTAAGAAAGTGAAAAGCAAAAGAAGATAACTAGATCACTATCAATGCAAATCTACTGTATCAGCTGACAAAACATGATGTTAGTAAAAATAACCACTATTATTGACCCAAACTGTATCTTTTCTCAACAGTAAGCAACTCTTACATTTCGAGGTAATGCTAGTGAAAGGGAAAACAGAAAAGTGAAATGTTACCATGGAAATCTTTGACGCCAAAGACGAATGGAAGATTTATAGGAAAATGGCTGAAGTTTTACATGGCAGGAATCCAGTGTAAGCACAAAATCATAAAGAAAGGAATCTTTCTGCAGAGTACGTTACATTTTTCTTTGTGTTCAGTTACTTGTCTGTTCATTCCCTCTGAGTTTTCTCAGTACCTCAAGTATTGTTTACAATCTGGAATTCCAAGTATTTATACTGGAAAACAAACTGCAAACAAATTGAAAGCAAAACTCTTTCCAAAAATCCAGGAATTTTTTTACCCCTTTTATAATTTCAACACAATTGGTTTTAAATTTTAAGCCTATTTCAATTTAGCACTGCAGTCAGGAGTCTGTAAAAATAAACTTATGTTAAAAAAAAAAAAAAATCTGTATATTTGTGTCTGCTATGCCAAATCCAGCAAACTATAACATCAACTTACATCTGAAATAGATCCAGCTACATTAAGGTAGGTAACTGCAAGGCAGAATTACTCAAACAACTAAAAGCAGTACCAATCACAGCCTGCAATTCTATAAGGTTCACAATCCCAGGTTAGATTTTAAAGATTTTTTTAAATAATATTTTTCATGTCCACTTATAATGTACTGTGGCAAAACAGAAGTTGTGGTTCATTTTGGAATGCAACACGAGTACACTGAACACAGCAGTGATAGTTTAAGGTCACTGTTTTCTCCAGAAAGCACTTAATTCTATCCCTGTAAGAAATCAGTGAGTAATGTGTATTTTAAAAGACTGTCCTGCTGAATATAAGAGTAGGGGGAAGTTATTTTGAGACTTTGAGCAAAGGGATTTTAAGAGTTTTGTCAGCGAAATATTGTATTTTAATTCTCTTCTGAGAAAGAAACTTTCACTATAGAGAATGGCAGAAAAATCATGACCTAAGAGCAAATTTTCCAAATATACCAAAAGGTTTCAGTGATTTAGTGAAATGGGAAGTCTGAGCAGCTTGACCTGTTCTGTCATTATGCTCTATTATGAACAGAAATTATGTTAAAATAAGATTAAATTCAAATTAATCAAGATAATTACAAAATTTTTAGAATATTTACTTTAACCCCCTAAATGTATTTGTCAATCTTAGCAGTAATATGAAGCATCCCTCCTGTGAATTATCCTTCTTGTGGAGCTCTGCTTCAAATATTAAATTCATTTTAACTTCAATTATGGAAGTACAAACACTATTGACATAATAACATCAAGTAAATTTCACAGATGATCTTAGTGAATATTTATTTATATAAACTAAGCCAGGACCACATGATCCCATTAGACATATACACATTGACTCTGAAAGGCAAATTTGGTTTCAGTTGTTCTTCCTCTCTCTGACAGCACCACTGTGGATTTTTAAATATTCTAAGTTAGCATTTCTCATGTCTTTCTTGTTATGAGGCCAAAGAGGCTGTAAATACACAGACAAGCCACTTAGACATGGTACTTTTACATACAACTAAATCCTTGGCATCAAATGAAACACAGAATCTGAAATGACACCTTGCAGAGGCTTTGTCTAAACCAGTTAAAAGGTCATTAGTATTTTGTGATCTTTCACTGTAAAGTTATAAGAACAGGAGGAAGTGAAGGAAAATAACCAAGAAATAAGATAATTTTGGAACAGCAGAAAGCTAGGCAACTGACCTCGTGGGATGAGCTTATTATCTCTTGGAAAAAAATATTTTTCTATTGCAAACTCACACAGACTAACTTAGCAATTTGTTAAATAAAAAGAGAGTCAGATGGTACATCTTCCTTCAAAAGAAAAAGCAAAGCTCATTTAAATCTTGATGTCAGCTTGAATTAATTTATTTTAGACCCATGGCAATACTACCTGATGCTGCAGTTTTTTTAATTATTAGGCATAAAAGCAGCATTCTTCATAAATCCCAACAGTAATGATAATGGCAGAAGAACTTTACTTCCTGCAGACTCTCAGAGGCCATAAATGCTACATTTATTCTGACGGCAGTGTTCTGATCGAGATGAATCTGTAGAAGCATCTGGAGACAATTACTCAGCTAGAATTAAAAGCAGAAGAGACCTGTGAGATTTGTGTCTGAAAGGAGGAAGTCTTTCTGCACTGGAAACAGCACTCTGCCAGTGCAGAGATTCTGAAGATTTGTTATAAGGGTTTTGGTACCAAGGAACATTTTACTTCACCTAAGAAGATAGTGCACTAGTGAAAGCTAATAATTTTAAATGAGGAAAAGAGACTATTTTCTGCTCATCTTATATGTATGTCAAACAGGGAAAAAAGCCAAGCAACCAATATGTTGCTGTTCTGATGGGATTAGGAAAAGTCACATCACAGAAAAGCAATAAAGCTATTTAGCACCTGGTTCCCCACCCTGGCACTCTTTAGATTTGCCAGAATCTTTGCTACCAAAGGGAAAAGACATTTTTAGCTAGAGGAAGCTATCACAAAAGCATGGTAAGGCAGTTATGCTTTCTGGCGTAACAGAAATTTCCTACTACTACAAAGTCACAGTTACAAGCACTCTCTGATGAAGTTCTTTCCCACTACATATTGTTTTGCCT
>WEIV01011531.1:47205-76595 GCA_013390005.1 Calyptomena viridis | reverse complement strand
TCCATATTTGTAAACTTATATATTTTAGTGTTCAAATGTGTTTAAAGCTGCTTAGATTGAAAGGACTTGGACTTCCGTACTCTATGAATCACTCTGTATGACTGATCTGTCATTAAGGTTATTTAGTGCTCTGCCAAACTTGGTGATACCTTCAAATATCAGCTTCAGTGCTTTTTATGTTTACTTCTAGGTAATTGATAAAATATTTAATACTATTACATCAAACATGAATTCTTACAGTGCATTAGAAATGCCTCTTTTCAGTAATGATACACCACTGACAAATACTTTTTGAGACTTGTCAGCTGAGGACTATCCATCTAATACTGCATCCTGTTTTGTTCTTGTATACTGAGTATTTAAGCAGAGCTGTCTTCTGGTGTTGAGTCAAATGCATTAAAAAATGTTTCATTTGTCCTTTTACCATTGTCATTCAAATTATATCAAGTTTGACAGAAACTCCTTTTACACAGGAAGATCTAATGACATTAAGTATTGTGTTTCTCTCCTTTAATGTTTTTATTAAGCACTTCAAATAGAAACTGTTGTGCTATTTCCTCCAGGATTGGTGTTTCCTGCAGGCTAAACCCTTCTACAGTTATACATCTTGTTCTGTTTGGCTTTTTAAAACATTCAGACAACATTATCATTCTTTTATTCTTCTGTTATCTTCCTATTATTCAAGATTAAATATAAAGCTCAGTGGATTAGAAATCTCCTCATTCAGGTCTTTTAAGACTTTGCAGCAAGTGACCCAAGTCTGTGAAATTAAAAATAAAGCATATTTTTTCCTGGTAACATCCTCTTTTATTCTCATGGATTGCAAAATACTTTGCCATCTTCTTGTGATATAAGAACTTGGGTTCTTCATGTATTTATATCTGACAGAGGAAAAATGTTACATACTTCATACATTTTATAAGCTGAACCTTTTAAATAAACTATTTCCTTCTTGGTGTTATGATTCACTTCTGTATCAAGATACAACTCTTTTTTTAACTACTAGTATATCCTGTAGTGATTTAAATACTTCATTGGTTCATTGGATCTCTAGGAGACATTGCACATTACTTCCAAACTGAATAGTTGTGATTTGGCTATATGTTTATGTTTTCATCTCCTAAACTAAAGCTGATCTCTGTCAGACAGAGATTCCTGTAGATTACTGTAGCATGTAGATTTGGACCTGCTTGTGACCTACCTTTGGGTGAAATTTATTGGATAGCTCACCCAGTATAGCATAAGATTGAGGTTTGAAGTCACTGCAGTACTTTTTTGTGCTCTATGAAATTTTTCAACATATTTTCAAAAATGTAGGCAAGATAACAGGCTATGGTATTATTAGATGGTTTGACTAATACTATATACATACTCTGTCTTTTCTCTGTACTTTCTTGATGGCTTCCTACTTAGACACTGAAAAATCACAATTAGCCCTTTTCACAACTGCTTTAAAAAGGCATTTCATGTTCAATTGGTTATGCACCAAGGCATGCACACTCTTTTCATAGTCGCTATTTGGAAGGCTTAGATGCGGTTCCCATTGTGTGAGAGTTGCTTAGTCTTTGATCTTAAATCTATAATCTAGCACTGGGCTGAACTGAAATAATGTGTCTGAGTATATACTATTATATGCATGTCAAAGAGATAAATAAACTGAATTTTATCTATTTTATTGTTCTTTTCCAGAAACCACCTTAGGTGTTGTGACTCCTTTGCAGTATTTGAAAGTTGCTCATTGGTTGTAGTTAAGTCTTGATAGGATTGAAAACATTTTGGCAATGGCCCTTTTCCCAGTGTGCTGCCTCAGTCCGTCTTTCTCCGGCACCTGGAAAGCTTTATTAATAACTCTTCTTCAATAAAAGAAGTGTTCTCCTAAAAGCAAAATATACCTGTTTGCATATTTTCTCTTATTGCCCTTAATTTTTTTCATGCAAGGAATCCTAGGACATGGAAATGAGCCACTAGTCTTAGGTTTTTGTAAGTGGTGGTACAGGATGATCCTATGTTTTTCTCTGTCAGTGAAAGCAGTTCGCTACCTGCCCCTCGCTACCTTCTCACTTCCCTGTCCAAACCAGTGTCTTCAACATGTAATAATCAATAGTAATCATATTAATAGTAGCAATAATGTAATACTAATGTTCCATTAGTGGCATAGATTTTATGTTCAGGCTGGGAAAATGAAACTTGTTTTTAGAAGGCAGCGACTATGCATCTTACACCTCTTATACCTGCATCTTACACCTGCAAGCAAACACTGCAGGATGTAATTAACATGAAGGGGTTTATTTTCTTGCTTCAAGCTAATTTAGGTGTTTAACTTTCAGGGTCTAATACTTCTATACAAGCAAGGAAGAACATGGCAAGAGCCTGATGATCTGCCTTTAAGGGGCATGTTAGCCTATGTAGGACAAAACTAGTTTGTAGCACAGTGCAGAAACAGCAGTTCAGAACTTTTTTCTTCTCTGTGGCTTTGTGAGGGACTGACGGGACCTTGGACGGATGTCTGCAACCCATCTTTCCTTTTGGAAGCTATTGGGAAATAATTCTTACCCTTATTAATACCTGTTGGTACACCTGCATGCAAATTATGAGTTTGCAGGCTTGTGGGTGCCAGAACAGTATGAGTTACTCATGCATTGAAGGGCAAAGATATTGTGTTATAAAACCATATAGACCCTATTGACAGTGACTGAGGAGTTAGGGAAATAACTTGCCTGTTCTGGTTACTATTTATATTCTTCCCAAAACAAACTGAGGAAATGTGGGGTAGCTGAAAAATGCAGCACTTTCAAAGTGTAGTGCTCTAGGGAAAGAAAGAGGGAAAAAAGAGCATAGTATATTATATAAAAGAGCAGCACTTTTCAGTGTGCCATAACCATCACCACTAATCCTCTCCTTCTGAGTGCCTTATGTATGAAGAACCCAAGCCAAGCAGAACAATGACTGCCTGGGAATGGCAAGACACAGTGATGCTGGGATGCATCATGGGCTGAACATACATCCCCTAGCAATGTACTTTTCAGCATTTTCCCCTTAATATTTTGCATGTGGGGTTTTGTATGTGGTTGTTGCAGGTTTTTCTTTTTCTTTGTCTGTTTGAAGTAGTAAAAGAATCAGACCTGAAATTGAGTTATTTGAGCTTAGAGCAGGACTGTAGGCGCTAACATGCCCAACCCAGTATAGCTTACATTAGAAATATTCCACCTAAAAGCTCCTGTTGTCATTTTCTTTGCTTCCTCCCTTATCTGTGTTCCTTTCGGATTTGACCATGCCAAGGTGACAGAAAAAGAAGTGTGTGAAGGAGTGTGCATAGGTCCTGCTAAGTCCCATTCAGCACACAGTCCAATGTCACATACATCAAAGTTAGGTGCTTCTTCTGAACTGAAATCTTACTTCTAGATATACTGGAGGGTGTGGAAAGACTGAGTTTTCAGTCAAAAGGATTCTGGTGTCATCTCATCTTCACTAGTCTTTTCTCTAGGAAATGTTAACTCCATCCTCATGTAGAGTGTTTGTCATGCTTTAAACCCAACCAGCAGCAAGGCACCACACAGCCAGCAGCATCAGGGGGAGAATTAGAAGGGTAAAACTGGGAAAACTCATGGGTTGAGATAAAGACAGTTTAATAGGAAAAGCAAAACACACACACGCAAGCCAAGCAATGCAAGGAATTCATTTATTGCTTCCCATAGGCAGGCAGGAGTTCAGCCATCTCCAGGACAACAGGGCCCTACTATACATGCCAGTTACTTGGGAAGACAAACACCATCACAGTTTGGATGTCCTCCCCTTCCTCCTTCTTCCCCCTACTTTATATATTGAGCATGATGTCATATGGTATGGAATATCCCTTCGATTATTTGGGGTCACCTGTCCCAGCTGTGTCTCTTCCCAGCCTCCCATGCACCCCCAGACCCCTCGCCAGTGTGGTAGTACAAAAAGCAGAAAAGGCCTTGGCTCTGTGTAAGCCCTGCTCAGCAATAACTAAAACATGTCTATGTTATCAACCTTGTGTTCAACACAAATCCAAAACACACCCCATACTTGCTGCTGTGGAGCAAATTAATTCTACCCCAGCCTAAACCAGCATAGTGTGTCATTAAAAAGATACACTCTTGCTTTGTGAGCTGCTTTCAGGAGAAGGATAGCAGTTACCAGAATGACAAGCAGTTTGTTGGTTGCACACCTGCATAAGAACAGAATGCATGTGGGAATCCACATGTAAGTGATGTGCATTCTTCTAATGCTTATCATAAGCACGCTTAAATTGACAATCCTGGATAAACATGTATTGGGCCTCAGTCAGTGGCTGGTGAGCAATTGTATGATACATCACTTGTCTGTCTTGGGTTTTATTTCCCTACCTTTTTTTGTCTACTTTAAAAATTCTTTATTGTTATTATTATTGTTATCATCATTACTAGTATTATTTCAATAATTGAACTTTTCTTATCTCAGCCTACAGGTTTTGCCTTTTATTTTATTTATGATTCTCTTACCTGTCCCATCATATAGGTGTGTGTGAGCAAGTGGCTGTGTGGTGCTTTATTGCTGGCTGGGATTAAACCACAATAGCATAGCCTAAAAGTCACAAGTGAAGAGATGAGTACATGTGTACACATATATGCACATATAGTAGTGTGTGTACAGGTACTCTTTAAAAATGTATAGAAACCCTTACATATGCCCTTAGTAGCTACCAATACAGAGACCACTGTTCAGATCTATTTGTATGTAAATACATATGCCTTCTTATGCATGTATGCACACTATACAAATATGTTTATGTAAATGCAAATATACATAGGTACATCTTGGCAAACAAATATAGCATGTAGGCTGATTACATGTCCAAACATCAGCCACCAGTCCAGCACTGAGAAATCTATATGTGCTCTTGCTTCCAGGATTTTTTTAAACTTTTGTGACTATGTCAGCCATTTCCTCTTTTTCTCTTCTTTTTTTCCTTCAGTGGCCAATGCAACACACAGACAGCCTTTCTTGGTATTTTAGAAAAAGAATGGCTGACTGATTTCTATATATTTTACTATTTTTGACAACACTTGCTCTGTGCAAGGAAAATAAAGCTGCC
Source organism: Calyptomena viridis (assembly GCA_013390005.1). NCBI lineage: Eukaryota > Metazoa > Chordata > Aves > Passeriformes > Eurylaimidae > Calyptomena > Calyptomena viridis. The sequence continues at coordinate 71,500 of WEIV01011531.1, read as the reverse complement.
ATAAAGGAAAAACAGTAGGTTCTTTGAGTGCCACATAGATGGAACAATAATTTCTGTATCCTGGTCAGTGTGGTCTGGGTAATAATAAGAGCAGTGCCCCATTCTCATTGCACTCCTCCAAAGTAGGTGAATTTCCAAGTAGAAATGGAAATTCACCGTGTTCTGAGACAGTTTGCTGCTGCCACAGTAGTGTCTCAATCCTCAGTAAAGGTTGGAAAAGGTCGTTGGAACTTAAATGACTAAAACGGATGGGAAGTCCAATTAAACAGAAAGGTTTAGGAGAATTTTGGCCAAATAGTGGTTAACGCACATTTTGTTTTCTGCCTGTTAGTGTTTGAACAGTATAAGCTTAAGATCAGCTATAGTTTGTTCTTAAGCTGTAAGATAGTACTAAGCAAACCAGAAAATATAAGTGGTGTAAATTAGTCTTGTATCAAATAAGGTTTCTTAGATGTGAGATCAGTCTTTCTTAGATGTAAAACTGAACTTCACACAGTGGAAATGGGAACCCCATCCCTGGGTGCATTAAAATGACATTGTAGTAAAAGTAAACAGAAGGAAAGGTTTATTGCCTTTCAATATTTACATTATAGAATTTCGAAGCTGAAAGAGATGAATCTGTGTCACCAAAATATTTCCTCCAGCTATTCCTTAGGCACAGGGTAGTAGTTATGAAGAAGGGACATTCTTTCTTACCACTTATTAACATGTTGTATGAATTCAGTTCCCTCTGTTTCATTTTCTGTAAATCTGGGGGAATGGGAGCTAATGCAATATTAAATAAATTGATGTAAAGACACTAATATTCACAGAGTAAGTTGAAATGTTCTGTAAGAATTTCTTATAGAAAGTGTTTCTACAGTGGAATGATGTATTTTTTTCTAGCTCTCTTTGGAGAAAAGCCAGCTTTTTTTTTAAATTACATAGTGATGGGTGGACTGCAGAGACAAAACAGTTTCAAGAGCTACAAAAGCTCTTTGCATTTTGCGGAATCAGGCCCAGGTGCTGGGAAATCAGTTAATCCGGTGCCTGTTTTGTCTGGTGCTCTATGCTGACTCCAGTCCTGACCTCTCTCTGTCCCAAAGAGCTCTCTCTGTTCCTGATTGCAGCAGCTCTTTGAGAAGGAGATGTAATCTGGTGCTGAACTGGATGCTCATTCCCTCATCTGTCTCCTGTTTCTGCCTCTCTTTTCAGTGCTTCCACTGGAAAATATCACCCTCATTTGCTTTTGTTTCTTTCTCCCTTCGTGTGCTTTCCTTAATGCTCTCTGACTGTGGCATTAGTTGTGGCTGTGCTGACTGCTTCTAGCCCCTCTTGTACCCCAGGAGTTGCAGGACTTACACTCCATGCAGCTTCCAGATCAAAGCAAGGGATGAAGGTGAGGTTTTGTCAACAGCCGTGGTGGACCCTGGTAGTGCCACTGGGCTCTTTGCATGAATGAATTCTCTTCTGCAAGAAACTTGTAAAGATGGTGGGGGGCAAGGAAGATGGTTTTGTCAGTAAGGGTTTCTCTGAAGGTCAGAGGAAACCATATGAGCTGGTGAGAGGAAACTGTCCCATTCCCAGCCTGCCTTTATTGGTCTCAGACAGTATTGCAGTGTGTACTAAAGTGACTGGTGCAGCTGGGGGGCTTCTGACAGAAGACAGACATTTAATTTTTTAAAAATCTTTTTCCCCTCTTCCTTCTATTAGTGCTGCAAGCTGTAGAGCTGGAGGTCGTATATGAGAGAGTTTTTAGATACGTGTAGGAGAAAGATCTAAACGAGCTTATGGTTCTTTTTTGCATATCAAGGTCGGGGTTACAAGGTTACAGTATTTTTCTATTGATGTCTCTGCAAGTAGGGAATTAATTACATTCCCCACCCTCTACAACAAATATTCAAGCAAATATTTAGCTCATCACTTCCCTGTTTTCACACAACATAAGGCCCATTACAGATAAATGTTTGGAGAATCCTGCCTGTGAACACTTTAAACTTTGTTCCATGCTGTGGCGTTTGAAGAGAGGTGAGCAAAGAGATCCTCAAGAGATGTCAGTTTTGACAGGTTTTTTGCACAGGGCAACAAGAGAGGCATTAAAAAAAAGTTTAGAATCCCATAGTATTTCAGTCTAGACATATGGAGGCAGGTCCTCCTCCTCCTCATTCCGTCTGGACCTGGGAAGTGCACTGTGACAGATGGTGTCAGCTGTGGGACAGCTCCATCCTGCCATGGCACTTCTCCAGCATACCCAGAACGTCTTTGCTCTCTTGAAGGAGGAGAGCCTAGCTGAAGGCATGCCTCTTTCTTTGGCTGCCATTGTAGTTGGAAGGAAATACCGGTGCCCTTGAGACCTTTGTGCGAAGGCTGAGGGAGGGAGACATATTCTGGGATGCAGGACCCTCAGCACCTAGCATCCAGCTACAAACAGTGACTCCATCCTTCTGCAGTGGCACCACTTTAAGTTTGTAGACTTAGTCTACACAATACTAAATAAAAATACTTCCTCTGTTGCTCTAATCACATTGTTATTTGAGCAATGCTCACTTTTAAGCCTGTGCTCTCCCATATGTAATGGTAAACGTTTTCAATTTGTTTTTTGCTGGACAAATGACAAAAACATAGAAAAGGCCACTGTGGTTGGTACAATTTGTTTAGCATATTGGAAGCCTCAACAGTGAGAGTAATGTTTGCCTGGCATATGGAGAGTAAAGTACCTTCTTGTACCTGCCAGGGATATTCTAATGAAGCAGGTTCTAGGCATATTGGCTAGGGAATATAGGTATTGGAGAAAAGCTGCATACCTGTGAGTGAGCAATATCTATTCAGTATTTTCCACAGACAACTTTAACATTAGTGTTCTCGTTACAACACATTTTATCACTGAAGTGAAAAGTTGAGTGAAATTGAGTAGTTGTCCCAAAGGAGTTCCTCCAGTTGATATTTGCTTTCATTGCTGCTAGTGAGATTTATTTTTAAATGGAAATCCATCAAATCTTCAAATCTGAATTTGTATGTAACATTCTGACACTTTCTGAAGCAAATTATTTCTTATTGATTGTTGAGCTGACCCCAAATACTATGGAGCCAATTTAAAAAGAACTGTATTTTCCTGTCCAGTGCAGATCCATGTGGTAGCTGTCCTTTAGGGCCCTTGTGTCCATTCTTCCCTAGGGACCAGAGTATATGGTTAAGCTCCTTTATGGCAAAAGCAGTTATGTATCTCTGCTGAGGTCATATGGGATACTGACATTATGTCAGTGGTAAGACCAGAGATAAAAATGGGGACCACTATTGAAAGTAAATGCAATGCCTGGAAAATACTGGTTTATGTTACGGTAAGTTCATGCAAAAGTTTTCAGTTTGGTGACACTAAACTTGCCATTTTGTGTTGTTACAGCTTGAAGCAAAGCATTTCATTGCTAAGTCTCTGTTAGTGAAATGCAATTCTGTGCTAGAAAGCCATCCTAATGGAAACATTCACCTAGCCATACTAAACAGATGTATATCCTGAGATAGGTCCTTTGTACTTGTACAACCCTAGGTGTATTTGAAATACAATGAAGTCAGTAAGTGGAATGTTATTTGCTAAGTCATTGTCTGATACAGTTTTCAGTGTCTTGTGTAATAAGGTTTAAGCCTTAAATGATCAATGGGGCCATCCTAAAATAATTCCTCTCTGCCTTTCAGATGAAATCTTTAAGACACTTGACAGTAATCATTTCCTCACTTACTCATCACTGAACCAAGCTAGACAGATTTAGCTTGTGCTTGCTAGACAAATCTGAGATTTCATTTGCATGAGATGCATTTGGGAGGAGCAGAGTATTCTATAACTGATGAATGTCTATATAAGCTTAATACAGAACTGAATGTAATTGAAGTCAACTATTGTGTTCTGGTAAAGAAGCTGTTGTGATGATGATTTTTTTTTTTTTTTGAGCTCTCAAGCCTTCGTTAGCCAAGAAGATCATTTGTAAATTTAAGCTCTTCAAATTTGTGAGATGTCAGAATTGTGTTAATATAAGGTTTATTCTTTCTTTCCGTGCATCAAACACTAGGAAAGTCTTTAGCTACCTAATAATTTGCCCTTTTACATGTTCCTCTGGCTCTCCAACACAGAGTCATATAAAATAAAACTGGAATGGACCATGAGAGGTTATTTAATCCTTTACGCTTCCACTGTCCAAAACCAAAATCAATTATATCTATGTGAGTCTTGACAACAATTTTTTTTGCCTATAATTAAAGGTCTCCAGTGATGGTTGCTCCTCAGGCAATCTCTTCCAGCGCTCACTGCCCTTAAATTAAAAAAGCTTTTCCTAACATCAGTTCTAACACTTTTTTTCCCTAATTTTTACCAATTGTTTCTTGTCCTTTTCAGCGTAGATACAAAGAAGAGATTGTTCCATTCTGCTTTGTAGCAGCCCTTTTCTATTTGAACACTGTTATAATGTCTCTTTTCAAACTTTCTTCTCTTTTCTAGACCCCTGGTTATTCTCATTGCTCTTGTCAGGACTTCTTCCAATAGTTCCACTCCTTTCTTGAAGTACAGTTCTCCAAACTGGACATGATCTCCAGTAGAGCGCTGTACTATTTGCTTTTATGTCTCCATACATTCCAGGATGCATCTTTCAGTCCACCCAGTTAATGATTTTCTGTGTGTAGCTGTTACGTTTTTACTTCTTCTGTCATGTTTTACCTCTGCACTGCATAGGCTCAGTCTAGAACATAGAATTTCCCCATTATTGTATAGGGATGAATATTTGTAAACTACAAATATCTTCTCTGTGTCCTTCTTAGATCTAGAAACACATCCAAGGTACAAGTTACTTTTCAGGGCTACCATGAGGTATGACTGTCTATGGCCTGTGACATAGGTGAGGAGCATAACAGCTGGCCATCCTGGCTTCCCTGTTCTGCAGGCAATTATTCTCTGTTACTATGTTTTATTATTCTCTGTTACTGTTAGGTAAAATGGAGGTTAAATATAATAAACAAGAGGGAAGTTCAGTTTGTGTACCTGAATCCACAGTGAAATGCCTTAAACACATTGCTGTGACACAGACATGAACTTTGCCACTGTCAAATGCCAGTCAGTTACTTTTTTACCTTAATATTAACAAGAATGAGGTAGGGTTTTTTTAGAAACAGAATGAGAAATCTAGTTTCTCAGAGTATTTCAGTAAGGACAAAATAAGTATTTGTATTTATTCACTTAGAGGTTTTGGCTAATGAGCACTGCTGCAAAACCAGTTCCATAATCTCAGGTTCACAATCGCGATGTGAGGAATATACTTTAGAAAATATTGACTTTAGGTGGCTTTCTCCCCATTGCTTAGAAAAATCTGTGGGAAAGTGATACTTTTATAAATCCAGAAATGGTACCTTATTTTCCGTGATTCCTTTCTTCACTTATTACAGAACCTGAAGTTTCTGTAGCAAGGAAAGAAGAAGACTTGATGCTTCCACCGCAAAAGAGCATTTATCCTCAAATCCCAGTTCATGCTACAGCCAATTCTATTTAATCTTACTGATGCCTATGCTGTGCCTTTTCTGTAGCTGAGGACACTGCTTTAGTCTGTAAGGCTAATACAGAATCCTTCAGAACAACAGCAGGGTTTCTCTTGCAACTACATAAATGTTTCTCCCTCTTCTAGACAGTATCATGCCTTCCCCCCCCACCAAATAAATACATAACACTTCTAATGTTCCCATTATGTTTGTCTCAAGATGTAATTGTGGGGTCTGCACTGGCATCAGAACAGCCACGTGCCCATGCCTGGCCATGTGCAGACACCAGAGCTACTGCCACATCACTGATGGCTGTGAAGATGTTGTGATGACACTTTTTGGATCAAAGGATAGTTGTGACTGCAGTGAAGTCCTGGGTCCTCTACATGTGTTAAGGAAACATTGTCACTAAACAAGCTAAAGAAATTCAACCCAGCCTTTTTTAGTTCTTTTTTACTGCTACTTTGAGTCTGTTTCTCCTTATATATATATATATCCTGCTTCAGGGAGTGCTTCTCTGTATCTTCCTACAAGTCTTCTGAAACTAAATCAATCTCTTTTCTCTTCTGGAGTTCTCTACAAAACTAGAAGTTATTCAGAACCTATAACTAATTTGTAAGGTGGAAAAAAATTGTAGGGAAGGTTGAAATAGTTCTGCCTTATTGTTTAGGCATTCTATTCATCATGCTCCTATTTTCAGTTGGGAGTCAAGGAATCTTTCCTGTCTGTTAATCCAGGAGCCACTCTGGCAGTCACACTTGCAGCACCTCAGCTAGGCAGAGGCCCCTTGCCACCTACACACTCCACTCTCACATGGTCAGACAAGGTTTCCTTACCAGCTCAACCCAAGGTTTCCCATAGAAGAGTCTCAAACCTCTAGATCCTTGAAATAATTTAATCTTGGTGCAATAAGTAAATAACAAAGTAACAGCTTGAGCTGGATACCTTGGAGGAGGGACCCTGTACAAAGGAATCTGTGGGCTTTTATATCCTCAGGGTAAGTGAGCCAGAGTCTGGGGGTCCTGTGACAGAAAAAAGCAATTGATGATACTCAGGATGCAATAGGTGAACAATTTGACTAACTCTGGAGGTGCTCTACCTAGCTAGCTAAACATATGCAGGCTCCAGGTTATTGCTCTTTTTCATGGCGGTCATCTAATTTGCCACGCTATCAACAGCCATTTCCCTTTGGAGCATACCTGTGTCCAGTCTGCACCAGAAATCATGTTTCCTGCTTAATAGTACCAGCTTGGAGAGGAATTTTAATATTGGCGGCTAGCCGAGTTTAGCACATAATTTTTCCTCACTTTTTTGTCACTCCCTCTCTATCTGCAACTTCACTTGATTGCAGAGAAATGCTTTTCAGCGTTGTGAAAAGACATCTGATTAGGGCTATCATTAACCCATGAGTGAAACTTATAAGTTTAGCTGGAGAAATTCCTTGAATGCTTTAGAATTGCAAAGTTGCAATTTTTAAGAAACCTTAGAACTAGATTGTTAATTTGTTTTAGCTCTGCCTAAAACAAACTCTTCTTTCTCAGCAGATTTATAGGAAACACAATTTAATGTGCATCATTTTTCCCCTCCAAGTGTTTTAGATGTCATGAAATTCTACTGCTGATTATCAGGGCTGTGTGTATCTGGACTACCTCCTCCCTGGCCATCCATTTATACTGATCAAGTTCATCAAACAAAGACAATGAACAGTTAGTATTCCTTTGTTAAAGAGTGTTTGGAAGCAGTCCTCATGGAAAAGGATTAAAAAATAATTTCATCAGTCTTGTTTCATTTTTGGAATATAAAGCAGTTCTAAATTGGAGGAATGAAAGTTACTTTTCAAATGCTCTGTGCATAGGTTTTGCTAGTAATTTTCTTCTCCTTTCTCTTTTCCACAATATCTTCCAAATTAATATAATTGTTAATTATATATATATATAGTATATATTATATAATTGCTTCCGAAAATAACTGTAATCTAGATGTGTATATCTGTATCAGGAACCATGTCCTTGACTCCCTTAGACCTTCTCTGATACGTGTATCAGATGCGGGATGAACTCAAGCTTTTGTCTGGTTAAACAGGTGAGATCAGCTTTGTTTAGGAAGCATTTGATAAACATGGACAAATGCATGGGCACTGCTTTCACTGCTTTGCTTACTTCTCAGTTGCTGTGGAAGCCACATCCCAGAGTGGCACTAAACTATGTCCAAGTGAGGGACAGTACTCTGAGTCAGTGGTGGCCTCATTTGGAGTTACAGGTGTGGGTTTCAACCAGTATTTTGGCATATACTTCAAATTAGTTCAGAGACTGCTTGTGAGACTACAAGATAGGAAGTGCTATGCAGATGGTAGATTCTTCGGCTGGCAGCAGAAGAATAAACTCTAAGAAACTAGTTATTTAAGCTTATGTATTTGAACTATAGAATGAAGTTTTTTGTCCAAGACTTTTTATTTGACTTCATTTTTAATGATATGTTGTAAAGTAGAATGACAAACACATAAAAATATAAAAAAGTTTCACTGAAAGCACTGGTGACAGGTCAGGTCAGAACTGACAGCTGCATCTTCTCCTTTACCAGGCAGTTTTAACAGTTGGGAAGGATGTGTTTTATCTGTCCTGGAAACCGCGCTGAAGTATCTGTTGATTTCATTAAAACACAAAGATTCATGGGTTATGAGGCCAGAAAGAGCCATTATGATAATCTAGGCTGATTTGCTATATAATTAATTCCTGTCTATGTCTTTTAGAGAAAACAAGATACTATTTTAATTTAAAATTTGCCAGCAGCATAGAACATACCATAACCTGTAGTAAATTATTTCAGTAGCAAATTATCCTCATGTAAAAATAAGACATGATATTTTAAAATGTGAACTTCAATTTCTAGTCCCCAGATTGCATTGTTCCTTTGTCACATGAATTGAACCCTCTATTGACACATCCCATTTTCTGCATAGGTACTTGTAGATTGCAATTGACTCACCTTTTAACCTCTACCTATTAAACAGACTGAATTTGAATGTTCTTCCCTATGGGACACACATTCCAGTCACTTAATTATATTCCTTTTTCTCATTCTTGAACCTTTAGTTTAAGAATTGAGCTGTGGTTATCAGAAGCTGCCTTTGCATTTCTCTCTTTTTGCCAAGGATTTGCCTTAGTTTTACACCCAAGGGTTATTTTTATCCTTTTTTAAAATTATGCTGAGGATTCTGGTGTGTCTGATTATATGTCAAGATATTGATGTCCAAGTGTGTCTGTCAATAATACCTCAAGTCAGCTATGGAAATACTTGTACCTTTTTCCTTAAGCACAGGTGCTTTTTATATTTCTCAAGGTAGTTTTTGTTGTTTGGTGGTTTTTAGTGTTTGGCTTTTGTTTTGCTTGTTTTGTTTGTTTCTTTTTTGTTAAAGAAAATAACTTAAAACAACAAACACTTGAATAGCAGGGATTCAGATGAGGGTGGATATGTTTATTTGAAAAGATTGAATTCAGAACTCTTATATCTGTTCAACACCCTTTCTCCTCTCTTCCTCAGGTCTTCCTTTGTGCTTACTTTCTTGGTCTGTATTTTCGAATTTGCTCTCAGATTCTCCATTGTTATTGGCTTTCTGGTTAACAACTAAGTTCATGTAATTTTCTCTAGTTCCTTTGAAAGTCTCTTGTCTCAAAGATTCTCCAGCTGTGGTACTGATATGACTAATGAAATACAAGGCAGACAGCATTAAACCTCGAATAAACCCAGATAATAAATGCCTTCTCTGCATTTCCCCAGAAGAGATGGGAGCTGTTACTCAAGTATCCACAACATCAAAGAGGGAGATGTAACCTGTATGTGGCTCAGCTGTTTGTGGAAACTGCTGACGTGAATGTGATATTCTTTCTACCAGCAACTGCAGAGGTTGCTGAAAACATATTACTGAGTCATAGCTAGGTACAACCCAGCACCAGCTATCAATGATATGCAAGGTACTGTGCTACCTGTCTGCTCCTCCTGTATAGAAAGACTGGGTCGAGATATAGTTAGAGTAGTGTTGGTTTGAACAACTGTTAGTAGTATCCTGTAAGGGCAGTTCCCCTATGTTAGGATCATTAAAGCCACAGTTCACTCAGGCCAGGCATTCTCTTTCCCACCAAAGCAACTCCATACTGGGGTGAAAACCAAAATGCAACTTTGTGCCAAAGTTGTAAATCCTAGTGAGCCTGAAGAACAGTCAATCCATATGGTGTGGTCAATCAATAGTGGTGTGTGCAAGTGCTGTTTAGGGAGAACATGTGAGCATAGCTACTAGCAGTGGAGCATTCCCTTATGTTCCCACAGCATACATTGCTATTGGTTTACAATTGTTAGACGATCCATTCCTTCCTTTTTTCCTTTAGTATCACTTTGTGAACTTGCTGTCCATTTTATTTCTGGTTGTTTTTAGCCCTACTTCCATGATGTCCAATGGCAGCAAGTTACAGAAGTTCTCTACCCTCTGTGTAAATAAGTATTACTAAAAATCCATTTTAAAATAATTTCATACAAGTTTCATTGAGTGCCTCTAGTTCTATTATTGCTGGGTTTGGCAAAGACCATTTCTACATTAACATTCTCTATCTTCTGTAAATTCCAATCATAGTTTTCTCAGCCCTGGCCTTTTCAGGCTCTCCTCATTAAGTATCCTGCTCCATCCTCTTAGTTATTCTATTTATTTTCCTCTTTTACTTTGAGAAGCAGAGACAGGACTTCATGCAGTGCTCAGAACTAAAGTCTGAGGTACACCTTATTGTCTGGTAAGAGGGGAGGCTGTAATGAATCCCCTTGCTATGTCAGTGGGAGGATGTGTATGGTCTGCCTAACGAGAGCACTTGACATTGAGCATCTTAATCCATAGAATGAAACTACTACAGTCCCACAGTTTGAAAATGTATTTTATTCCTGTTATAGATATTAATACATTTGATGTTTTTGAAGCCTGTGTGAGGGCAGAGCACTTCATTGGGAATTGCAGCAAAGCAAGCTACTGTGGGTCAATAGTGTCCTCTGCTGGAAGGAACTACAGCTTTGTGCCATGTCTCCAAATGGGATTTAACAGCTGGCTTCTCACTGTGTTTTGCCTTTGCAACAGGAAAATCTGGTGCTGTGTTGACTGCACTGAGGAAATTCTCCTGTAATGCTTTGTGAACCCTGGAAATTCTTTGCTTACTATGAATGTGTTGAATTGTGATTTCATTTATTTTTTTCATTCTGAAGTCACCTAATTTAGAAGCTTATCCTTCATTCTCTCCTCTTACCTTTAATATTTATTGCATGCACATTTCTCTGACCTCCCTGTCCTAATTGTGGAATTAACAATGCATATGTCCTTCCCCTTCTCTTTTCATAAAAAATTGCTGACAACTCGTAATGAATTCAATAAAAATTGTGCTAGTTGCAGAAGTGCTTTTGATTGCTATATGTGCCAGCTCTGGCTTTAGGAAGCATGGAAGGTGGTTGAAAGAAATACAGTTTACAAATACTTCAGTTTTGTGCCTTCTTCATTTCCTGCCTCTGTGAGAATGGTATGGGGACAGAGAGGAGTCTGCTTCCCAGGAATTAATTCTGTATCTGAAAGAAGGAAAAGAATAGGAGGTCTGGACTCCTCAGTAAGACAGGCATGCCCAGGAGTGCTGTTGGGAGTCTTCTCTTAGCTTGTAGCAAGCTTGTCTTTCAATCCTTGTAGCAATGCAAAGCCCAGAGTTCTGATCCTTAACCCAGAGAAAGAGTCCAGGCACTGAATATATACAGGTTTTTATGTGTTAGCACAGAAGACTGTAGGTTTCTTGAAATGAGGGCAGGCTATGCAGGTATCGCAGTGGTAAGTTTGTGCCTGTAGTAATCTAAGATTTTTTGGTCAGAGAAATTTTGTCTTTGCTTGTTTTTTTTTTTTTCTTTAGGAGCCACAGGGCAATCACTAACAGTTCACAGTAACTTTCTGAAATTTGAAATTTTTTTGCATCTCTCTCCTAATGGTTAAGTGGACTTATAGGAATAATAGTAAAATGGCAGTGGTGATACTGAGTTCCCTGCTGTGGCTAGTAGAGATGGACATGGAGGGTACACTTTGTTATGTATTTTCTATGGGATTTATGCAAATATAACAGCACGATACCAGACACACACTGGATTTTATGTACAAAAGCTTTTACAGCTGAGTCAGCCTGTGGTAGAGTAAATTGTTCTCACTGCCCTTCAGTTAAATATTTTCTTCTGACTGCTTATCTGATCTATAGTTATTGCAAAGTACCCATTGGTGTGATTTCTATACACATTCCTGGTTCAGCTCTCTCCCTCTGTCATGAGACTCTTGCACTGTCTCCTTTCTGCTCCCCACTGCCTTTTGGGAGAAGTTTATCTCCCATGGTTGAAAGTAATTGGGGTATTTGTATTGTATGCAGGATTGATGTATGATACTTTTCCTTTTGTCTGGCAGGTTGTTTATAAGAATAATGACATTCGTCTGGAGCTGTCTCGCTTGGCACGGATTGGTGATACTAAGATGAAGATCTATGGGGAAGTGAAATTCGTGTGTGAAAATGTGGCTACACTGGATCCCATCAGCTTTGAGACACCTGAGGCCTATATTAGTCTGCCTAAATGGAATACCAAAAGGATGGGCTCTATCTCATTTGATTTCCGAACCACTGAACCTAATGGACTGATCCTTTTCACCCATGGCAAGCCTCAGGAGAGGAAAGATGCCAGAAGCCAGAAAAACACAAAAGTAGATTTCTTTGCAGTTGAGCTTCTAGATGGAAACCTCTACTTGCTGCTGGACATGGGCTCTGGGACCATTAAAGTCAAGGCCACCCAGAAGAAAGCCAATGATGGAGAGTGGTATCATGTAGACATTCAACGAGATGGAAGATCAGGTAGAGTGATGACTAGATTTATGATTTTCTTAACTCGATTTATGTTTCAGATTCAGACTTAGGGCTGTGTATTAATTCTTAGAACCTTCCAAACCTGTTAGATATGAGTCACTTTCTTAAAAAAGCTTTTTGCTACTTCAGTGATGTTTATCCAGCAAAAGCAAAGATGTGAATGGCTAGGTTTAGTGTGAATTATGGATAGCACATTGCAGAGGCAGTCTAATAATATTTTATTCACAATCCTCAGATATTCGGGACCTGTCTTTGCAATTGCATGCATAGTTACAGTGATGAATTCTTTGTAGGCCATGGTGAGCTTTAAGATCCTTCAGAACCATTGATCTCAGTTTGAGAAATTCTCACTGATCTCCTTTGGGTTTCTGCATCTGGGATCTTGTCATGAGGAAAATAAAAGTAACGGGCACAACCAGAGACAAAATCATGTCAACAAATCAACACTTTCATCCCATTCTGTTTCCTTTACCATCTTCTCATTTTCAAGTATGTGTTTTAGTTTATTTCTAAAAATACACCTACCTTCCAATTACTAAGAGGTATTTTCTTTGTCTGTAGTGCTGAATATCAAGCTGACATATTAATGATGTACTCTGAAATTGTGGAGTAAAACAAAAATGATCAAATATTGCGGATTCATCTTGAGACTATGTGAACAATTGTACTTAAATTTTTTCCTAAACCATTGGGATCTCAAACTCTTCCCTTCAAAGGGAACTTTGCTTACATTTGCAAGTGGATTTGGGATTTGTCTGGTGATCTCCGGATGATAGCTTTAGATCCTAATTTTATGTTTCCAGTTGCTGAACACCATCAGTACAGAGAATGCTTCCCTTGAAGTTTTTGAAGAAGCTGACTTTCAGATACTATGCAAGGCCTAGCTGTTTGAACAGGTCTTTGCCTGAAGCTATTTTTTTCTTTGATGATGTGAGTAGTTTGTATTTGGCACGGCGCTCTACTAGGACTTAGTATGTGTGGTTAAATATTGCTATCTCCTAAAGACATTGATAGGAACATTTTACAAAGGAAACCATAAATAAACAAGTGAAGCTTTGATTTCATTAGAATTACTAAAATTTAATTAACTTCCAAGGATAAACTCAATTATTTGCATTCAGTACTGTCTTCAGTTTTGCTTGCTCAGCTGGGGACTGGCTGATCCCTGAAGAGGCAACTACAGAAAGGGAAGAAACAGAAATGACTAGGTTCTCTGCAAAGTATGTGTGTAAAACCCTAGGAAGAGGTTCATTTGGATTAGGAGGGTGTGACAGATGGCATTGCTACTTGATGAATGAAACTGTAGGACTGACTGGTTTGTTGCTTGGCAGAGAGATTTGTGATATTCTGGACACTGATTAGAGGTAACAAATTTTGAATTAGAAACACTTTTCTCAGCAAGAAGGAACATGTTACATTCCTGTCTTTTTTTTTTAATTGTATTTTCTGCTGACAATGAATACTTGGTTAATGATCCTAGTGACTGATGTCTTGTGTCCTGAGAAAACCAGGATACTGACATTGATTTCTTTACATCATACCGTTTAGCATCAGTCACTCTTACCCAGTGACACTTTCAATGAGAAAGGAGTTGAAGATCTCTTCTTGTTTAGTCCTTTTCTCCCACATGTGGACTAGAGAATGGTTACACCTTGAAGGGTGTGGGATTTTTTCCCATTGTGGATGCTTGTCATCTAGAAACTGAAATAATGAATTAACTTAATGGAGGCTAAAACCAACCATTGGGGTTTAATGAGCTAGTGACCTAGAGGTTCTGATTCTCATTAGTACTCATTACTACTAAAGCAGGCAGGCCTCTATTAGGTGTCATCTCTCCCCTTCTTTTTTCTATTTCTCTAACAGTCTAAAACTTCAGGTTCTGCTGAGCTTAGTAAAATAGCCTAAAAATCCAAATATTCCCTATTGCAATGCACTAATGCAGGAGCACTACTGTTGGGAAAGCTTGGCAGTCATGCTCAGATAACCTCTGCCACCTCTAGTCCCCTAAGACCTTTTGTATGTTTTGGTCTGTGTTGGCTGCCAGAGCAACACAAGCTGTTTTTGTGTCTCTACTCTGATGGAAGCTGGCAGCATGGACTTGGACACCTAGCATCGTGTATCCTTTCTGTCCTTGGGGAAAGCTCCCGCAAAGTGTTCACACCACCTGTCATAGTTTCTAGCTGTGAAGCAGTGAGCATTTTACACAAGACAATGTTTTCAGCTGGTAATCAGTGCTAAAACATACATAATGTCCCACCCACTCAGACACTAAAAGTCTTACTTGAAGGTTTAGTTTATAGTTACATCAGTGCACTGCTTTGTATGCCAGCTCTGCCCTCAGTAACTGGGGTGTTTCATTCTGTTAGTTCTTTGATCCTGCACAAAGGGCCTAAGGCACTGGAAAGGAGATGCTTGGATGCTTCTGGTTTCTCAAGATGGACTTGGATCTACTTGGATCTACTCTAAACAGTTTCAAACATGGGACGTGGTGCAGGGGAAGCGGGGGGGTGTGGACAGGGGAGGAAGGATGTTAGCTCACGCGAGTGCTCCTCCCTAGGGTCAGTACAGAATTTCTCCATCTTAGCAGCTTGGTTTTAAAAGTGTGGGGCATCCAGACTAGTACCATCTCCTAACGGGAATCGTTGCAGGGTACAAAACACTGGCAGAATGTTTAGGATGCTGTCTAGCCTATTTCTGTTTGTCATCTCACCATCTTTCTCCAGGTTTTACAGTTCTTAGTATCCCATATTTCTTGTCTTTTGGGGGGTTTCTTTACCTTTGTGGCTTTTGCAGGTGATATGTTCTCTCCATAGTAGCAGTTGTTTGGTGCTCAGCCCTCCAATATTTTGGTTTTAGGCTTTAGAGTAATATGTACTCTACAGGCTGCTTTTGAGAAGTAACAGTAGAGATACTGGAAGGGGGTCTGCAGTCCTGTGGGTCTGTGACATGCTGCCTGTGCGACTGTATGTGCATTGTCACATCTTTTCTTACTTCGTAAAAGTGAAAATGTCTGCGGTGCTGCAGCTTGTTTTTACAAAATGATTCATCGAATAACTCTGGTTCTCTTTGAGCCTTTAATTTGTAATGCCTGTGTTGCTTCTGACATTGCTGCCTCTGACATTATTCCTCAATTATTACTGAACATCATGCACATGAAATACCTTGTGTCTATGTCATATGTGCTGTTCTCTAAGAAGACTCCTATTACAACTGAAGAAAAAGTGTGTGTATATGTCTGTAATTTCTCACAGAGACACAAAACACTCTCCCACTTTATTGTAGGGGTGTATGATAAATGCAATGATGTGGAATTAATCTTAAAGCTTGGATAGTGTCTCTGAAGACAGACTGTCTTAATGACAAGGCAATCGGATGTGATGATTTATAGCTAGGGAAAGTGAATTACTGATTTTTAGATGAGTGTCTGATGGGCAGATGTCCCTCTCAAGAAAGCTGCTGAATGTGCTTCAGAAGAGTACACTGCTCTGGGATGTGAAAGACGTGCATTATTGTTCCCTGTTTTCCTTTCGATGCACTGCCTGACCTTAAACAGGTCACTTTGTTTTTCTATATCTGTTTTATATCGTTTGATTATATTTTTCTATTATATGTTCTGATTATTTTATGTGCTGGGAAAATTTCTAGAAATTTATAGAAATGGCTTCAATGCATTATACCCACATCTTGCTTGGAGCATATAGAAGCTGCCATGGTTCTAATAATAACTGTTCTTCAGAAATAACCTCTGTCTCTCTCTACCTCACATCTCCTGTTTATAAAATGGAAATTAGAAAACTTTGTAAAACCATAGTACATTTTATTTTGGAACAAACTTCTGGAGATTTCTAGTTCAATCTAGACTTTCTTCAGGGTCATATTAGGATGGTGGTTCCACAACCCCTCTAAAGTTTCTGTTCCTATATTTGGCTACTCTTTTAGTAAAAAAAGTCCTTTTCTATTCCCTTATGTGGTGGTTTAGGAATAGCACTCCTCAATTTATTGCTCCCACTCAGATTCTCCAAACCACGCTGCCACTCTCTCGCTTCCCCTCTCCTTACCTCCTGTGATGGGCTGGAAAGGAGAATCGGAGGCACAAAAGGTTAAGATTATGGGTTGGGATAAGCATAATTTACTGGAAACAGCAGTAAGATAAGAAAACAAAGAGTAACAGCAACAATATTATAACAAAGTTACAAAGGATTGATTCACATGCGAAAATGCTCACTGGAGCTCCAACCAACTGCAGCTGTGCCGCTCCAGCTGCTCTCTCTGGCTTGGGACTGGTACCGTGCCACCATTCCTTCTGGATCGGAACCAGTGTTGTTCCACTGCTCTGTCTACTTGACCAGAGGGAACACACTTGCCTGACTGGAAGGAATCCCTTCTCGTGGCCTTCTTGTCCCTTTCCCCCATGCCAGGCACTGATGTGAGGTGGTATAGAATAATCTCTATGTCCCAGCCGTGCCCCCTCCTGGCTGCTGCAAAAATTAACACTGTCCTTGGCTGGAACCAGGACACTTTATTGCAACTTGTGATCAGTGGCTCTTGTCACTGTAAGTGCACAGTGCTGACTCATGTTCAAATTATTGCCTGCGTTATCTCCAGGTCCTTTTCCCCTCCTGGCTGCCATAGCTGGTTAGTCTGCAGCCTGTACTTCTGTGTGAAGCTATTCTGACCCAGGTGTAGGACTTTGTATTTATTGTGTTTGACATACATTAAATATTGCTATCAGTTCTTTGATCCACGTTGTAAAGTTTTCTCTGAATGGTAACCCAGTGCTTTCTCAAACAGATCAACCATTCTCCTCAAGTTGATGTCACATACAAACCTGACAATATCTATTTAGTTCTATCATCCAGGTCCACGTTTGGGTGTACTGATGAAGTGTTTCCTGAAAGAGCTGTATAGTGTAAATTAATATGCTTTTGCTTATCTATTTGTCTCTGCAGTTCTTATACCATCAAGTTCCTATATGTTCTTAATAAATCTTTGCTTTGCTGGATGAATACCATTGAATAATCCTCAGTTTGTACATATTATTTAGCTGTTGCATTGTTATGCTTCTGACTTTATAATGCAATTTTGGATACAGGCACATGATGAACTGTATGGAAATACAGTGGTTCAACAGGAGAGGAAGCTGTGTGATAGAAACTATCTGTTACAAATGCATTTGTGTAGGGAGGAATCTTCACTCTCCTCTGCTAAACCTTAAACTTCACTCAGTTGTTCGAAAAAAGTGAGCTAAACTGAGACTGTAATTGAAAGCACTGATGTCTCCTTATCCCCCTCATTTAGGTACTATATCGGTGAACAGCAGACGCACCCCATTCACTGCTAGTGGGGAGAGTGAGATCCTGGATCTGGAAGGTGACATGTACCTTGGTGGGCTGCCTGAGAACCGGGCAGGACTCATCCTTCCCACTGAGCTCTGGACAGCAATGCTGAACTATGGCTACGTTGGCTGTATCCGAGACTTGTTCATTGATGGACGAAGCAAGAACATCCGGCAGCTGGCAGAGGCACAGAATGCTGCAGGAGTCAAGTCCTCCTGCTCCCGCCTCAGCACCAAGCAGTGCGACAGCTACCCATGTAAGAATAATGCAGTCTGCAAGGACGGCTGGAACCGCTTCATTTGTGACTGCACTGGCACCGGCTACTGGGGTAGAACATGTGAGCGAGGTAAGTGGAGTTTTCTGACCTCAGGTACACAAAGCTGAAGGTGCACCAAAACGAAAACAAAATCCAGTGTTCTCATGAGACTTTCCCGTGCCCTTGTTGGTCTTCCCAATGCTAAATTACATAATAATGATAATTTCCTTCCAGTTTTTCCACCTTCATTTCATGAACTTACTTAGCTGCTTTACTTCCTAAGTTTTCTGAAGTCCTTGTCTTCAGGTTCCAGTGTTTCTTTGGCTAAATATGGTTTGTGTCCTGAGGCAGAAAATGCAGATGCATGTGTGAAGTCTCAGACTGGAAAAAGTACCAAATGTGAACTTAAGTTATGGAGATTTTTCTTGCATGGAACACATGATGAAACCTAGTTCTATCTAGTCTTCCTCTATTTTTTTTTTTTTTTTTGTGTAGTAGGATTTCCTTGATAGCTGTTTATTGGTAAAGCCAGCTAATGAGATAGTGTTAACAAGCTTATGTCCCTGAGTTCACCTCTGATAAGTTAAATCTGTAGGAGATTGATGGGAGATTGTATCTTATTTGTCCTCATCTTGAACGGTGATTTAAAGACATGTAATTGGAGATATGAGGCCCAAGTAATGCTGGTAGGCAGGCAAAACTTTCTGTGTGTTATAGGCCACATGGAAAGGAATTTACTAATGTAAGATATCTGAACTATATATTTCTCAAAATATGTAGGTGGTTCCATTGATTGTTGTTTCCTTATTGTCCTGATGCCACCATCAGAATGAGACAGTTGAGTGGTTTTAAACAAAAAGATGGAGCTAAGATCATTTAGAAAAGAGAATACTCTTGAAAGGGTGTTTTCTTATATTGAAACCAATCTTTCTGTTACTATTTGGCTGTTAGCACTGCATTCAGGTTGAACTGCATTCACAGTACACCCAAGAATTAACTGTAAACCATTAGCAGAGTCTTAAGGCTTTCAGCACCTTCTTTCTATCACCTCAGCTGGAACAATGGTTATAGCACATTTTAGAATTGCAATTTCAGATATTTTTGAACTTCTGCCATAAATATTTGAGCAGCTCCTTTCCAACTCAGTGTCCCCCTTATGCATTTTTTAATATGGATCATAGTAGCATGCTACTTACGAGAAAGAACATGAAAGTTAGGTACAGTGCATAAAATATTAGCCAGAATTGAGATTTGTAATTCATTAACTCTCCAGAGGATTTTCTTCTTTGCAGAAAATTTTTGTTAATGATCAAAATTCTTCCTATAGACTGGATGGGATTTTTAGGTTTTACAACATATTATCTGTGATCGTTCATAAAGCTGCTCACAGCCAGCAGTTCTTAGCATGCTGCCCAAAGCAACAATAGTAGTTAATTGCCAGTGGGCCTTAAAACAGTTGAAGCATCATGACTGCCATCCATGCTGGGGAAACATGGGTGAAAGTGTAACATTCATGGGCATTGGCTCAGCAGTCCTCTCCTACAGACTATTAGAAAATTCTGGAAAACATGTGATAGAGGTTTTCTTCACCAAAGCCTTGGGGATTGTTTTGTCTAGTTGTTGTGTGATTAGGTTTTACATAGTCATGATAAAAGGCTCTACCATAAATATATTCTTCCCTCACAAAATTGCATTTATGCTTGCCTGTGATCTTTATTTAGTATTAGGATTGATCAGCTCTGTGATTCAGGACTTTTTGGACTCTGTCTTATGTCCATCTCCTGGACCTGGATCTCAGGAGAGAATCCAAAGCTAAACATAAAGTGACATAAAGAACAGGATTCATCTCATGTACATTTAGATATCTATGCTGCTAGTTTTTACTTCTTTTATTGTCAAGTGAAAAGAAATCAGTAGGTTAAAGGCATGTAAGCATTTTAATTTGGGAAACATGAATCTCAAGTCTGGCCTGAGATAACTTGGCTTTGCTCTGACAAGCATCAGTCTGAATTAAAAAAATAAATTTATGAATGAATGTCTAGTGTGGGAGCTTGAGATCATAATAAATATGTTTTAGTATTGCTGCACTCCAGAAGTTAACTGTTTGTGGTGCAGAGGAATTGACACTCCAAACTCTGAGGCTACCAGACTGACAAAAAAGAGTAAGTCTTTTGTGAGGTGGGGACACAAAGTGAAAAAATAGAAAAGAAGGCAATAGACAGCACACAATTCCTCCTGCAAGTGGTGCTCTAACTGCCTCGCAGTGTGGTAACGATCTCACCTTCCCCTGCTCCCTGAGCTCTCTTGTGCTCATGTTATATATGGTGAAGAGAAAGATTTGATCATGCCAGAAAGACTCCTCATCTGAATGGCAGTTTTTGGATGTCTCTTAAATAAAGGGCAGGCACAGTGAAGTGGAGGCTATAATTGCCAGTACATACTGAGACTTTGTACTGAGGTTGCTAATTTTGAGTAGTGGTGTGCTGGGCATTAGGGAAAAAACCCTTGGTGCCTGTACTGTTGATAGTATTTAATCATTCCAGCATCCTAGGGTTTTAGAAAGAGTAGAGTACCAGAGAACACTGTCTGCAGTGCAGCTTCTCTGTTCTGAAGGACCTTGTTTCAATGGTCTGCTTTTTTGCTAGTTTGAAATAAAGGACCTAAAATATCTGAAATCCCCTGGGAATGCTTTCCAAACACCAGACATAGGGCAAGCTTTGAGATAGTTGGTAAAAAGATTCCTCTAATGCAATGGGTATCATACTTCTTTCTCTTGTATGTGAGCTGCCTTCACAAACTGAACCCAGTAGAAATTAGGGTGAGTTGCAAGTCTTGTTGGCAAGAAGGGCTGGAGAGCTGTTGCAGACATGCAGGAGAGTGGGAAGGGTGGGTTAGTGCAGCTTTTGTGAAGCATCTTTGGTGGTTTTTTAAGTACTTGATGTCTTATTTACCCTTTGTCTTCTAATTTACTAGTATTTGACATCAGTTGCAACATCAGGTCACTGTTAATTGCAATTAGGAAGTTAGAGGTAGGAGCTGGGATCTGGCTCATGGAGGATGATGTACTTCTTTGCTATGATGACAAAGTACCTCCTCACAACACATGGACTTTTCTGAAAAGGACCCCAAAGCCCTGGTATTAAACAAGCAGAGGACTGGACCATGTGTATTCAAATTAGCTATTTTCTGTAGCTGCAGTGAAAGTGCCATGGGCTCAAAAAGATGCATGAGGTCTGTTTGGTGGATCCTAAAAACTGTGCATGCTTTCCTTCTGCTGGAACACTGTGAGAGGGACTGCAGAAGACAAAAGCCCAGGAAGGACACAAAGCAAAAGACAACTGAAAATTGGATAATTTCAGGCCAGTGAAAATCAAATGTTGTTGATCATTTGCTTTTTAATGCTTTCTCCTATTTAATTGACTTGACTGGAGTTTGTTTGTTTGGGATTTTTTAGGGGCTATATCCTGATAATATTGGAAAAGGCAGGTTGATATGAGACTTCTGACCATTTAAGACTGAAATAAAAGACATTGAGGTTTAGATTTTAAACCTCTGGAGTTAATTGCTTGGAACTGGAAATAACAGCGTGAGTCCTTTCCACATAAGGGGTGGGAGCAAGGGGAAAAGTCTTATTCCAGGATTTTCCTTTCTTGAGCTGCACCTGATGCTCATTGTATAAAGACAGAAATATCCCATTCCAGTTCTTCTCCCGAGGGCTGGAACCAGGGATCCTTACTGTTTGGTTTTGCTCACAGATGGACAACTAACACCGTGAGCAAACCAGGCTTTTTCTGTGTTTTGTGCCATACTCTCTGTGACCAGCGACATACCTGCTGTTAACAATACCTGCTGATGTTGAGCATAGGGATACACATTTTATTATCTCACAAATATCTTTGCAGCAATGTTTACTAAGAAGAGTTTAGTGATAATACACATCTGTCCATTATATATGCAATAAAGAGAGATGTTGTAAAATTACTGGTAATAAGAAATTCTACAAAATCATTTACTACATAGTATAAGTGCTGCATGCTTTGCTGTCTCAAGCACAGGTATTGGCATAGATTTTTTTTTTGTTTTAGTGAAGCTGTTTGACAATGATTATCTCTTTGAAGGATTTTTTAAAACAACTCAAATATGTTGATGCTTTCAGTCCTGTTCAGACCTCCCGAGTCTGCAGTGAAATGCTAGATAACTGCTGAGAATAGATTTTCCTGTAGGACTAATGGTTCCCAGGAGTGACGGACACATTAGGAGAAAAGTCTTTACTGCAGTCTTTTAATGCTTTTAATCCTTGCTAGATTTTAAATAGTGAAAGACTTTAGGAAAATCAAAACATCAGAATATTTCTTATGATTTTGTGATATAAAGTGAAAGATGTTAGAAATCAGATTTGTTCTAGACCTCATCTCTTCATTGACTTACTAGTAACAGATAGGTTCCTATCATACAATTTATCAAAAAGTCTCCAAATTGCAGAGAAAAATATTTCATCTGAAGTTAGCAAAAATTTTCATGCAATCCTTTCACACCCATTTCAATTTTTCTCACTAATTGTATAGTAAAATCTCCACTAAACATGATCTGAAGAATATTAACTTTGCTGAGGGAATTTGTGTGAGAAGTTCATTTTCTCACTTGACCATCAATCCATTCATAACACTTGTGGCTATTCCCTGTATTGCTGGCCCAGGCAGCTATGGCCATGGGAGATGCTGTTCAGAGTCTTACTCAAGAAACACAGGCTTGGCCTTTATGTGATTATCTCTTGTATCTCTCCCTAAAGACCAGGTGTCAGAGCTAGAAGGCTGCATAAGTTGGTTGCATAAGTGCTGGGTTATTCTACTGTACTAGGCTTTTATGTATCCTCCCTTTTATAATCCTTTCCTTACCTTCCATGGAGTAACCTTGATTCTAACATTCAAACAATTCCAAGATGCTCATGGGATATTGTGCTAGCTGCAGTAAGGACAGTGCAGCCAAGTTGGGGCTTGTAAGAAAACAGAAAAAGTACTAAGGAAGAGTTTTAAAGCCTCTCACTTCTGTGGATTTGTATTGAGATCCTTACCACTCATTATAACATTTTGTTCATAGATGAGTCCATATATTAAGTCAAAAGCCATTCTGAATAGATATGCTTTCCAGGACAAGTAAGTGCATTTATTGCCTTATAATGCCTTTCTGATATTCTCAGTAAAGAAGAGTGTGTAGTTAATTCTTCAGTCAGCGTGGTTATATCTGTTTGGGAAAGGACCATGGTCTTTATGCTGTTGAACTTCAACTTTGAAGAGTCTCATTGATGTGATAATCTCCAGCATCTGCTAAGCAGCTGGAAAATCTGAGACCATATAAAAACCAGCTATTGTCTCTGTCCCAGGTTAGAACAATACCTTCCAGGGAAGATGGGAACCTGGAGTGGAAAGGAAAACTCCTTCTTCAGTTTACTATNCTGCAGGGTCCACCTGGACACGGGAGCTGGGCCAGTGAGGCAGAGGCAGCAGCAAGAGATGACCTGGTTCTGGGGCAGCAAATGGGAGAAAAATAACACCAGTGAGGCAGCCCCGGGTCCTCTCCCAGAACTGCAGCTGAAAAACCAGTGAGAACTGGCTGGTCCCTCATAGAGTCCTTCTATTATCCTGAGGAAGGGAGGCAGGGGGAAAGGCAGTCGTACTCCACCCCCTCCCCTGCACAGCATTCAGGGCAGGAATTTGCCTGATATCAAGGGCTGTTAGCTCTCCAGCCGAAAGACAATGGAGCCCTCTGCCCCCACCCCTGTTGAGGAATTCTGTCCTTGGCTTAGTTGGGTTACCTTTTCCCTTCCTCAGTTTGATAGCATCATGGTGGTAATGGAAAAATTTTCCATAAAGAAATCTAACCCATGACAGTCACTCATCTATAGTATAATGTTATGGGTATGATTTTTTTATCTGTGTGTTCTTCCTATTTCTTCATCCTGACTCCATCATGGTATGCTCTTGATATTTAAGGCCACTCCTGCCTTCCACGCTGCCTGTGAATTTGTTAGTACTCCAGGTGCTCTTTATCTCATCTGAATATGTTAGTTAATGGCCTAGAATATAATTTTTGCTGTTTTTCTCTACAATTCTATATTTCTGGTTGTTTATTGCTGAGCTTCATATTGCTGAGTGTAATTTTCACAAGGTCCTTCCAGTTCAAAAAATATGATTACCCCATGTATTGGGTTTTGTGTAATGTCAGCTCCTGTAAAGATCACTAGAACAACAACAATAAAAAGATGTTGGTGGGTAGATGAGCAAGACCATTTGGTTAATGCTTTT
>WEIV01011531.1:0-46298 GCA_013390005.1 Calyptomena viridis | reverse complement strand
TATATATATATATTAAAAAGGAACAAACAGTAACACAACGGTAACCAGAAAAATCACCCCAACAAGCCCCCTTCCCCCCTCTGTGTATTTTTCCTCAGTGTGGTCACAGCTGTGGGGGAAAACAGGCAGGTCCTGCAGACTCACCACACCCGAAAACAGGGGGTTCCCCCGGTTTTGCTTTTGAAATGGGAGAGTGAGGAAAAAGCTGGCTCTGAGCAGGGACCGGTACAGGCAGGACTCTCCTCTTTTTCCCCAGAGGCTGCTGCAGGGTCCACCTGGACACGGGAGCTGGGCCAGTGAGGCAGAGGCAGCAGCAAGAGATGACCTGGTTCTGGGGCAGCAAATGGGAGAAAAATAACACCAGTGAGGCAGCCCCGGGTCCTCTCCCAGAACTGCAGCTGAAAAACCAGTGAGAACTGGCTGGTCCCTCATAGAGTCCTTCTATTATCCTGAGGAAGGGAGGCAGGGGGAAAGGCAGTCGTACTCCACCCCCTCCCCTGCACAGCATTCAGGGCAGGAATTTGCCTGATATCAAGGGCTATTAGCTCTCCAGCCGAAAGACAATGGAGCCCTCTGCCCCCACCCCTGTTGAGGAATTCTGTCCTTGGCTTAGTTGGGTTACCTTTTCCCTTCCTCAGTTTGATAGCATCATGGTGGTAATGGAAAAATTTTCCATAAAGAAATCTAACCCATGACAGTCACTCATCTATAGTATAATGTTATGGGTATGATTTTTTTATCTGTGTGTTCTTCCTATTTCTTCATCCTGACTCCATCATGGTATGCTCTTGATATTTAAGGCCACTCCTGCCTTCCACGCTGCCTGTGAATTTGTTAGTACTCCAGGTGCTCTTTATCTCATCTGAATATGTTAGTTAATGGCCTAGAATATAATTTTTGCTGTTTTTCTCTACAATTCTATATTTCTGGTTGTTTATTGCTGAGCTTCATATTGCTGAGTGTAATTTTCACAAGGTCCTTCCAGTTCAAAAAATATGATTACCCCATGTATTGGGTTTTGTGTAATGTCAGCTCCTGTAAAGATCACTAGAACAACAACAATAAAAAGATGTTGGTGGGTAGATGAGCAAGACCATTTGGTTAATGCTTTTTGGAATCCTATACTTTTCTTAGTATAGGCTTCTTCTACAGGAGCAATATTGTAGTGGTGTTCTTGTTTATCTGTTGCTTATATGTGACAGCTCAGAACAATGGCTTCTCCTTAATTTAAGCCACAAAATACACCCTATCTATAAGTCAAGACACAGTGTTGTTCAGATAATGCTTGGAGTAAGGACAGCTTGTCATAGCAGGTCAGTTCACCTGAATATCATGGTGTCATGGTTTAACCTCAGCTAGCAAGTAAGCACCATGCAGCCACTCACTCATTCACCCACCAGCAGGATTGGGGAAAGACTCAGAAAGGTGAAGTAGCTTGAGAATTGAGACAGTTTAATTGGGAAATCAAAAGCCATGCATAAAAGCAAAGAAAAACAAGGAATTAATTCACCACTTCTCATGAGCAGGCAGGTGTTCAGCCATCTCCAGGAAAACATGGCTCTATCACATGTAATGGTTACTTGGGAAGGTAAACACCATCACACCAAACATCTCTCCCTTACTCCTTCTTCCCCCTGCTTTAAATACCGAGATCAATAGCCTATGGCATGGGATATCCCTTTGGCCAGGTGGGTGTGTCCCGTCCCAACTTCTTGGGCACACCCAGCCCCTTCGTTGGTGGGGTAGTATGAGAAACAAAAGGCCTTGGCTCTGTGTAAGCACTGCTCAGCAATATAAAAAACATCTCTACACTATTAACGCTGTTTTCATCACAATTCCAAAACACAGTCCCATGCTAGCCACTGTGAAGAAAATTAACTCAACCTCAACCAGCACACAGGGGAAGGCAGAATTTACCCAAACTCGGATCATCCAAAGTGGTAAGTCATCATGAGGGAAGGAAATATATTTTCACCTTCTCATCATAGCTTTCCCAGGCAATTCCCAGCAAGACATATAATGTTATGTCACATGGATGATCCAGAATGAGCTTACTATGAGTATGTACCATGTCTGTTGTGATTTCCCAGGTGTCCAGGGAAAAACTGATGATGCTGGGTGCCAGAATCGCTTCAGACTACCTGGTATCCTTGAGTGTCTCATAGATCGGTGGCTGATCTCAGTCCCTATGGCTTCACACCCTGCTTCCTTTCCATACTCTCCCATCAGACCAGTTTGTGTTTCTGCTGAGACTGCCAATTGTCTGCACAATTGAATGGAGTATCTTGATGGAAGAGGCTAGGATTAAGTAGATTCATTTGTCATGAAAAATTATTTCCAATATTTAAAATTACTATATAGACCTTGCAGATGTTATCTGTGAAATTAGCTTTCTCTATCTCTGTGCTTTGCCTGGTCACAGCCATCAAGCTGAAAGGCAGGCACTGGCACAGTGCATTTTCTGTCTCATTTCTTTTTCTCTATTCGTCTCAGGGGGAGAGGAAATACTTGGCATTCATGATGCTCCCTTAATTGACTCTTTCTCCATGTGGAGATAGGCAGTCGCCTCTTGGACACCTTGATTGATTAGATGAGGCTATTAGGTGATATGGAAAGGATATGCAAAAGCACAGCCATCACCACAAGCATGGAAAGATCCTATTTTGTGGTGTATATTGGCTCGCCCCAATCTGGTTGGTTTATCTCCCTTCTCTCATATGCAGTTATTGCATAGAACAGCCCACAACATGGGCCTGGTGAATCCACTACCTCTAGGTACCAGACTCCAAGGTATGGCTCTTGACTCTCTCTCTGCCAAAGGATCTGAGAGTGTATAAAGGAAAGATAATTATCATTATTTTATTTCTTACCAGCATCTTCATTTTTTTTTCCTCAGTAATCGAGAACAAGGAGGTTAAAATTGGGAGATAAAGCGCAGAAGGGGGAAACTGTATCCTGATTATCAAATCTTAATATGAGTTTCAGAGTGACTTCCTGCTTTGTGATGATTATAGGTGGTGAGTAGGTGGCTAGATAAAACATAAAATGGGAGATATCTATCACATTAATGCAAAAGTCTTCCCACTGAAGAGACACAGCAGCAGTGAGGGTGTACAAGAAAAGCAGCTTCATAGTAAGTGCTGTTGATCTCATGATGCTTCCATTTTTATGTCCTGAAGCTGTTGACTTCTGAAGTTCTTCCTGTTAAGGCAAAGTCTTCTTGTAGTCAGCCTGGACCTTTGGGTAGGGGATACCTACCACCCTAATCTTGTGTTCTTGTGATCAACTTAGCATTTTTCCATTTCTGATCAAATGTTGTGATGTCATTAAAGGGAGCAAAAGGAGAGAGCTGGTTGAAGGAGATTACTGTTGGAAGTTGTATCAAAGCACCAGAGTTTAGGATTCAAAGAGAGTCATGTGGAATTAGACTTTTAAGTCTGACTGCCCTAACACCCATGGGCCCCATTTCAAACTGCCAAGAAAGAAGAAATATGGTATTTAAAATAGTGATTTTTTTATCCACTACTTTTCATTAAATGAGTAAAATGGAAAGTGACAATTCAGCTTTCAGTTGAAAAGCATGTTAGATTGACAGCTCTGGGAGCCCTAGGCTTGTGGTAAGAATGAAAAATATAGAGAGAACAGCTCTCCTTTATCTACCTCTTTCATCTCTTGGAGGAGTATTTGCGTTAGAGATTAGAAGATTGGTCTGTCTTCCTGGCTCCTGGTCTCTGGTAGAACTACAAAATAGAAAGGTGAAAGGAGGAGCTCTTTTAGTGTGGCTCTGATTTCCTCTCTGTTGTATGTAAGACTGTGGGAGACAGAAAGAGCTATGAGGCAGCTTAGTGCACCCAGCTCAGGGAGAAGGGCAAGGGAGTTTGAGCTGAGCAGAAAAAAATGGAGTTTGTGCTGCTTGTATCACCTGCCACATGGGGACTAAGATCTCCCCCTGAACAAGGAATTGGCAAAAAGCATGTGCTAAATAGTGGGAAGGAGGCAAAATTACAGAAACTATCTGAAATATCTGTCATGAATGTTTGTGACCGAAGAGGAAAAATTAGGCCGAAAGAAAGACTCCTGACATATTAAGAAATTTCAAAGCATCTAGACTCCCTACACTAATCTCAGTGTACAAGTTCTGGTTCCTAGAGGTGGAAGCCTGAGAGCTCAGTGCCCAGTCATGGAAACATCCAGGTCACCATTTTGTTATCATCTCCCCAGTGAAGTTCTCTTCTGTTGCAGTCTGGCTTTTTGGTGCAAACCCCAAAAGTCACTGCTATCCCATTTCTGCTGGTTAGTTTTCATGTCCAATTTGTGGAAATTTCCTTTATTCTGCATTTGCCTTTGATTGGTCTGTCCTCTTGGAGGACTGAGCAGTACTGACTTTTAGCCTGTCAGATGTTATTGGAGGATGATTTAGCACAGCCAAGCTGCTTGTCTTACCTCAAAGCTGTGTTTTTAATAATTCCAGCTTTTCTTTTTATTAAACACAAAGTTGGTCATCTGAGGGTGTGGATAAAGTACAGCACAGGTAATAGTTGGCAGTTGGCAGCTCATTTTTCACCAGTCCCACTCTGATACTGGGAGCACCACTATGGTGTGAAGGAGCTGACATCAGCCACCTTGGTGAAGGAGGTGGAGATGGTCCAGAGTTCAGCAGGATGAAGATTCACTCCTGTCCCGGTCTGCGCCCTCCCTTTTACTGGGGCAACGTTGTGGTTCTGTATCTCATTCAAATGCTTGTGTGCCATTCCCCTAAGCCTCCTGGATTCCTTCTGCCACCTTTCAGTTTGATCAAGTTTCACGTTCCTGTCTGATGCAGAAGAGCAAGGAATGTCCTGGAAGATTTCTTTGGATGTGGGAAAAGGGGCCCAGGAATAGAGCTTTGTCTATGAAAGGCTGGTATCTTTTTTTTGGTCATTCTATAGCCTGAAAGCTTTTTGGATAAGGTAATTATGTAAACCAGAAAGGATTAAAGTAAAAAAACCCCAGAAATGATTTATCATGCTATTTTTTAAATGGCTTACTTTGGTTTTGCTTTAACTTTTAATTTTTGTATATAAAATCAAAGGCACTTGATCTGCTTTAAAAAATAATCAAAACATAAAGGGACACTACAAATAGCCATGTCAAAGAGTAATGAATCCAGCAGACAGAAGGACTGGTGTCCGAATAAAAAAGGCAGAAAAGTGTAGGCTGGAATTGGTATTGACTGTGCAATGTGCACAGTGCTAATGAACCTGCAGAAGAAACAAGAACACTGCAGCCATAAAGTGAAAACCTTGTCTGCTGTGAATACAGATGAGAGTGGGAAAAACAGTGCTTTTATGGGGCTGCTTTTGCACACATGGCCTCTGGAGCTCACCTGCTTATAAAGTCAGAGTGACAGGATGTAGATTAGCAATCAGCATCCTCATTTAGCCGTTTCTCCCCAGGCTGATTTACAATACTGTGATTTCTTTTTCCTTTTGTCTTTTCCTCCTGGCTGGAGATGATTTCTTGAGCACATACATTCTCTTTTACACTGTTTTTTTTTTTTTTGTTTGGTTGGTTTTTTTTTTTTTTTGGTTGGTTTGTTTTTTTTGTTTGTTTTTGTGGGTTTTTTTTTTCCCTGACAAAAGCCATAGAAGTTAAAATGCAGGTCATTTACCTTTCTTTGAGCGTCTGTGTCTGTTGCCTATAGTTTATACCCTAATCTGTGCCACCAGCCAAGGCTCAGTCAGTAAATCTTCCAGGAGAAGCAGCTTTAAAATAGCTTCTGTGTCCCTTTTGCTGTGAGTTGG
This sequence comes from Calyptomena viridis, assembly GCA_013390005.1. Taxonomy (NCBI): domain Eukaryota; kingdom Metazoa; phylum Chordata; class Aves; order Passeriformes; family Eurylaimidae; genus Calyptomena; species Calyptomena viridis. Next base: position 40,515 of record WEIV01011531.1, on the reverse strand, counting down.
TTTTGCCCAGACACCCTTTCACTGCATGAAAGATACTTGATCAGTGTGCTGCATCAAAGTGTTGATCAATAAAATCCTATTAAACTGTGTGGCACCCATAACTTTCTTTTCCCATGTTGGTCCCTTGAAAGGCAGTATCCTGTTAGGCACTGAAGAGATTGTGCCTGTCAAGAACTGTAACTCGGTGTCCGTTTGGGTTCCTGCAGGTAGCTGTCCATTATGTTTTTCCCTGCTTTGCATTGCTCCTGGATTACATGCTTGAGCAACTTCCTGGTGAAGGCTATCTACGGGAGCTTCAGGGCAGGAAGTAAGACCATGCAGATACAGCTGAGATTGAGGGTCTTGGCATTATGCAGTGTTTGGGACTGAGATGTTTTCAGTACTGAGGTGAGACACAAATGTTCAGGCAGTGAACTGTAACCCATATGACACATATGGGTTGGCAGTACACTTTCTCCGCCATACTGTTGTGGGGCCTGACAAATCTCACAGTATTACTCCTCTTTAGAAGGCAGAGACAGGGGCTTGAGTGAATTTTTGTACCTTTGCATGCAGATAACTTGTAGGGGAACCTTCAAACTTAAAAGTAACAGAAAGGTCATGGCTGGGAGAAAGCCAGGAAGTTGCTGACCTCCCTATCTGTCTTTGGGCTATCAGAATATGCTAAATAAACCCACATTAATCTATTTGTGAGGGTGAAAATTGATAATCCTATGCAAACAATTTCCATTTTTTTCCATATGCAGAGTATTTCCAAAAGGAGGTTGATATAATTTTATATTTTGGGAAACCGTGATATAGAACTATTAAGGCACCTGCAGTAAGATTCAAGATTACAGAAGTACTTAGCCACAGATCCTGGCTCTGGGGGGGTTTAATTTACTTTACTGGGATTTAAGTCTCTGAATCTAAGCTATCAGTTAATTTAGTTGTTAGACTCTTAAGTCACTAGGCTATTTTTTTCAACCTTGAAAAAGCTGTCTGATGTCTCTAAAATAACACTTGCAGATCTCTGCAGACATGGTGATATATTACTGGGATATTTGGTTAGCAGTTCCTCAAGATAAATACTTATATACTGTGATAGGATAGAGATAATTCATATCAGAGCCAGAGTTCCTTCATCTCCTCCTCTCCAGTTTTCCCACTCAGAAGAGCACTCATGAATCACTTTGGCCTTTCAGCACACAGTAATGAAAAGCTGATTACCATACAGCTCCCCACAGGTCTGCCTCTCTCTTACCCAGCATTGCACTCACTCAACTATCATTCCCTATGTGTCTGACCAGAATCCAGGGGACTCCAACTGACTAATACATGGAGAAAGTAGTAAAGATGTGCTTTTAAGACAAACTGAAGTTGTACAAGACTTAATGAACAAATGAACACTTAGAAAATGTTATCTGACAATGAGAACTAAAAGACAGTGATTTCCTCTGGACCAGGGGTAGAAGCATAATGAGTACTACTACTTGGAAATCTTTTCAAAGCTGCCTTACAGATGCTGTTCAGGTGTGTTGCAATGTATTGGACACAGAGCATCCTGTGCTTTGCAAGACTGTCTGCTGACTGCTACAGTGGCAGTACCTGCACATGAGCTGTAAGTACAGGCAGTTGTGTCACATCAATTCAGCATCACTGCTGGCATAATAAGTGAGAAATTCTGATCAGGGCTTCTCACAAAATAAGCCTTGACATATATGGGGCATCACTAATTCAGTGCTTCACAAAAGTATACAATATAGACATGTCTTGGGATTCTATTTTTGGTTTGTATTACTACAGACAAGTGCGTTTTTTTGTGCCTTCCCCAGCTGCAAAATAGTCCCAGATACTTAAGACTTTCTAAAATCATAGAAGGGTTGCAATGTGAAAAACTCGTGAATCATTAAGAGCTTCAGATTCTAGAATGAGAAAAGCTGAAGACCAGAAAAATGCTAATTTTTGCTAGTCTTCAACCTTCTGTTTAATAGTATTTCTTAAACTTAATGGACATCCTGAATGAGAACAGGTAGAAAACCTGACCTAGTGAATGATACTTATTTTTCCATTGTCTAACTCACTTTCCTTTGATTGCTACTTGACACATAGTGTTTTATTCTTCCTGAGTACAGAAATGGGGCATCTCTTGGTTTTGTGTATTAATAATTTGAGTTCATATCCCCAAAATAACAACATGTCAGTCAGTCAAGGGAGGAGACTGTCCCGCTCTGCTCTGCACAGTTGTGCCTTCCCCTTGAATATTGTGGCAGTTTGGGGCACAATATAAGAAGGATATTAAGAAAGATATTAAGCTATTAGAGAGTGTCCAAAAGCGAGTAAGAAAGATGAAGAGCCTTGAGAGGGAGCTGTATGAGGAGTGGCTCAGGTCACTTGGTCTGTTCAGCCTGGAGAAGAGGAAACTGAGGGGAGACCTCACTGCAGTTACAACTTCCTCATGAGGGGAAGAGGAGGAGCAGGCACTGGGCTCTGTGGTGTCCAGTGGCAGCAACCAAGGGAATGGTCTGAAGTTGTGTCAAGGGAGGTTTAGGCTGGATATTAGAGGGAGGTTCTTCTCCCAGAGGATGGCTGGGATCAGGCTCCCCAGGGAAGTGGTCACAGCACCAAGTCTGACAGAGTTCAAGAAGTGTTTGGATGATACTCTTGGGCACATGATGTGACTCTTAGGGAGGATCCCTTGCAGGGCTAGGAGTTGGACTCAGTGATCCTTGTGGGTCCCTTCCAACTGGACATATTCTGTGATTCTGTGAACATTACGTAGACCTGCAAGGTGTATTAAAAATCCTTAAAGGTTAGAGATTTTATTTTAAAATAGCAGCAACTTTCTGTCTTCTGCTACTTTTCTATCTATACCTGCAATGCTAATTCATTCTTTTCGTGATTGTTGAGACACAGTGCTGTATTTTTTTTGAGGTACCCAAGCAACCTTTTGTAGATAAAATGCTGTAGTACCTGAGACACTCCGGGGGAAAAAACTTTCTAGTTTGTTTGGCGTTGAAAAAAGTAAAATTATTCATTGCTCTTTCTAAAGCACTAAAGAAATGATGAAATTTTGTACTGTGTGTCAGCGATTGGCTCGTATCACTCAGTAGTGATACGAGATTTACAGAGCACACAAGAAAGGAGCCTTAAATAGTTTACCTGTTGACCTTTGCCAAGATGATAAGCCTGAATATCAACTCCTCACCAGTTAAATTGTGTACCAATGAAGTGACATTGGATACTCAGCTACATGCATGCTAGTGAGAAGTATTCCTAGTCAAATGACTAGAAATGTATGTTCAGGAAATGTGAGTATAAAAAGTGTAAAGAGTGTGGTGTTGAGCAGCTTAGAGTGAAATCCAACAATATGAGGGAAATTGTCAGGAAAAGTTGAAATATAATCAGGAGGCTGAAGGGAGGAATTATGGAGAAAAATTAGAAGAGTTCAGTACATATTGCTTGGTAAAATGATAACCTGAGGGGAGGATGATGTATCAGCTCTGATGGGAGGATTTCCATCCCAAGGAAAGAAAATAATTTAAGGAAGTTCACAGAACACTAATTGTGAAATATTGGGTTAAATTAAGAAAGAAAAATTGTGAATATTGTAGCATCACACCAATGAGCTTGGTTTCTTTATGCTTTGTTTTGCTATAGCAGGAATACTCAAAAAGGGATGGAAATTCCATCAGTTAGGCATTGGAAATTAGGATGGCTAAAACAGCAGAGTGAGGCCAGGCTGCTGTACACCTTACTGCAATACACTTTGTAAGGGAAGGAGGGGCAGGGAGCTCCATGATGTAGCCAGCTCTTCTGTTTCTAGCTTATATGGATGTGTGAAATGTATGCCTCAGAATGATAACCTGGAAATGTCTTCCCATTTCAAGACCTGTTTTCTTTTCTAGATCTTGTTAATACTGGGTATGTTTTCTTAATTAGTATGTGAATAAATTTTGAAGACAAGCAAGATGCCGATTCCCAACGTAGGTTTTGTTTGATTCTTATTGCAATTACTTGTTATGATAACTCATACTGTATTGGGAAGGGTAGAATAGTTAATGTTTAATGGTATAAAAATAACATTTTGATACCTCAGCTTCTTTGCTAGATCTTAAAGAATTGTGGAACAAACTCCATGTTTAGGCAAATTAGAAACACTATTGTGTGGCATGTGTTACTGTATCACATGAGGAAACAATGTCATTAAGGAAGGTATTGTCAAATGCACTGTAGGGAAAAGCTGTTGCTAGAAAAACTTCAAATCCCAAACTCAAATCTCAATTAGAAGAGGTATTCACAGACTCATATGAGAAAGAGAAGCATGGGGAAGCAGAGCATGTGTTGTTTTCAGTTGTTGGTAAAGGAGATCCTAGTGTAAGGCTCACTCTCTCTAGCCAGTCAATGAGCAGAAGAAGCAAATGTGCTGCTAACTGTTCATCTTTGTGACAGATGGAGGACAGAGGCTTTTCCTGACTGACAGGCTGTCATCCCAAATATTGTTCATCAACATAAAATCCAAAAACAACAGCAAAAACCTAGTCTACCATTTAGTTCACTTGCATTTATTCCTGCTCCGTCAAGAACTTTGGTCTTTGGCAAATTAATTACGTTCTAATGAATAAAAGCAGTAAATACTGACACACCTCAGGGTTGCCCTCTGTAGTGCTCAGGGGCCTGTCATCTCTTAGAGTAAAATCTAAATATGTAAGTAATGTGTGTAGGGTGTTAAGTGGCTGTTCAGTAAGGATGGTGTTCAGGAGAGCCAGTGGCTGGGGGGAAGCAGGAACAAGGTTGAGGTAGCCAGTAGTATGTGCCAGAAAAAGAATGTACCAGTCTCTTCTGTTGGGTGCAGCCTTGATCATGCTTCATCCTTGAGCCTGATGCCCACATGAATATGAAATTCTCATTCTAAAGCCCACTTAAAGATTTAGATGCCACGTAGGACTGTATGTGGTCATACAGCTGCAGTGTGTTGATGACGCACTTTGGTGCTCTGCCTAGTTGCATTGCTTTTACATCCCCCTCTTTCAATTGAACAGAAGCTCCTTTGTTGCCAGACTCTATATTGCAGTTCTGTGCCTTGCTCTCTCCACATTTCTCTTTGCTCATAGGATGTCACTTTGTCCAAGAGTTTTGTAGGTTGAGCACCTAGAGTCCTATATTCTTTGTGTTGGCAACCTTGTACATTGTGCAGGAAGTTTCAGTGCCATGTTTAAAACGTTTGGAAACTTAGGAGCTTCTCAGACTGGCCATCTATCATTGAGGGTTTTTTTAATTACATTGGTGGTGTTCTGTTGAGCTGTGTCAGGAATGGGTGAGAAAAGCACTGTGATTTCCTCTTCCAGATGCAGATGAAATTAGGGAAGTATGACAGCTCCATAGCAATCCTGCTGGTTTTTGGTGGCTTTGTTGGAGCACAGCTGTGCCCAGCAGCTGGTCTGGAATCAGGGAACCAGGAAATTCGCACAGTTAGCAGATATAAATAGAGAATCTGTAACTATGAGAGATGCTTAACTCTGCAGTAAATAAATCCTAGTCAAAAAAAAAAAGACTAATTGAAATCTTAAAAAACTGTCTTGTGCCTCAGTTCTTCCCCTTTTGAGTCTCTCTCTATCTGCAGAATTTGAAAGAGAAACAGGTGGTGTATCTATAGGATCTTACCATCTATGTTTCAAGTGATGTCAAGAGCCATCCCCTTTCCGTTACAGATTTAGATTATTTTTAGGCTTGTGGATTATTTTCCAGTTTCCAAAGGAATTATTGATCTTTTCATTATTTTGACTTGTTAGATATTCTGAGAATTTTTCAGGATCTGTGCAATGAAGAGTACAACAAGGTGGCAGGTAGCTCTTGGATCATCCAAAAAGGCAGTGACAGCAGCCCAGTTTTGTCCCTGCACTGTCCTGGCTTTGCAGTGTGACACTGAATGAACTGGCTTCTACTTCTGACTCAGTTTCTGTTGTGAAAGTAGACCAGTTCAAAATATTCCTGCGGGCATCTTAATGCTTTCAAATTGTGTGGAGGACTTCAAATAATGGGAATCAAGAACAGAAAAGCCATCCTATTAGGAGACTTACTCTTTCTCCTGTTTGATTAGAGTATGTTAGCTGCTTATTTTAGAAAACAGAATGTTCTTTACCTTGTGGTGTAAAGCTATGCCTAGTCCTTTCCAAGTGTAAATTGGGAAAACTTCTTTTGAAACAGCCCTTGCTGATCCAGAACTTGTGCAGACATGAGTGGAAACTTGGAATCTTGTCCAGCAAGTGACAGTGAGAACTGTTGGTAGTGACACTGTACAGAAAACTGGCTGGATTGGCTGTGTGTTTCTGCTTTCTCTTCCACTCCAGGAGGAGCCACATTGCTGTTCCTTGAAAAAAACATGAAAGTACTTCTCAGCACTAATGGCACAAGTGAGGAGACAATTGCAGCCTCCTTTGCCATCTAATGGCCTCCGGCAGCATTGCCATCTGCTTCTCACTGTGCTCTCAAAGTGTCTGAGCAATTGCACCAATCTCTGGGGCTCACAGCCTCTGCAGTCCCATTGCCTGCTCTGCTCACCCAGCAGCTGCTGGCTCACTTGATTTGCTAAATTCCTACTAGCACTCTTTTGGGGAAAATCTTGACACTCTTTTTTTTATCTTCAAATAGACTTGAAATATATACAGAAGTGTATTATTTCCTTAATACGCCTGAGTGCACAGTTTTTCCTCCCCCAGGCTCCCCTCATACCCTTGCAGCCTCTCCAGAAACCCTTAGGAGAAAGTAGAGCATGCTGTTCCATACAGATGTCCTGAACTCTCAGGATTGTGACTGAGCTCAGCATAAGAGCCTGTGATTCACTTTATATTGAAAATAGAGAAAAGTGGTTCTTTGTGCAAGAGAAGCTGCCTGCCTGCTTCAGTGGGTGAAGAGCTTAACATCCCTTTTCTCCAGTGATATGGGGAGTGATGGCTCATGTATTAAGCTATGAGTTTCTAAACTCTTGAATGACTGTTAGTTTAAGATAATGGCAACTTGGAGAGAGAGTTATACGAAGGAAGTATTCTTTCTATATGTATCTTAGGTACTTTTATCATGTCAGTCTGACAGCTTTCACTGGCCCTCACTTTCATGTTAAAAAGAGCAGTCAGTTGAGCTGTCTTTGGTGATAATGTGGAGTTAGATGCAGATGACCTGTTGGAAGTGGATTCCAAATATTTCTTTGCCTGACACATATCCTCAATAAAGAGGTTCATTAGATTTTACTTTTCTGTTTGCAACCTCCTTTTTCTATATTTTGTTTAGTTTTGTAACAATTTCTTAAGTGAAGATCTAAAATGTGTTGTTGAAGAGAGATAAATGGCAATCTTTCTTACTTTCAGATGAAATAGAGGAAAATCAGAAAGTGACTTGTTGAATAGATCTCAAGCGTCCTAATTTCTCCTTCAGATAATAGGCCAACCTTATTAGGCCTAGGTTGGATGGGGTTTTGAGTAACCTGTTCTGGTGAAAGTTGTCCCTGCCCATGGGAAGGAGTTGGAAGTAGATGATCTTTAAGGTCCTTTCCAACCCAAACCATTTTATGATTATTAGGGAGTCAGTGGAAATATACTAAAGAGGTACTATTAAATATAGTTTAAGCAAAGTGGAGAAGGAAATACTGACCTATTTGAATTCATTTCCTCTGGTTTTGGTGCACAGCAAAGGCACAAATTCTGTCCATACTTGAGTCACAAAGAAAGTGATTTGGAATCTGTACCAGCTGATCAATAGGTAAATGATAGGTGACTGAAAGAAAAGTGATTTGTTTCTGGAATGGCTGAAATGTCCAATAAATCTATATCTGTGAAGTAATTTAGGTGGTTTAACTCAGCATTTCCACACTCCTTCAACATTGGTAATTTTCATCAGAAGTTAAGGTGGCGTTATCAGTCCTCGAAAAATCCAAATGAACTTTGGCATTATTATATTTTTTGTCGTGCAGTCTCTTATCTGTGGCATAAAACTGGGAATCAAATCTGGCAGTTTGAGACAGTAATCATATCCCTGTCGAAGATATGTTTTGTCACTTGAAGCATACATTTTTGCTTCACCAGCAGCCAGTGCTGTAGGAAGCAGCATATAATTAAATGTTATTGAAGAAGGTGATTGTTAATCCAAATCCAAGACTTGCAGGTCAAAGCAGGATTTGTTTCTTTGTGTGCTGTCTCTGCTTCAAAGTTAGTTTCACCATTAGATGACAGTTTAAACCCCATAGATCTTTGAATCATAGAATATCCTGAGTTTGAAGCTACCCACAAGGATCATTGAGTCAATTTTTAGGACAGCCTTAAAAATCACACCATGTGTCTGAGAGTGCTGTACAAATCATCTTGATCTCTGGTTTCTCAGAGCTTGACTTTGTTTGGAATAGTAAGAGCTTTGCCTGTCTTCCCTTCATTATGTTTTTTTTCAATTGTATTCCTCCCTTTGTGGTATTCAGTCTGGCTGACACAGGATGAGTGTTTATGCAGTGTAAAGAAGTGATACGCCCTCTATGACCAAGTGGCTGTAGGTGTAACTTGTGTTTCCGAGGACAGAGTGTGCAGTATGACTAGATACAACCCTCATTGCTTTAATATCATGCAGAATGTTGTTCTGTCTTGATCAAATTGCTGTTAAGGATTAGTCAGCCCCTTAACTGTCATTGAAGGTTGTGATATTGTGTATTTGGCAGCACTGTGCGTATTCTGATTTGTTGTTTTTCAAAGTTCATTGGAAATGGGAAGGAGAACAGGTTCGAAAAATACAAAATAGCAGAAATTTGGTTTCTGTTTTACAGGAAGGAATTTTCTGATGTGCTTTTTTTATTGCCTGGTGCAGGTAGCTGTGATAAATAACAGCTGGTCTGTTAGTTTGTGGAGATCGTTTGGATATGAATTTGATTAACCTCATTCCTTAAAAGGCACCAGGAGCTGCAATACGACCTTAAGACCATGATTCAGCAAAAATTACCTACGTGTCTAGGACCCCAGGGAGCATGGAGGAAAGCTGTCTACGTGCTGTCCTTGCTTGTAGACAATGGAGGAATGTTTTGCGTTTTTGTCCAATAAATAAATGTTTATGTTCTATGGTGGCAATCTACACTTGCCACAGGTCAAGTGTCCAATTATGTGTGAACATGTTTTGTAAAGCATTTATAATAGGTAGAAAAGGTGTATAAAAGTAGATTAATAAAACGCCCAGGGGAGTCGCCCTGGAGAACTCTAAGAAACTTTGTCGCCTCATCTTTCACCACTTGAGACTCCCAATGTGACAGGTAGCTAGCCAGTTTTGCTGTTCTTTGTGTAGGCATTTTGCACAGTAACAGGAGAAAGAAAAATATGAAAGAGATTAAAAAAATAAATACCATATTCTGATGCCAAAAAAAGTAGGAGGGGGGAATCTGACAGGTGAAGTACGTACATACAGGTAGCTGGTTTTAGATTTTTTTTGCAATGTACCTAATTTCAAACTGAGGGTGTCCCAATAGTCATCTGTTATGCTCAGACTCAAACAGTTCCTGTCGTTACAAAATAATTTTTGTCTAAATAATTTCTGCAATTATATACGATCCTCTAGAATGTAGAAACTTCCAGACTATGAGTTCTTCTGTTTTCTTATATTGGCTTTGATTTAACTTTGCATCATTTGCAAGAAGGCTTCTGGATGGGATCACAAATACTTTCCAAGTTGGAAGCCATCTAGGACACTAAGGCTTGATACCAGTTTCCATGAGGTAGCACAACCATGCTTCACCCACAAATAACAGCTGTTGGCTTCCCACACTGCTGGGGTCTCTGGCCCGGTGCTAATCCTGTTTCATCCCGGCTTGGCTTGGAACACCAACCAGGGGCACCGCAGCAGATGTTCGGGGCAATATCTGGTATAGAACTTCTTTTCTTGGAAGCTAATCAGATATCGCCTTCAGAGCAAGCAGGTTAGATCCAACCTCGCTTAGCTCTGCCAGAGATTACAGCTACGACGAGCAAAAAGGTAACAGGCAGCTCTTGTAGTTGAAAAGTTTGAGTTTATTCACTCTCTGATGCCAGTGTGGCATCAGAGAGCTTCTAACCTCAAGGGAATACAAGCAACAAGAACCAAGGCACTTCCTGTGTAGGAACTTAAAAGGGGGGTTCAAACTTCTGGGAGGGGAAAGGGAATGACCAATGGGAGAGACGGGTAGGAGTGGTTTGGGGAGGGGTCACGCCTCTTGAAGCCTGAGGCCTGCAACTCAACCCAATAGACTACCGTGTACATGGAAGGTTCTGGGAATGGGAGGGGTTTGGGTTACGTATTTGGAGATATGTGGGAAGGGTGAGGGTAAGGGTACGTTTGAGGGGAGGATACAGGCTTTTGGGAGAAGCCAACTGGGTATGGGAAACAGGGGTAACAGAACATTCCAACAGGGGGGTAACAGAACCATATATTATAGAAATACATAACATAGGAATAAACGCAGGACATGAACCACAACACCACACCACTCTGTCATTTCAGAGTTTTCAGTGCCTGTTATCTCCTGTGCTTGGTTGTGCGACTCCTTTGAAATGTGGGCAGATGTGAGGGGCACATCTGCGGGGCTGCTCCTAACTGCTCCTGCTTGCTTGTGCAGCAGCCAGACTGTTCTTCCCTGCAGCTGAAGGCTGCTGTTTCAGAGTTGCAGCTCAGCTTTGTTGTCCCTTTCCTGTGTGTGCAGAAACAGTAGGGATGTAGACTGCAGACAGCTCACAAGAAGATGCCAGAAACAAGTAGCTGAAAAACTGAAAGAATGCCTTCAAATGTTGAAATTAAGTTTTTTCTTTTTCCCTAGTTTTACTTGGCAATGATTAATGGCTTTTATCACTATAGAGAAATACCCTTTGAAAGAGTAGGAAATGTCAGACTCTCTCCCCCACCGCTTTTTCAGGCTTGTATAATGAGGGAAGAGAAAAATTTTCATCCTTGAAGTAAACATAATTTGCTGGTGGGTCCAGTTCAAGTCAGGCTTTCGCAGAGCCTGGAAAACTTGATGATGGATTTGCCACAGCCTTTATACAAAGTTAATCTGATATCCATGCTCCCATCTGCTTTTGTCATGCTTTGTTAAATTGTATTGGGCTCTGTTCTAATACTCTCACTTTCTCTGATACACTTTAGGTGTTTGGACAAATAATACATGCGAAAGCATTCTCCAATCCTCCAAACATACATCCAAACATCTGGTCATCCTCCAAACTTACCTTGGCTTCCATCTTTGAATATTCTCTTTGTTCTGATTCATTCCTTTCCTTTTGTTCTAGAAGTAACTCTTCCTAGGTAGCTATGTCATATTCATATCAACAAGAGTAAATTACTGTAAAAGAATTGTGCATCTAATTTCCTTTATGGGTAATTTTCAGCAAATAGTGATTAACTGCCCTGACCTTACCTGTGATCCCACTTAGCTAAATGGTGTGGCTTTTGCAATTTAGTCTCCTAGTTTCCATCTCTTCTGCGCTTAAGAGTCTGGGAGACATTTTAGGTGAAAGTAAACTGTTCTTTCCACTGTAGAGGGCATTAAGGCTGTGACTTTTGATGTTGCCAGCAAACACCTAAGTTTTTATTAGAATTCAGAATCTATTCTTAGAGATTGCACTTCCTGTTTACCACTCAGATTAGCAAACATGTCACATTTCTGATGAGTAGCTTTATTCCTGGTGCTGTCCTGGACTTCCTGAGAGCACAGGCAGCCCTGCAGGTCATTCTAAACAGTGATTTTAGGATGTAGAAAAACCTGTCTTAGGTTTAGACTACAAAAATTTCATTTTTTCTGTCTAGGTTATTTCTGAACTCTGGTCTTTGGGAATGGGTGGTTGATGTTTTAATTCATCACCACACCTGTGTGACAGGGACATCAACATCCTTAATGCTCTTCTGAACAGTATGAGGTCTAACATGGTTGTGGTAGGGGAACAAATTCTTTCTGGCTATTGCTCTGTGAGTATTTTATGTTTAGCACATAAAGAGATTGTTCAGAAACTTAGAGAACCTGAGAAGACCATGGTGACATGAAGTTTTTATTACCTGCCCACTCATTGTGGAGTTCTTTCCTAGGCAGAAAGAATTGGGTGAAGGAGTGTGGAAAGTGATGTCATGGAGGAGGTGAAGTCACTGGTAAGCAAACACTGAATTTTATGTTTGGGGCAGTCTAGATGTCTAAGGAGACCCTCTTCCCTGATGGGCTGCATTTAATCTGGCATAATCTAATGTAATGGATCAGAAATGTTGTAAGAAAATACATTGCATCTGGTTTGCTGCTAGCAATCTGGGGAATAAACGTCCCTCTGGACTATATTATAGGGGAAAAACATGCTTTAAACGGGATAAATAGCAGGTTATTCACCATCAAAGCTCTCTTAACTTGGAGTTTGTTGTTATGTCTGGTGTAAAGAGAACAGTACAGGATGTGGGTACTTTCTTACATTTTATCTGTAAGTCAATGCAAGAACCTTGATATGGGGTGGCAGTGTGACTGTTCTCCAATTTCAGGAGCAGGAGAGATACAATCATTTCAGTAAAGTCATAGCCATCATAGACATTTTCAATCTAAAATGCCTGGTTATTTCAAGATTTGGTCTTGGTTTTGAACAGGAATAGTCTCAGGCCTTAGGAGCTATCTCAGTAAGTCTACAATAGAAGCAACTGAGGAAAATTCAGATTTGCTTAACTGTGGCATCAGGCTGGTTCTTTTGGAGTAAGACACTTTTCATAGCATTTTGACTGCTGCCTTGAACTTCAAAGTGAATAAAATGGCTGCACAATGGTGAATGTGAAAGTTTTAGGGTACAGCTCCTGTCATAATTTATACATCTGTATAAATTTATAAATCTGTATTTATGTATAAATCTGTAGTTCTTTTCACTGGAGAAACTAATAGAATTTGTCAATGCTGACTAAACCTTCATAGCTTCCACAAGAAATAGGATTTGTTATCTTTTACAAAGCTGTTGGAGCTCAGAGAAGAAGAAAAAGATTAATGGAACTATCTTCTCCATGAACATGAATCTTTGAGTTTTGGACTGAGGGTTTGAACTGGCTACTGTAATGTGTAAACCCATTCACTGAATGCCAGTCTAGGGACTTAGACCAGTGCATAGTCTTGCACTATAGATCATACTACAGCCTTTGGCATTCGAGATAGGCTTGTAGGAGTTTAATAACTGTATGACTTTGCATAATTATAACCAGTGTTATGGACTATGAATTTCTAACTGTGTCCTTACCAAGAGATACAGATTTTGTAAGACAGAAACTGCACTTGGTCATATTTGGAGTCAGAGGGACAGCTCATGGACATTCCTGTAATTTCTTTTTTATTTGAAATTCCTTTTATTATAAAAACGTTTATCTACAGGTACCATAGTTGTACAGTTGAATCTGGTCTGTGGTAAAACATGTTTTCAAAAGGCAGTGCCTGCTACTTGAAAGTAGGATGAGATTTCTTTTATCTGCTAGTAAAATTTGTGGGCTTGAACATGTGCCCTTCATGATCTCGGCGATATCAACGGCCAGTCCATGCCAGCTACAAGTTTCTGCTTCTCTTTTCCTCTTTATCATGGTTCCAGTAATTGGACAGTGGTTGCAATTAGCTGGGTGAGCAGCTCTGGCTGTTGCATCTCTGCTGATGACTTCATTAGGAATGGACAGAGCCTATGGGGTGCCTGGAAATCAGGATCATCATTTCTGCACTGTCTGTGTTGCACTGACTGAGCATTTCTCTCAGACAGTCGCCACCTTGGGCTTAAGGATTTTGCAAATGTTTTTAGGGAAAACAGCAGGTCTGCAATAGAAGAGAAGGCTCTGAAGGGACCGTTCTCCAGATGCTAGTATTATAAACTCAGCTTAGTTTGTCTTGTATTTTAAGTGTGGAAACGTATACTCCAAATTACGTGTTATCCTGTATTTTTCCACAGCATGTATGCTGTGATTACCCTCCTAATTGTTACCTCTGCTCTGATAGCTTTCTCCAAAGATGACCTATTTTCCAGCCTTTGTGAATGTTGTGACATTCCTGTTTCCATGAAGCTGCTTGCCTCACATAAGTTATAGTTATCTATTTCCCCTGCCTACTTGTTTTAAGTATGAGTGTCTCACTTCTGGCCCCTCCTAAATCAGTTATTACCTAGGTTGAAGCATTTTTGCTTTTTCAAAAACACTAATGGTGTACCTGTGATTTTTGTGGACAAATTTACCCTGCAGTTTGTAGACTGATGTTTTCCATTTGCTCCCTGTCCTCTTAAAGCACCTCTTCCAGGAATTTACAAAGATCAGGGATTTGGGGCTGTCAGATGACAAAAAGTGAGAAAAGGAAATTGAGGGTAGTCTAAACCATCTTGTGAACCTTTCTTAAACCAACAGCCGGAGGCAATATTAGTGTTTTCCTTTCCAGTGTTGGAAAAACAGAAATGAGGAGGTTGTTTATGGATTTAAACAAGGTTATGAATGTAGTTCACATTACAGCCTTGCTTTTCGAAGATGATAGGGTGCTAATTGCAGAATGAAGGTATTATCATGGTTGGAAGAGACCTTCAAGATCATCTAGTCCAACTGTCACCCCAGCACCATCATAATCACCCCTAAACCATATCCCCAGGTGTCATATCCAAATGTCTCTTGAACACTTCCAGAGATGGTAACTCCACCACCTCGCTGGGCAACTTATTCCAATGCATAACCATTCTCTCAGTGAAAGAAAAAATGCTAATGTCTAATCTGAACCTCCCCTGGCACAACTTGAGGCCATCTCTTCTCATCCTTTCACTTGAGACATGACAGAAGAGACAAACCTCCATCTCACCAAACCCTCCTTTCAGGTAGTTGTAGAGAGCAGTGAGGTCTTCCCTGAGCCTCCTTTTCTCCAGACTAAACAACCCCAGTGCCCTTAGACACTCCTCATAAGACTTGTGCTCCACACCCTTCACCAGCTTCGTTGCCCTTCTCTGGACACACTCCAGCACCTCAATGTCCTTTCTGAAGTGAGGGGTGCAAAACTGAACACAGTACTCAAGGTGCAGCCTCATGAGTGTTGAGTACAGAGGGACAATCTCTGCCCTAGTCTTGCTGGCCACACTATTTTTGGTACAGGCCAAGATGCTGTTGGTGGCCTTGGCCACCAGGGCACACTGCTCATATTCAGCTGTCCCTTTACCAGCACCCCCAAGTCCCTTTCTCCTGAGCTCTCCAATCGCTTATAATTTTCTGTATTTTTGGTTGCTGCAAATTGTATCTGCTGCCTCTTTTTTTCACTGTATACCTACTAGATAAGTCAAACTTCATCTTTGCTGTAATCCCCCTTTCTCAGTGAACACTGCTTTGAAGATAGCGATCAAATGCTTCATGCAGCTTGACAGTGCCATGAAGAGGACTCAGAGATGTGCAAAACTTAACAGAAGTTGCATCACTTTCTAAACTGTACCACCCATGTAGTGCAGACTCTCAGACTATCATTTTAGTAGCAGATTTTCCCATGCCTTCCCCATTACACTCCTTGACTTCAAGAGCAATTCTTCTTCTACCCTTAGCCTTTTTGCCAGAGATTTCTTCCCAAATGGTTGTGCACAGCTCCGCAAATGTTAGAGTGACATTTGGAGTAAATTTGAAAAGCCTTTGTGCTCCTTCTTGGTTCCCTGGCAGCTCTGCTGAGCTTCAATATGGCAATATAGCCTCGCTTGTCACCTCCCAGGGCTAGCAATAACATTTACAATCTACAGTTTCCTCTGTGTGCAAATATTTCCACTGTGATACTCAGTTCTCTTACAGCTCCTCCCTTGCTCAGTTCTTTATGATGGCAGCCCAAAGAAAGGAGATGCAAAGTTTATTTGCCTTTCATTGTGGAGTACAGGCTACTTTTTTTTTTCCTTCCTACTTGACAATACCCCTTAATTAACTTGTACTCTTTTGTGTGGTGGTGACGGGGTGGAGGAAGGACATACCAGGCCTGATGCTGATAGAAACTGGTACATATGACTTTGCAAAGTATCCACGGGTTAGCCTGGGGAGTTGGAGAGTTGATAAAATACAGAAGCAAGGCACAGCTAGAATCCATAGTGCAAAGGCTAGTGAGGTTTATTAATGGAGGGGGATTTAGGATCCGCGTCCCTAATATGTCTTCTCTAGGTCAGTTTAAAATTTCAGAGGGTCTCCATTGAAGTTTTTGTTGTAGATATTAAAAAATATTGTTGGATTTTACCTTAAAATGGTGGAAACCTCACAGTTTTAACTAGTTCCTTGAGATTTAGTCCACTTTGAGCTGAAAATTCTCAGGACGGCTTTAGAGGATTTTCTTATAATATACCCTCTTTATAATATTGAAGTAAAAAAGGAAGGTGTTAATTTTGGATTCAGAAAACAAAAATTGTGCAGTTCTAAAAAAAAAAATCAGAATTGTTTTTGTTTATAATCAAAGTTATTTCAATGTCTAACCTTTATGAGTCAAGGTAAATTTTTTTTCTCATTTTTTTTTTTGTCTGAGATACGACCTTATAGTACATGCACTCAACACTGCACTTTTGTACTGATGTGTCACTTGTGGTTTTTTGTTTGCCTTCTGTACCTAGATTTTTTTTGTCTTCCATTTTGTGGATGCTTAGTCAATAATATTTTCTGCAGTAATGTAGTGTTTCTGTTTGGAGAAACCTCAAAGGGATAAGAAAGATAAGATACTGGAACAGGGTAGAGACAGTGATATGGAAAGTGAATTGGTGAATAGAGTATTTATTCTCTTCTGACTTTCTAGATAAATAAATAGGTGTGGTTTGCACTTCAGGGTTCTTCAGGAATTTTTTAGTTTATATGAAGCAGATATATCTGTCTATAGCAGAGGCCTTAAAAGTGACAATTATTACTGCTCCACTAGTATTCTTGCATCCTTGAAAATGTGATGAATGCCTTGGAGCTAGCTCTATTATCTCTCCCATTTGCTGCTCATTTGGAAATATTTTGTGCATGTTGCACTGATAAGGGTGTCATACGTCGTTACTCCACTTTTAGTGCTTGTTTGGTGTTATATGACATGTGCTATTCAAAATGGAAAATTTGAATTTAAGAAAGTAGTATACAAATCAGAAAGAAGCCAGAGATAAGAAGCAGGAGAGGCAAGCTTTAGAAAATAAAACTAGGAGAAGCTGAATGAAAAGGATTTGCTTAGTCTAAAACAGAGTGAGGGAGATGGGATAATAATATCCAGGATATGGTCTGTTTGTAAAGCAGCTGTATACCCACTCGGGAGTGGGGAAGGAAGGAGTTGTCTTAATTTGAAGCAAAGAAAGTGTTGGATTAATGTTGAAAAAATACCTCGGTGTGTGAGAGAGATGAAGTACCAGAAAACCAGTCCAGTTTTTTACATTTCTGTAGTTGTATGTGTCCAAGATTTTAAATGTTTTAACTTCATGTGTGTTGAGTGCATAACAACTGATAATAATACTATTGACATCTTGTCAGACTGAAATATTTAAAGCAGAATAGCTTTGCTCTTACTAGCACAGTAAACCTCTCAGTGGCTTATTAGTGATATTTATTATTTGCAGGGTATTTTTGCTAGACTAATAAACCCCATTCTTATTTCTACTGTAATGTTTCTCTTTAGGTGGGTATTTAAAGATGCTTTTATGTTCTCTACTGTTGCCCTCTCAGTGTTAGTGAATTACATTTACATCCCTTTGAATTGCTCTTTTCTATTTGGCAGGCTAGGTAAGGTGAGGTCCAATGAGGTCTTCTAGATGGGAGAAATCCAGGGAAAATTCAATTTGCTGCAAAAGGTGTTATAGTATATTTAGTAAACACGGGCTTTTCTTATGGGTCAACAAGAAGCAGTGCAGAGCATGGCACCACCAGCACCCTTAGGGCACTGACAGGCCCTGCCTGGCCCCTGGGGCTCCCCCACTGTGCTTATGGCCCAAGACCCATGTCAGCTCCCATGGCCATCAGCTATGCAGGGTATGATGCTGCAGCAGGGGCAGCTTCCAGGTCCCCACAGCCTGCCCTGCTGTGGATGCTGCCAGAGCAAACCCATGTCCCATCCCTATCACTGTGGCCCTGCCTGGGAATCGTGACATCCGCTCTTAGCCCTGGCCAACAGATTGACTTCCTGGCCTGACCACAGACTTGCATCATCACCTTGAGGTTTCTTGGATTCTTGATTGGACTTGGCCCCCATCTACAGGTCTGTCCTGCTCGCCTCTGTGGATGTGTGGGACAGCCCTGAGCAGCACGGGCCTGGCAAAGGGAACCCTGCAAGCCCATCCTGCTGTGTGACATGCAAGCTCCTAACTGCTTATGAGCACTTAAAGTTCCCATCACATCTTTTCCAACAAAAAAGGAGCATTATCTCCTGGTCCTAGTCAGATTCAATCTGAGTGATTACAGTCAGGCTCCCCAAATTATTTGACAGGCTGATGAAACTCATTTGTATGGAATCCGCTTGGACAGGAATGAGGATTTATTTTTCTTTCTTTTTTTTTTTTAAGATATTCTCGTTGTGTTTGTTTTTTTGTTTTAAAGTGTAATTTTGTTTTTCAGAAAATCTATTTTTAATAGGGGCCATATGTATTCTAGTGGTTATGTGAAAGAATGAGGTGAGCTGTGTAATGCCTGCAAGAGAATTGTTTGGTTTGCAGATCCAAAACTTAGGCACTTAAGGATGTTTGAATTTGCAAGAACATGAATATATTTGATCTAAGTGTTTTGATCTCAAAAATGTAGCTGTGGAAAGAGTTATGTGCCCTGAACTGCTATCACGTGTGACTTCAGCTTTCATGAAGGGTAAATATTTTTTCCTTCTTTTTGCACTGTCACTCTTCTGGAAATTTCAGGAAGAAACTACACTGTATTTTAGTCTGGGAGGCAGAGGAAAGAGACCACAGGGAAGAACAGGAGACTACAGAAAAACTAAAATGGACAAGAAAGGAAAGAGGCAAAGAATGGAGATTAATACAAGAGAGAGGTTAGAAAGTAGGTGAAAAAGCATGAAGATGTCTTGAATATTTTTCTGTCTGTATGCTATAAGAATATGCCTGTTCCATCTTCCCAGGAGGTTTATGCAGAGCTGTGTGGGGAAGCAGCAGTGAACTGCTCCTTTGGATGCTAAGTGTAAAATTAAAACTGGCAGGGTCTGGGAGTACAAGACTGGGAAGCTAATCGCTCCTAATAACATATTGATTTTCACAGATTTCTGGCATTATCTCAGGGTGGTTTTGAACCAGCAGCTGGTTTCTTCCTCTTACCATCTCCAGACTAATGGCGATGACGCTTCTGGCATTGGGATCACAAATAAATGTCCCTCCATCTTTTTGTCTGTACAGATCTGTGGGAGTCTCAAACATGGTTTCACACATTGCTCCTTTGAGTGTCTGTGGAGACATCCAAAGTAAGAGCTACCCTGAAAGTAGAAGGGTGGAAGAAATGTGCATGTATTTTAAACTTGGATAACTGTGTTGCTACCTGTATTTATGGTGCTGAACAAAGCATTACACTCCCATTGCTGCAGATGGCTGAGGACAATTGAATGGATGCCTGTATTCAGGCAGAAGTCTCCAGCACAGGTGCCTGGGAGGCTGAGGTCATGTACTTGCTCCCAGATTACATTCAACCCTTAGCAGATTTGCTGTGTGTTGCTCAGCTGTAAAATGCCTTCCTTGACCTTTGGGGACTGACTGTCAGGACAAGGAAATAGATTTTATTTGTAGATTTTATTTATATGTTTTTGTAGCTGGAGGGAATGGTCTGCTTACAAGGGGATGTCCTGAAAAGGCTTCTAGATAGTCCAGGTAGTGAAGACTTGCAAAGTGAGGATGAAATCTTTTTGAAATATGGCAGGTGCATAGGCAGGCTGAGCTGGGCCAGGCTCAGTCAGCATAGAGCACACACAAGAATAGAATATTCTTGTCTCCTCTAGTTGTATGGAGGCTATTTCAACTATTTCAAGCTATTTAATTGTATCTGCTTAATTGTTATGAGGTTTCATTGCACCCTGTTTGTAGCAGACTGGCCAGAGAAGGGACAGTAATACCTGATTTAGGCTACTGTGGGATGTCAGCTGAAACACTGGACTTCTGTGTCATCTTCAGCAATTCTGAGTGTTCTTCAGATCCTCCTTACACAAGTATAATAGGAAGGGTTGGGATCTCTTGTCTAAGGACAGTAATTATCTGGCAATGGGATCAGTTAAGCTGAACAACACAAATTCTTACTGAAGGGAAGAGACTCATTATTACCATGCTTTTGGTTTGTTCTAGTGTCTACAGAAAAAACTCATGTTTTCAAAGCACCTAAATGCATGGCACTGTGGTGAAGGAAGTAGGAGAGCTGGGACACTTGTGTCAGCTACTCCCACTCATAGTCCTGATATCCTCCAACCCCCTTCTCTCAGCTATTCATGTTCTAGAGCAAGCAACTGTTTCATGCAAGGCACATCTGAGCTGAAGGCATCAAAAGAGCCATTTCATGCTTGACTGCGTTTTCTAATACAATCTGCAGAGAGAAAGAGAGGAAAGAAAGCAAGGAAGGTTTGTGTGTACATAGGCATTGCCTTTGAATGTATGTATAATATAGAGTACATTTAGTTCCAACTTGCAGCTGTGGGTGGCAAGTAAGAGGTGCAGACGTGAGGGGGAAGAGAATTGCACTTTGAAAAGAAGAAACTATTCTCCCACCTTGAAAAAGCGGCTTTCTTTCCTTCTCTGTTTCTTAGCCGAGTGAAGATGTGAGTCCCCAGGGCAGCACTGACAGCTGGTACCCAGAAGTTGTGTGTAATGGCTGAGTGGGTGATGTGCATGGAGTGCTTTCTGTGTACACACCATGACAGTGGGTGGGGAGTGCAGCTAAGAAAACTGGTGAATAGGGATGCTGTTCTCAGACATCTTAATGATGCTCCCAGAAAAGTTTTCTTCTTGATGTGTTTGTATGTCCTATGACTGAGAGGTGCTCTATAGCAGTTGTTAGTGTGGTGGGTTGCTGCACTAGCACAGCTATAGTGATTCCCACCAAATGTTTCAGAACCATATACACTTCTCCTCTGTCACTTTATCACCTTGAAGTTTATATCTTTATTTATCACCTCTTTCCATATTTATTGCATTGCAATTCCATTACTGGCCATTGTGGAGCCAGCCACGGTTCCTTCAGAACCTGGACATTTGGCTGTTCCTCAGTTTCCTATCCATCTATCCTACTCTAGCATCTAACATTTAGACATTGTGTGGATGTAAGGTTTGTCTCTGCCATCCTTGCTGTTTTCTGCTAGAAGTTCTGCTCCTGTCAGCTGGGAAATACGGGACAAGGGGATGAAACATAAGGAGAACATCTAGATTCCAAATACATGTTGCAGTTAGTTAAATTAGGTGGGCTGTTAACTTTCTGGTGATAGTGTGGGGTGCCTGGTGAGAATCCTGGTCAATCATTTGAGAAAACTTTAGCTGAACTGAACTGGATGAGATACTGGGTTGCTTTGTAAAGGAATGCTTTATGGAGCAATCCTTCCACATGCTGAACTGGTCTATTTTTTTAGATCTCTGGGATTTTTATATGTAGTTTTGTGGTAGAAGCCCTGCATGGAGAAATCTCTACAGCTCTGCCTTTGGTAAGGGTTGACTGTGGGGAAAAAGGAATGCTCTGATTCATAAATTAATGTATTTATGTAGATCTGTACCTTTTGCAGACAAAAATGCTTTTTCCTGGATTGAAACAATGATTACCATACTGTAGCTCTATCACAAGACTTTAATTCTACCTCCCTTAGATGAGAATATAACTTTCTACAAGGAAGATCCTGAACAAATAGAGAATGCTAAGTATTATAATTCCTTTCCTCAGCTGAACTTCCCAATTTCTTTAACATCCTCAGAGATGATAGAAAAATATAATTTCTTTCTTTATTGGCTTTCCCCTGCCCCTTCTCTTGGCTTTCATTGTGTCTCCATCTCCTAACTTTTCCCATGTTTGAATCCATGACTTAGACTTGCAATGGATTCTTTTTTGTTCCTTTCTTTATCTTTATCTGCATCAGTTGTGTCAGCGAAGCTGTACTAATATTGCTTGTTAGTAAGGAGTGGAAAAATATAAAATCACGAAACAGAACAAATCTGATGTAGAAAAGACCTGTAAGGAAACTCATTTATACAATTGTTTTTCTTTAAAGTGATAGCAATGAAATTAAATTCCTCTCTAAATGGCTGACAAGAAGAGTACCAGAAACTGGAACTCTAGCCATTACACCTAATTTTGTAGAAGGCTGGACTTCAGCACACTGGAAGAGATTGTATTTTATGGAAGATGTGAAAAAAACCTGAGGCTTTGCTAGCTCGTAATCGCAAAAGGGCCCTGTCCTTACACACTTGTCCTTGAGGACTATGTGTCCATGGCTACTGCTGTCTCTAGTTGCAATGAACACCATATCCTTGTTTGCTGCTCATGCTTGCCACATAGGATGTCTGGATGCAGTTAAACAGTTACATTTTTCCCCAGTTACATCTTTCTGTGACAAGTGGTATGGTTTCTGTAGACACAGTGCTTACTGGTAGATGTCAGGGTTCTTCAGGTCCAAAGATCACACAGAGGTGTAACTTTTTAAAATTTTTTAATTGTTTGCTGATTCCTTGCAGAGGCCTCTATCTTGAGCTATGATGGCAGCATGTACATGAAGATCATCATGCCTATGGTTATGCACACAGAAGCAGAAGATGTGTCCTTTCGTTTCATGTCCCAGCGTGCTTATGGGCTGTTGATGGCAACCACCTCACGAGACTCTGCTGACACTCTGCGCCTGGAGCTGGACGGAGGCCGTGTCAAACTTATGGTCAATTTAGGTATTGTATAACAACCTTCTATTGCCCTCTTCACTATTAGTTTGGGCTTGTGATTAGTGGTTTTTTTAAGATAATTTTGTTTAATTTCTGTTGGTTTGATTGGATGGATTTTTAAAATAACTGCTGAAACCTTCGTAATGATATTCTCTTGCGGAAAGAAATTCTCTTCTGCATTGCTGCATGAAGATTTGCTGTCAGTTCTTCGTTATGGACAGTGTTGGTTTTTAAGTCTTTAAGTTTTTAAGTTTCCTTTCTTGGTCTGGAACTGGTGAGCTCTGTGTGAGACATGCTGCTTGGTCCATCTTTTGATCAGTTACATCCCTCATTCATCCAGCATCACTCAAAACAGTCAAAGTCAAATGTAAAAAGGAAGGAAAATTGATATGGTGGCAAGCAGAAGTCCTGTGAATCCCCTGCCCTTTATGTAATTTGGCAGCATTTGATACAGCTTGGCATATTTTACAGATCTAGTAAAAAAGCCTGGGGGTTTTTATTGTGTCTGTGTTAAAAAGAAGGTAACAATAATAAAAGTGCATCCCCTCCATTGCAAAGGGTTCTGTTCTGTCTCCTTAGAGTTACACTTCCCCAGAAAATAGTTAAAAAAGACAATTAGAAATGAGTCCAACAATGGCAACAATGAAAAAAAACAATTGAGAGTG
This sequence comes from Calyptomena viridis, assembly GCA_013390005.1. Taxonomy (NCBI): domain Eukaryota; kingdom Metazoa; phylum Chordata; class Aves; order Passeriformes; family Eurylaimidae; genus Calyptomena; species Calyptomena viridis. The sequence goes on along the minus strand of WEIV01011531.1, from coordinate 17,057 downwards.
AATGTGCTGTTAGATTAGCCTCAATTCATTTTCTTGACAGTCTTTTAAGTATTCTACTAAATGAAAAATAGCCTTTTAAAAGAATGTAAATACACAGGTTGAAGCTTTTTCACTTTTCAGTGATGTAACTTGTTTCTTCATGTGAATTCAGGAATATAACTAAAAAGAGGTTCTGACTCAGATGCAGACCTAACATGATAATGCATAATGTTAGACCTCTTCCAATATGTAGGCTATTCTATATGAAGATATGTGTATGGTCTGTGAAAGCTTGTATCAGTTTTCAAAATTCTAAGCCGCACTGGAACAAACTTTTGCAATTTTTTACCTAAGCAGTATCAGCATCTTCAGAGCCCTGCTGTGGTGTTATCAGGAGCAAACCATGTAGTGGCTTTGTTTGTAGAGTATGTTGTCCAGCATTTGTTCTCTGGTACTAGCTTGTTTTTTAAAATTGCATCTGGTCCTTTTTTTTTGGCTTTGAAATTGCAAGCTGGACCATAGTACTTGGTTTTGGAATAAGAAAGTAAAAGATGATACATGACACAAATTCATATCTCTTAAAAGCAAAGTGTCCATCCATAGGACTATAGAAATCCTTGCTTTTTAGTGAAAAAACCCAAAACATATTTGCTCAGTGTAGCATGACTGAAGAAGTGTAAAGCAGTATTGAGTGTTTAGCTGGCAGAAGAGCAGTTGCTGTGCTGTCCAGACTGGCCTAGAGGACAGATGAACTTCAGCTATGACAGTAACTTCTCAAGTAAAGACAAACAGCACTCTGATGATAACTATCTCTGCCTATATTAACTTTAAGTGAAGGAAAACTTCATAGATTTGCGCTATTTCTCTGGAGAACAGCTCATAAGATTGCTGTTGAGCACTCTTACATGTGCAAAGAGAATCTTTCACAAAGCTCTAGAATGTGTATCTATATGTATGTCTGCATTTTCTTCTGATCTAATCAGTTGTTGCTAATAGTAAAACAAAATGAGATTATTTTTCACCACTGTTTTCTTTCTTGAAAATTATTGCATGCTATTTTTTTCTCAGAAAATAAAATTAGTCACTGAAAGACTGGTAGTGACAAGCTTCTGTTGGGGAAGTTGTGGAGCAGCTGAGTATCTGCCTAGCTCTATGCTACCCTCTTGTCACCCAGAGCCAGTTCTTTTATTTATCATGCCTTAGTTTCTCTCTTTGTTGAAAAGAGAATTCTTTGCAGCCTGTGAGGGATATGCTAGTATTTTAGTAAAAGCTGCTTTTATCACCTTTGATACTCCCAGCATGAAAACTGCCAGATATCATCAAAGGCTATCACTGTTTCTTCTGAGAAAGGTACCACTTGTTTGATTCTGTTATATTTTCATCTTAAAAATTAATGAGACAAAGGGGATTTTTAGGTTTTCAGGGCTCCTAGACTTAGACCCTATGTGAATATGAGTAGGATAGATTTAGAGTACCCTGAACATTCTTACCATTTTTTACAGCTTACTCTTTCCTTTCCAGTTTTCGTTCTATCATGCTGGTGGACAATATTTTCCCTCAGGGACTGTCAACATTATGTGCCTGGTAGGCACTGGTCACTTTTAACACTCACTGGGATCTGTTATGCCATCACCTAGCCTAGAGGTAGATGTTCAGCTCTTACCGCCTGGCATCTAAATGATGTAACTAAAAATTTGACAGGTGGTCTACACATGTTTGGAAAGAGATGTGTTGTTGACAGTTTAATGCAGGGACAAAATCTGTAAACAAACCCCTGTGTTAACTGAAGGCTATTTTTGTGTAGTTGCAGAGACTGAAGCAATATATATGCCAGATTTGCTGGCTTTTCAGCTGGAAATTTAGGAGAGGTTGAATCTTCCCCCAAAGAGACCATAGGCTGCATCAGTGGAAACCTGTGAGCGCTTTCCTATGCCTGACTCAACAGAAGGGTAGTTTAGACTGTTGGAACCCAGATTCAGCTTCACCTCTCCTCTCTTCAGATTTATAAAGCTGTCAAATAATTTCCTTGTAACAGGACTTTCCTTCTGTCAAAACAGCAAAGTCACCTTGCTGTTGAAGAAAGAGAATTTGAGGAGGAATAATCTTACCAGAGCCATTCATTTCCAGATGTTTACTCTAAGTCACATGTAACTCTGTAAGGAGACTGTTCATTGCCCAAATGTTACAATCAAGAACCGAATCTTTATCTGACCTTGCCAAAATCCCCTTACCAATGAGAAAGTCATCAGCACCACCTCTGAAGACATGAGTATTCTCAATGCTGACTAGCTGTATGTCAGCATCCCCCGAGTGTCAAACTCATGACAGATGAGTGTAAACAAAGACTGTTTTGAGCGGTGAGTTATTTAACTGTGGTTTTCTTAAAAGTCATTTAATACTATTACTAAGAGCTGTCTCTTTCTTCTTTGATCTATTCCATTTGATTACTTATTATCATTTGTGTGTTTATTGAGGTTTTTCCTGTGTTGCTTTTTCTTTTGTTTCTTTTTTTTGTTTGTTTGGGGTTTTTTGTTTGTTTGTTTTTTGTTTTACTCTTCTGTGTGTTTCAGTTGTAAAGCTTTCCCATACCCCATCAGCCATGGTAAATCAAAAGATGGTATTCGACCCTTCAAAGGCCTGAAGCCTGCGGCCCGCACAGCAAACAGCCCTGAGAACAGAGCATACGGAGCAGCCTGCAGAGGCTGGCATATCCCACTCACCCCCTCAACACCCAGTGTCCAAATCAAACGGGGGAGGGAGAGACAGTTCAGCAAGTGTGGGTGGGCGCGGGGAGCTGGGTGCTTGCTGTAGAAGGTGTGAGGGAAAGGAAGACTAGCAATGAATAATTCTCTAAGGAAGAAGCGAGGAGAGGACGTTGTTTCAGACCTTTCCAGTGTGAGTGCCCAAGGCACTGCAAATCTGCATGTTGACAGCATGTCTCTCAGTAGTTTGAGTGTTTGTTGCGTGAAGAATAGAAATCCAAATGTGATTCATATCTCACTTCTGTTGAGAAGGACTTTGAAGAAATAGGTATGGAGTGGAAGGAGAGAGAGAAATTAAGCAAATCATGGCTTGGAACATGCTTGGGAATAATTTCTGATGCTGAGATGATGTGCAGAAGGGGAAAGAAATGGCTGATCTGATAGGGAGATCTACCTTCACATTTTTCCTCCCACTGATAAGTGAAAGTGTTATAGTGTTGAGCTGACTTTTATTAAAGAATATTTCAGGTTTTTTTTTTTCCTGGCCTGGCATATTGTCAGGTCACTGGTGACTAGGATAAATATTTCCTGCCTCCTCTCATGTAAGGAAGTGTAATCATCCCTCTCACCTATCTTTTCCTAAGATATATCCTTAAGAATGTCAGAGACACCTTTGCTGCTCTGCAATGGAAAAGCTTTTCTTCATTTCGACATACATATAGTCCAGGTAGAAGAGAGGCAAGAAGCCTCAATACAGTGTGCATGGGACCTTATCTGATTTTCCCATAGGAGATAACCTAGAGTGAACTTAGAAACAGTCATGCCCTGATTATCTTTTTTTGTCCTATTCTTGCCTTCCATAGGCACATATGGCTGCTCATCCAAAGGAAAAAACATTTTGTCCTCACATATCGAAGGTGACTTTCTTTCCTGATTAAAGGATAAAACAGCCTGGATCCTTAGCAATGTCAAATAAATATCACTATTTTCAGACACAAATATATAAATAGTAAGAAACACAGGCCTAATTTGCAGATACTTCTATTTGCTACTAAAGATACCTCCATTCAAACAATGAATTAGTGTTAGCTTATTTGCAGTGGAGCTATTTAAGCTTTTGGAAGGAGAGGGTCTTTGTCCCATTTTCCAGGCAATATGCTTTGGAAAACTTTCCATCTGCACACTGAGGAAGGAGGTTCTGGGTTACATTAGAAAAATAATGAACAAAAGTAACTGCAGAAGGTCTTCCCAGCTCATCCTGCTCCCCATGCAGTTATAGACTGTGTTTTAACTTCACTGATATCCTTCATGTTCCTCATTCAATTGCTGCACTGGCAGATGACTGGATTTACAGCTGTTCAGGCATACACATCTTCAAAACCTATCTCATCAGTAGCAACTGATAACAGGGCTTAGTACCCCAAATGATGATTACCAGAAGTTTTATTGCCCTGCTACTGTGCAGGAGGAATCCCAAGCATTTTTTTTAATTATTCAAAAATTAACCAGATGCTGCTGTTTTGAGTGCAAAGACCAGACTAAACCTGCACCTTTACTGCCAGGAAAAATCTCTGCTTTGGATTTGCTGTACAAGTTTAGACGAAAATAGGTGTTTTCATCCCTTTTAAAAACTAATTTAAGAGGGAGAGAACAACTTCATGTATTAACGATTGGAAATCTTTGTGTTGCTTTTGGGCAAGACTCATAATGAAGGAAATGAACAACAAAACCTATGCATTTTCTTTGACAGTAGTATGGAGGGTATGGTGGTGCTGATGTAGCACTGCAAGCAGATTCAGTCTCACCTGCTGTGCAGGATCCCCACTGACCCAGCTGGATTTAATCTCTTCCAGGAGCTGGTTCCTTTGGAGTGCACCTGGGCATATTTGGCTGGCACCCAATTGCATGGCATTGCAGAGCCTTCGTGTTCACTTTCTGGAGATATAATAGCAACAGCTAGTTATCAGTGAAGCCCCCTCAGTGGTCTGGACTCTAATCCTTTGAAATAGAAATCTTTCAGCCAGGATGAGGGCTACACTAGTTTTCAGTTGAAACATCTATCCCTTCACCTGGAGTAGTGATTCAGCCTGTGGATAAGCCCTAGGACATATTGGTATCACTGCAAAAAACAAACGAAAAAAAAAAGGTCAAAACTCTGCAGGCATCAATAAAACAGCAATGGGTTTAGTTTCTAACTTTGATGAATATTGCTGTGGACCAGCCATGTTTTCCTTTCCAGCACACTTACTCTTTAGCCAATAAGAAATTCCCGTGTTGTTCCAGCTGTAGCAACTCTCTTGGCCTCACTTGCTTGCAATGAGACTTGGAGGTCTCTCTTGCTGTCATTCTCCATCAGGTCATAGAAGGAAGTTCCCTTGCATGTACTTCAGAGCTTCCCTTACCCCACCCAACTCCTGTAAGGGATATAGCCACCACTGTATGGTGATCGTAGCAATTGCTCCAGGGCTGTTTGCTCCCACTTTTCTGTTGCGGTTGACGACACATGACAAACCTAATCGCACAAAACCAAACCCAGATTTTCTCAGGAGAAGTTCTGCTTGAAAACAGACTCTCTCTGGCTATGTTACTCCTGATTGGTGTGTCCCTGCTCATTACAGCTCTTTATTTATTATTTATAGACTCTTATTCTTTCCCCTCCTTTGTTTTTTAAGAAATGCATTTAGTGTCAGCTGCTGAAATAATTTTCATACTATCTGTATGAATAAACATAAAATTGGTCCAGTTAAGAAGCAAACTGCATTATATTTCTTTGCCATTCTGTATAATCTCTCTTTCTGGGCCATATCTCTGTAATAAATACGACCATTTCTGCTGGTTAAAGCTTTAGTTGGCCAGATAGTGTCCACTAGTATGGTGCTATTATTCATGGCCTTGATTTCCTGAGAGAAGGTCAGCATAGCCCAGAATCTGTAATAGCACTGATACAATAGCTCTCTCTCACGTCAGACACCACAGCAATGGATGTTCACAAGGCTGTAAGTAAGCATTTATCCGTATCCCCTTATGGATTGGAACCTGAGATATGCTGGGCATTTTTGTGTTAAATGAGAGAAGGAATGCTCAGAAGCTCTCTAGCTCAGGCTCTCCTGCCTCAACTTGCTTTCTCCATGCTGACTCTTCAATTACCATTTATTAGATTCTACAAGCACAACTCTATTTTTCTTTCCATGTACCTCTCTTTGTCACCCCTTACCTGTAACCTCTGAACAAAGCAGGGCCAACAAAGGTTCCCAGATCTGCCACTTCACTGCCCATTTCATCTTCTCCCTGAACGTTACAAATGACCTATTCAGTCTTAGTGTTCAGACAGCAAGATGAGATTGGGCTCTGAGGAACTGGCAGGGCTGGGGACCTTTGAAAGAAATCCTCGTTCTCCCTGCCAAGCCCAAAACAAAGCATTCCTGACCTCCAGAAACTAGCTGAAATCTGGGCTGGGCGTTCGTGCGGTTAGCTGTTTGCAAGTGGCCATTTTATGATAGGACACAACCAGGCAGTATATTAACCCTTTCCTCACCTGAGCGGACAGTGTCAAATGTGTCTGAGCACATATTAAAAAATTTTCTGGGCTGGCATTGGGGGAATGAGAAGAGGGTCTGTCTTTGGGAGAGCTGGAAAGGGTTAAATATTGCACCAACAAATCTCATAGGCTGATTTTACAGGTAGTCTGTGTTGACAGATGGTGTATTTATGCAATAACAATATGAATTAATTCAAAAGAAACCAAGTGTAAAGGTTGACTTTTAGCTTCAAGCTTGTTAGGGAAATTGCTAAAGATTCCTAAAAAGCAAAATGGCATTGGAGTATGACTTGTGTTTTGAGGGAGATTTTTTATGCCTTAATTATAAATTTTTTTAATTGTAATTCACATCAGTTCACGATCTGGAGTGGAAGATACTCTTAGATGTGTAGATTTCTATAAAAAGCAAAAGAACTTTCTGTGTCAACATGTGGATATATATGTATATTGGTATATTTCTCTATACATATGTATATATATATGTGTGTGTGTATATATATATTTATGTAACAGGTATTTATGCAGAATATACTGTACATATACACCCACTCCTGAACTTGTACAGACTGTATATAAGTATAAAATGGCCACATCTCTTTGCGTGTGTCTGTCCCCGGAAGGGTGGACTGATTGTTTTTGGATGTCTGCAGCTGTTACCTTGAAGGATGCAATTTCATCTTTCATTTATTTTTCCCCATCTAGACTGTATCAGGATAAACTGTAACGCCAGTAAGTTTTCCCTCAAGTTTCATTTTGTTCTCTTTCTATATATATTAAAATAACTTTATTTTCTTTGCTGTTTTATAAGCTGTTTTTCTTTTCTTTTTTCTTTTTTTTCTTTTCTGAAAACAAATCTTTTGAAATTGAAGGGTTGGGTGGGATATGAAGCTGGAGGGGGGAGGAGGGAAGACCTTAAGGTGATTGTATGTGAAAATTTTGTATTAGGTTTCTCCAAGGAGGAGATGAACTGTTATTTCATAGCTTTGCAGAAGAGCACCTGAGGAACCTGATGCGCTGATATTATATTTCACTGATAACCTGTTGTCTTTATGAAAACTTTCAAAGAACCCTGTAAGAATAGCAACAGGTACTGTATGCACTTCTCCACTACAAAAAGGCATGCATATTTAAAAACAAAGCAAAATTCAAACTCTCACTTTATTACAGAATGGCAACAACTTAACCTAATATTTACTTATAGTAATTTTTGGGGTGTATGGAATAAGGAAAAATTAGGTCTTAAATTTTGAGTATATCATAGATACTTTTATATGTATCTCATTTGACACTCCTAGGTTTCTCTAATAAATTCCATCTGAATCCTTGAGTCACTGAAGATTCCTTTTAGTCTGTAGCACTAGGGAGGAAGGATTATAAAATCTGTATGAAAAGTCAGCGAAAGATCATATCCCATTCTAGACTGACTAAGCAAGCCAAATCTTTTCTATTCTACTTCAAAGAGCTGATCAAAGTTGATGTAGGCCTCAAAGTATAAAGGGCTTTCCAAATGGAGCTGTTTAGCTCTCAAGTGTGCTTTGAGGCTTGTCTTACTTGAAACCAGATTCCTGAACTGGCAGATCATCAGTATTAGATTTTACATGGAAATATTTGTGGAAGGCCAAACATCACTGTGGAAATGTGTTTTCTAGAGCCTGTGGTCTTTCTGCTTATCACTGAGCCACATCCAAGCTAGCAGAACTGTGTTGCACTCCCAAAAGCAAACACAGAGCTTTCAAGTAGCAAAGCTAATTGTATCAGCACCAAGAGAATATTACTCTCATGCATTTTTTTTTAACAGTTTTGCCATAGTTTGGGTCTAAGAATAGGTTTGTAGAGTTAAACAGCAGACAGCATTTCTTTGGGGTTTTTTTCTGACACCTATAATATTCATAGAATTTAAAAGGTTGCAAATAGAAAAGAAAACAACACACATAATCAGGTAATAGATCAGCTTTCCCTCTTGGTCAGTGCCAGCTGATGGAGACCCTATTTTGCAGGGAAGTGCAACCAATTAGTTTTCTGGTCTTGGGAAGTGGTCCCTGGGAACCTGTAGCCAGGGACAAGCCCTGATGTGCCATAGGAGCTTGTTCATGATAATTTACTTTATTTCAATTATTAACCTGTTATCTCAAGCCACTGATTTTAAGTTTTTCTGATTTTCCTCCTCATCCCACTGATGCAGCAAACAGCTGCATAGTAGTTGTTGCGCGGGATTAAAAGCTACAAGTGGGTTCAGCCAGTGTATGACTCAAATCTTGACAGGTCTTTTTGAATTCTTTTTGCTCTTTGATGTTTTCACACTGTATTTCAAAATAGAATGTGCAATAGGAAAAAGTGTCTCTAGTAGCTGATTGCCAGATTTTACCCAGCAGTGCTGAGGACATTTAAATAAAAATAGGATCTTTTGCTTCCTAAGAGTTCATATGCTCTTGCTGCTTAGGCACCTGTAACTCTATCAAAACACTTGTACCCTAGTTCTTCTTGTGTCATCTGAGGATCCATATCAGTTCCTCTGGTAGTGGACAACAATATGATGTTTTTGTTAACATTTTCAACTTTTGATGACAGCTGGCTGTTTAAAGCTTAGCAATGGAAGACTATGTTCAGGTGGGAAATCAGCTTGTGTAGCAATTAGCAATGGTCTGGTTTTCATGCAAATAAAAATCTAGCACTAACTGGAAGAAACATTAAAAAAAAGAGGTAAAAGAGAATACTATAATCAGAGCAGTGGAAAGACTGTCTGAATTCAGTGCTTTTATTAGTTTCCCCCAAAGCATCAATACATCTTGAATCATTTTGCTACCATGCATTTTTAATAGTTGAGCCTGTTGCATTTTTAAATACAGTATTCCCTTGAAGGTTTTATTTTATTTATTTATTTAGTTAAAACACTTTGGGTCATCCTAATTATGATACTTTGCTGAAAATGAGCAACTCTACTTCTAGTCCCTCCAACATCTTGTGTTTTTGTTGCCTTTTGCAATAACTCAGGTCAGCTGTCTGGCTTTCTAGAAAGGAATCTACTGGGAATTGGTGAAAAATTATCCTCTTGCATGAATAAAATATGGTTAGGCAGAAGCAGACCTAATATAACTGTAACAATTCCTGAAGGCCTGCTGACATTTACTTGTGCAGAGGGAGTTATTCACATACAAATGAATCTGCCAGGGTCTGTTGAAATGAGCAGACGTGTTTTAAAGTAACTTGACAAATGGGATTCTCAATCATTTTATTAAAGAGTTTTGTGTCAAGCAGTCACCACTGCTAACTGAATAGAAGGGACCTGGTGCATGGTTTTAAAGGCAAACAGAGCTGTACATTTGTGATTTCATGGAACATGTATGTTAAGAGCCTACCACTTCAACCACTGAAGCTCATGCTATTGAGAGGAGTCTAACATACTGTCCCAGGTAAGCGTTTAATTTTCAATGTACTTGTTCTTAATTTTTATTGAAAGTATTGAGGGTTTTTGTCTTACATATCTTGGATTGTCGTGTATCTGATGCAAAATACTGTTTACCATAATTTCATCTTACCCTCTCTCTCTGTCTCATCAGTATTGTATTTGAAATCACAGTTCTGAAATGGCAGACTGACATAGTTTCCTAGTATAAGAACTTTTTTTACAGTCTCTGTATTTATTTTAGTACTCATCTCATAGTTTCCTTCACTCTTGAAGATGCCTAAACTGATCTTACCTGTTTCTGCACACAGACAGAGTTTGAATTTAGAAGGACACAACAGTGCTGTTGCTCACACATATGTATCTGTATAGTAACTTTCTTTTCCTCTGAGTGTGAAATCAGCACAACTAAAAGTAGGACCAGGATCTCCAAAGAAACTGTGGGAAGGTGCATGGAATCAATCTTCAACACAGTGCAAAGATAATGAATAGCACAATTGTGTTGATTGAATTTGTGGGGAAAATAGGTATAGTCTAAATACCCTTATATTTTTGCTTACTTAGATTTTGGGGTTTAAAATAGGATTTGCTAAAGAAAATGGCTCATCTCTTGTAATTTGTTTCTTGAAATGTATAGTTCACTTTAAAGAAAGTTAAACTCGTAATAGTTTTATAGTTCGTGTCATACCTGGTGGTCTGATTTTTCTTCATTTTTTTCAAAGGTTCTTTATTTTATAATTCTCTTTCCAGTGAGCCTACTTTGTATCACATCAGGTGGGGATAGTTTTCAGCGTTCTACCCAATATTAAGTGTGGAGGACAGAGCTGTGTGTGCTACAGATTTGTTAGCTTTTGTTAGCTTCTGGAGATGTTTTTACTCTGTATTCTTGCTAGGATACTACTTTTATAATTTTTATTGGCCTAGTTCTTTCTCCTCACAAGCCTTTTGTGTGGTGTGTCAATAGTTACAGTTACATGCATTGACACTATCTCTACGTGAAGTTTGATCTTCCAAAAGTAGTTGCTTGGGACAATGAATACTTCTGTCTTATCACTTGTTATTTCCTGAAGAGGCTTCATCTTCTCACTGAACTGTCACCTGTTTTCGTGTCACTTATGATGCCTCAGAAAATCCTGATCCTCTTCTCTTACCTGTTGCTAAAAGCACAAATGGAAGAGGATGAAAAATCACAATCCAATCATTACTACACAATTGATCCCATATCTCTGTAAGGTCCCACAATTAACGTGTTGTTTCAAGTCCAGTAATTTTGGACTGGAATTTGACAATGAAAGACAGCTGGAATATGAGATTGGTTCTCCCATCTCGGTTGCCATGCTTACTGTATTTAATGCCTTATTCAACACAATGTTAATGTTTAATTTTAGTAAGTGCCACTGGAACACCGTAAAATATGAATCTGCCATGTGAAACTTTCTGGGAGAGGTTTAAAGTTTTATTTTTTTCTATATCATCACAAGTAACTAGGAAGTTGTGCTAATTCTAATCTAATCAAAATGTTGTAAAACTAAGTGCACTTAACTGATTCCTAGTGATTTTGCTGTCATTTTAATAAAAGCTTAATAGTACTCTAACATGAAAACATTATTTTGAAAGTGAAGTGGTATGATTAAACATAGACATCATATTTGTGACTCTGGTATCTCCTAACTCCATTTAAACGTAATCAGGAAGAAATGAATACTTATGCAGCCTGAAAAGTGACAAGTCATTAGTATGTCCTATTGTAGTAGTGAAAGCAAAGCTGTTGTCTTTAGCAACTGTACAGCCCAGGGGAGAATGGTCTCCCCTTTGAACAGTCTTAGACTTGGAGCGCTGGTCTGGCCTTGTGCTGCTGCTGCACTGCAATGCAGGAGAAAGGAAGGGAACAAGTCTGTCTTTAGAAGACTTTTCCTTCTGTCAGATGGTGGAACAACAGTTTTCTCAGGTGTTTTGTCAGACTAGGAATTTCGTTAGAAGAAAATCTACCATGCTGGATCCAACAGCCCAAGAGAGATGAGGCTACTGCCACTGCTTCTTCCATCGCTCAATCAGTAGCGAGGATGAAGATGTATTCCTGGGAGGCCCCTTGCTACTGATCACACACTTACAGACCCACACTCTTTCCAGTCTCTGACAGCGTGAATACCTGGGCCTACTGACCCATGGTCTGACTTCAGCTGCAACACTCAAAGCCTCGTACACTCATGCACAGAGAATAGAGGGTCCTCCGTGGGAAAGACAGAGAAAGGAATTTAATAAGAAGGCAGGACAGGCTGCACTGATCAGGCAGAGGACACAGTCAGGTAAGCATACTGACCAGCAACTGTTTACACATGACCAGCTCTTTTTATCCCCTTACCCCTCTATTTTCCCACTCTTGCCCTTCTCAAAATCACCTGAACTACTCCTTTTTTGTGCTTTTGGTTTCTCCCCTAAACATCCCATAGTAAGTCTGTCTGATCCCAAACTGCTTTTCTCATATATCACATATGTTACACCCTATGCAGCAACCCCCTTAATCCAAAAGGTTATCTCAGGAGCTGCTCCAGATGTCTTACAGTGATGAGTTATCATATTTGGACACTGAAACTAAGGGACAGCCCTGGGAGAGACCTGGACAAGATGTTCATTGCTCAGGATTTGTGTTAATTAATCAGGTGGCCTTGAATAAATGTAGATCCCAGTGTTTGAAGATCCCATTGCTTTTGATGTGGATTTTAATGATCTGTTATACTGTTCCATTTTCCCAGAGGCCGATGCATGATAGGGAATATGATATACCCACTCAATACCATGCTCTTTGGCCCAGGTGTCTATGTGCTATTTTTGAAATGACACCCATTATCCAACCCGATTCTCTCTGTGGTGCCAAGTCACCACAGGACTCACTTCTCAAGGCCCAAGATGGTGTTCTGGGCAGTGGTGTGAGGCACAGAGTTCATTGCCATCCATCCAGTGGTTGTTTCCACCGTTGTGAGCATGTAGCACTTGCCTTGGTGGGAGTGTGATATGATCGATCTGCCAGGCCTCCTCATATTTAGGTTTTGATCATTGTCCCCCATACCACAGAGGCTTTACCCACTTGGCCTGCTTGATCACAGCACATGTTTCACAGTTATGGATAAGTGGGAGATAGTGTCCACGGTTAAGTCCACCTCTTGATCACGAGCCCATCTTTATGTTGCACCTGTTTCCTGGTGACTTGAGGCATTATGGGCTCATTGAACCAGAAATAATTCACCCTTGTGTTGCCAGTCCAAATCCACCTGAGACACTTTAACCTTGGCAATCCAATCCACCTGTCCATTGTTGAGATGTTCTTCAGTAGCCCAACTCCTGGGTACAAGCGCATCTACATTAAATACTTTTACAGCCAACATCTCTACCCAGGCAGTAATGTCTTGCCACAATTCAGCAGCCCAGATAGGTTTACCTCTGCACTGCCAATTGGTCTTTTTCCATTGGTCTACCCATACAAACAGAGCATTTGCTACCATATCACAAGGTCCTTGCATCCCAGAATATTTCATCAGGGGCCATAAATCTGGGCTACAAATGTAAGCCAGTGTTTACTAGACTTCAGCTATGCCCAGCTCTTAGTTAACAGCACTTAGCCTTCATCTTCCAGCTGATACTGTCCCATCCTTTTAAGATGCTGATGCTGCTCAGGGAGAGGCTTTGGCAGGCCTTCTAAGGTCATCAGTATGGAGAGATGGCAATGTTGAGTGCAGAACTTGGCAGAATGCATTCGGTGTTATTTTTACCTAAATTGCTGTGGTGGGACCTAACAGGAAGGAAAAGTAACCTTGGAAACTCAGCAGTCATCTGTCAGGAATCAATGACCCGCTTCTGGAAAGCAGCTCTGCTGGTTTACTGGCTATCATTCCTACCCCAGCAGCTTTTCTTGACTCCTTGCTGCTTCTCAAAAGGTTATCTTTGTGTGTGCTGTACATTTTTACATACATATATATATATGTAATTTTCAATTCCTATAGCCTCTTCCCCTTCCATGGGATTGTAACTGAAAATGAGAACTGTTGTGAAGGGGGCAGAGTTAAAACAAACCTCATCAATCATCCTCATCCTGTTAGTCACTAAGCTAGATTTCCATTACTTAATGTTAGAAATGCTAATTAAATATTGGGATCCTGAATGCTATAACAAAGTTTATGGAATATGAAAAGTTTGGGATAGGGTTTTTTTATTTTGTTTTCCAGAGGAGAAAGGTACTGTGGGTGAAACTTGGAGTAACTTAGGAAGAAGTTTCGTGGTGCTGAGTTTTGTTTAATGATACATTGAATTAACTAGTTGCTGGTCAGTAATGTTTCTCTCTTATTCACCAGTTGTTGTATTATGAGCTTCCTTTCTCATGTCTGGGAAAAACAGGATGTCTTGCTTTTTTTTTCTTTTGCAATGTTTTCAGGATCTCAGCCAGGACGCCTGGGAAAAAAAGGCTCTGATGGAAATATGTGTAAGCTTCTCAGATAGTTATTTTGACGACTTTCCTTGGGTAAATTCATTTGTGTTCCTTTCAGATCAGCTGTCATCACTTGTACTTTCCTCAGTGTTTTGATTTAACCCCTGTAGGTGGTTAAGCACCACACAGCTGCTCTCTCATTCTCCCCCAGCCTGTGTGTTATCAACACTGTTTTTCTCACAAATCTAAAACATGGCACCATGCGGGTTGCTATGAAGAAAATTAACTCCCTCCCAGCCAGACACAGTATGCTTAGGAAGGAACTATAGCCTTCAAAGCTTGTGGACATCATGATATAGGTCTTATACAGGCAATGCTTTTGCTGCCTTACGTTGAAATGGCTAAAGGTAGACCGAAACAGTGTCATCTATGGTGTCCAGGCATCAAATATTTAGTAATTTCTTTTTCCATGTTGTTGATTTTCTTTTTCTACACAAGGCACAGAGTTTGAGGAAAATTGATGTGTGAGTGGTAGTATCAGGGAGCTGTGTAGCAGTACAAAATGTGTTGTTTCCAGGATTAAGACATGCCAGGCTGTTGATTATCTTAAAATTCAATAGTGACTGCATTAGGACTTAAATATTGGATACTGTTTCCATGACTGAATAGTGAGAGGGTTGATAATGACAGAGAAAAATTGTCTCTTCACAGCTGGGAGCTTTTTTCCATGCTTAACAATCCTCACACCACCTATCTATTTCAGCAGTGACTGCTACTGTCCTGCCACTGTGACCTGTCACATTGCCTGTATTTTGCACTGCAAAGCTGTTTTGTCTGGAAAAAGGCACTGCTTCTAGAAAATTTCTCCCCAGGAGCAAAGAACTGCAATTGCACACAGGAGTAAGAAGTTTACTTAAAAATATTTTTCAATGCTTCTGTGCTTGAATATTGGCTGCTCTGGAGTGAGCTGGGGAAAGGTGAGCTGCAGTTTGTGGTCTGCCTCTGAAAGAAGCACCCCAGAGATATTTACTGTTAGTGCAAGAACAGCATGAGTCAGAGAGAACAAGACCCCTTTTTCTCCCAGAGAGAGTCTCACTTGGTCAAGCTGGTGCACACTGGTGTATGATATATATGGCAAGTTTGCATTGCTGCTGCTTCTCTGGAAACTTGCCCTTAAGAAGCTTTTCAGCAGTAACGTATTCTTTTCTAATGTCTTCTACTCCTTTTAAGAATAGCTGATTGTTGAAATTTCAGGGCCAAGGAGACAGTTGACTTCTTGCTTCTTTTGTGCAAAGGGAATACAGTGCATGGGAAGACTTGATGGCACAAGAAGCCTAGCCAAGATGCCACAGATGTGTCTAATCAGTGGTGAAGATTCATTACATCATCATAAACTAATTCCTAGCTAGTGGAAAATGCAATATGATGAACATTTTCATTCTGAATGTGAAAAGTTTGAAAGCCTGAGAGAAGTTCTCAAGTAATTTTCACAGTTAAATATCTTTTTGATTTGTGTCACTTCAGTGGTTGCAATATTAAACAGTCATGTGAGCACATTTCATTATGGAAAAATAACTTCTTCCTCTTGGTGGATTTCACAGTATGCAGGCCTGACCATGAAATGAAAATCAAATCACCAGGTAAAGTTTCAATCATCCAAGGATATCTTATCGTTTTTGTTTGCTCATGAAATAGGAGCACAGAACCACCAGCAAGCTTGAAACAAAACAGAGAAGTTATTATGCTAATTGACTGTTTAATGTAAGAATAGGTTCAGGTAAGGTTTTAATTGTGTATTAATTAACTGTTAGCATACTGACATCATTTGGATTAGTATGTTTTCTGTTCCCCTTGTTTTGCGGGGACGTCTTATTTGGAATTATTCAGATCACTGTTTTGAACTGGTAGAGAAAAGAAGAAATGTAGCTGGTGTTGCTTTTGACTCACATGGTGTCTTTCAGATTGCAAGTTGTTGCTACCTTCAACCAAGCTTTTGGCTTCTTTAGAACTGCTAGTGAAAAGTTCTGTTACAGCATTCGAGCATTTAACAAAGTTGTGATCTTCCATCTAGCATGGTATTCCTTGTGAATTCTTGGAGTTTAGTTCTTAGCTTCGAGATGAAGTACAGTATTTGCCAAATGCAAAACCATAAACCTTTCTTAGTTGAGTTGGGGAAAGATGTCATATGTTTGATATTTCATTGTCCTAAACCCCCAGTCCATTTGCTTACATATGAGGGATTCTAGGTTTGAATGGATTCCCTGCATTCCAGTTGGCATGTGCAAAGATGTGTGTATCTTGTAGAGTTTGCACATTCCATGCAAGATAAAAACTACCTGGTGCAAATGTTGCTGAATTTCTGTGATTTTTTTTAAAGGCAGAAATTGCATAAAAGTGTTTTAATTGCAAACTGCCCCCTTGAAAAAGCTACAGAAATGTGAGAGGTTGTTTTTTACTGTTTTTTGGTTTTGTTTTTTTTTCCCCCTTTACAGGCTAGTAAGATGAGTTTGTTCAGTAGGATATTGAATGAAGCCAGGAGCTTATAAGGGCTGTTACAGATTAAATATTCATTGCTTCTAAAATGGAGCCAGTTCTACATCATCAAACATGGTGTAGCAACTCTGACTTTAATACAAGACAAAAGAAGCATATTTGTTGATGACTCCTCAGATTTTTAGAGGTCAGTACACAGCTGGCCAAATCATACACTGGTAGTTACCATTATACTGTAACTTTAATTGCATAGACCCCTATTACATTGTTACCATAACCTATTCTGTCACAGCATTGTGTTCTCTTAGGAGAATACTGATCAGAGTTGTAGAATTGCAAAAATATCAATGCCACAAGTGTGGGTAATATCACTGCTAATTTTTTTCTGATGGACAGAAAACTAGCCTCATTTAGTTCCATGTTTTGTTATATTAGAAAGAATGAAAGTTTGTTACTTCCAATTTATTATATTATGATATTTTTCTGCTTAGGATAATTTTAGGTTAAGGGTAACTTGCCTCC
>WEIV01011526.1:0-49001 GCA_013390005.1 Calyptomena viridis | reverse complement strand
CTGGTCTGGCCTGGGGGGGGGCCTCCCACAATAACCCTGGGACTCTGAAGGGGACTTCCAGTCTGGAACTCTTCCAGTCTTCCAGTGAGAGACTTCATTGTTTATTGTTATATATATATATATTATTTGGTGTTTGGTGTTATTGTTATTTTTTTTCTTGTGTGTTGGTTAAATAAATAGTTCTTTTTTTCCCTTTCACTTTCCTTTGAGGAAATATTTCTTTCCTTGAACCTGGTGGGAGAGAGTGATTGCAGCCTGTTTTTATCAGAGAATATTTATTCCTCTGAATATATTTGTTCCAAACCAGGACAGAACAGGATAAAAATATTATCAGATTGAAGCTATTTTAGTTTAATAAAGTCCACAAAAATAATTTTCAGTATTTTTCTTACATTTTATTTTTTTCAGCATCCTGGTCATTTGCATAAATATGTGATTATTAACTTTAAAATCATCCAGTGAGTCAAGTAGATTGACCTTTTAATTGCTACCATTCATCTCAAAATAGGTTTTATTAAGACCAAAGGGTTGTTTTATAATGCACCGATGTGCAGTACTAAAGAATTCTTACTGGCTCCATTTTGGCAATTAAATGGATTTTATTTTACTGTGTGAATTGTAAAATATTATATATATGATTAATTTGGTTTTTCTACAGTAAGTCATTAGATTGGCTCCCATATAATGGCTGTGCCCAAGAAATCTCAGGAAAAAAAAAAATAATCTTCAGCAAATCAATTTCTGATAAGAAAGAAGTATGCTTCATGATTGCTTTACTGTCCCTAAAGTAAAACTGTTCATATAAGTAGAGGCAGCATTCAGAACCTTGCTTTTCCCTTAGAACACTAAGGCTGTTAATTTCTGAATACTGCAAGCTATATAATCAATGAAAGATACAGTAATTCAACCTAGTCATAGTAATAATGCAACGCATGATTACAGAAGTTGCATAAGGAGGAAATTAGGAAATATATAGCATATATTTTAATTATTGCTTTTTATTCATAAGCAGGTGAAAAAAGTGGTATTCTCAGTTTCTCAGTTATCTATCATTTTACAAAGAATCTGAACAGGAAAAAAATATTTACTTTAATATTACTATAAATTTCTATAATTTAATATTTAGACAAGTTTGTGCTTAAACTACATCTAAAAGTACACTTTCAAGATAATAATTTGCTGCTGTATCAAAATCTTGAATATGTCAAATTTTAAAATTTTAGTGTTGTGCTATTAACACTTACATGATTGCTGATTCAATATAAAAAATTTATCCTGCACATGCAAGGAAGCTAATGAGAATAACTCATGAGAAGTATTTTTGTCAAATTTTTAATATTTTTAATCTTTAGCCTCTTGCTAAACTCTTTCTTTGGTTTCACAAATCAGAAAGTGTTCTCCCCATGTACTATTTGGGCAAAAATGAGTACTTAAAAAAATTATTTTGAACACTTCCCCAAGAAAGTTAATATAACCTCCTGTGAGATTTACCTGTATTTATCTATCAGATAACACAGAGAACAGAGATATGTTGTCTCACACCCTATGGCCCTTAGTCCTCAATGTTATTATGAGGGCAAGTCTAAGAGGCAAGGATCAGAAACAGATCTTCTTCTGGGTAGCTGTCTACAATTGTATTTCAAATGAGCAGAGTACGGCTCATCTTTTCTTAATAAAACACAGTTGAACAATAAATGTCAAGAACTTGACCTTTGCAAGAGCAAACTTCCACCTGTTTAAGGAGCTGGTGAATGACATCCCCTGGGTAATTGTCCTTAAGGACAGAGAGGTTGACCAGACCTGAAAACTATTAAGGGCACTTTTCTTAGAGCATAAGAGCTCTCTATCCTGATGTGTTGGAAATTGAGTAAGACAGGCTGGAAACTGGCATGATTGAGCAAGAATCGGCTCCTCAAACTGAATAAGAAAGTGGAAGCAGGAATAGGTGGTCTGGGGACAGTACAGGGATACAGTTTGAATGTGCAGGGATGTGGTCAGGAAAGTCAAGCCAAATCTGGAACCGGACTTGGCAAGGAACGAAAAGATTAACAAAAAGGTATTCTATAAGTACATAGGTAAGAAAACAAAGGCCAAGAAGAGTGTACACTCCAGTAAACAAAAAGGGTGAACTGGTGGCAAGTGGTATGGAGAAGGCTGAGGTACTTAATGAGGTCTTTGTCTCAGTCTTCACTGACAGTCAGGCTTCCAACTTCAATCAATTCCCTGATCCTTTGAGTGGGTGTGGAGGCAGTGAAGTCTCTTGCACTAGAAGTGAAGAGCAGGTTTGGGATCACTTGATGAAATTTAATAGCCACAAATCTATGGGACCATAGACTTGGGACATAGACATATGGGAGGCATTCCGGAATCTAGAGGTAACTGGATGATGTTACTGCCAAGCCACTTTCCATCATATTTGAAAAGTCATGGTGGTCAGGCGAAGTCCCCAGTGGCTGGAAAAATAGAGACATCAGCTCCATTTTTGAAAAGCAGAGAGAGGAATATCCAGGCAACACCAGACTGGTAAGCCTCACCTCTGTGCCTTCAGAGATCATGGAATATATCCTCCTAGATGATATTCTAAGACACAGGACTCTCTCTTTGGACCTGTGCTCTTTAATGACAGTGACATAGACTGAGACTGATTGCACCCTCAGCAAGTTTGCAGATGACATGAAGTTGAACAGTGCAGTTGACAAACCAGAAGGAAGAGATGGCATCCAGGCAGACCTGGGCAAGCTTGAGAACTGGGCTTATGAGAACCTCATAAAATTCAGTAAGTCCCAGTGCAAGGTGCTTTACATTTCTGTCCATCTGCTGCTCACAGTGGAGCAGATATCCATACCGCAGCCCATGGGGAACTCTATGCTGGACCAGGCGTGCATGCCCTGAAGGAAGCTACAGCCTGTGGAGAGGACTCCGCTCAGGAGCAGTTTTGCTAACTGAACCCATTGCCCATGGGGGACCCACATTGGAAAAATCTATTCTTGAAGGATTGTATTCTGCTGAAAGGACCATGCTGAAGTAGTTTGTGAAGAACTGCAGCCTGTTGAGCACTTTAACCAGTATAGATAACCAGAACAGATAAGCATATTCTCCCTCTGTCCTAAAACAAGCATGAACTTCCTTAGGAAGGATGAATTTAATTCTGTTCTCCCACATCCTCTGACTATTTTTATTAGTATACTATTGAAAAAGAGGGATAAAATAAGTATATTCACATTCACTGTTCTTCAAAAGACATGGGAGTATTTGTGCAGAAAAGTAAAGTAGAATAATGAACTTATGTTGTGTCTTTCATTTTTTCATTTATTGGGAAATGAAATGACAGTATATTTGTCACTGGAAGTATGTAGAAGGAATGCAATTCTTCTTGCATGTATTATGGATGGAATACACAATTAAATGCAAATGCAATGTCCAGACTAGACGTAAACAGCAAAAGAAATCCGTAGAGATTCGGCTCTCTGAATGCAAGAAATATTTCTGAGATTGAAATAAAAAAAAAAGATATATACTGATGGAAACCCTTCAGTAATTTCCAATTTTTTAGATTCTTAGATCTATTATTACAGAAACACAAAGAATTTTAAAATAAAGTAATCCCCAGCAAACTGCAAGTTTAACTTATAAAATTACCACAGAGAGAGGAAATTTATTTGAAAAAATTATAAGAGTGGAAATAGTTTTTTGCCTAATAATATTTAATACACTGGATAAGAGTATCACACAGAAGTGTATGCACTATGATTATTTGTCTCTACAGATAATGGTCTTTGTTCTAAGCAAGGAATTGGTTTATACCTTTAAAATATATCTCTTTTTGCTATTTCTTTTTCTTATTATAAGTGGATTACATCATAAAGTTATTAAAATGATACTAATTTTCTCTCTTTATAAAAAGAGCACTTAGACACTAGGCTTTATTTTAGATACTATGAATTTCAGTGCATTCTTCATGCTCTATATGCTATATAACATCAAATCTAATAAAGGTTTATGAAATACAGTAATATTTAAAGAATTTGGGAAGGTTAAATTACAGGAGTACCTAGAATGTTCCAATTAAATCATCACAAAGTCATACAATAAAGATGTTATTTAACTCCTGCCTGATTTTTTGTTTATTGGGCTCAGTGTTTCCATTTAATCTTAACCAAGACACCTTAACCCCATGCAGTGGTTTGACCCTGGCTGAGTGACAAGGACCCACTACAGCCAGCTCTCTCACTCCCCTCCCTGCAAATGGACAGAGGAGAGAGAAAAAAAAAACAGAAGGTTTCACAACTTTGAGATAAGGACCATAAGAAACTCCTTACTGATTATTTCATGGGCAAAACAGGCTCCAATTTGGGATATTAAGAATTTATTATTATCAAGATCAGAATTTAAGAGTGAGAAGTTCAATAGATCTTACAGACACCTTTTCCCCCCATCTTTCCCTCTTTCTAAGATCTACCTTCTTCCCCCGCAGCGGCCCAGGGAGACAGGAGTGAGGGTTGCAGTCAGGTGTTGTTTCTGTTGCTGCTCAGAGAGAGGAGTCTTTCCCCTGCTTCCCATGGAGTCTCTCCTGTAGTAGTGTGTAATTAGCATGTATTTCTATCTCTGTATATTATTGTTCTGTTACTTGGTATGTTCTGTCATATCCCCTGCCCCTCACCCCAGATGGTTTGTCCCCTCCCTTCTTCTCCCTTTCCATTGGCTGGAGCCCCCTGTAAGAACTACACACCAGAAATACTTGGGGCTCTTCCCTGGTTGCCTCTGATAAGCTTGGACCCTCCACGGGGCTCGATGCCTCTGAAGTGAATAAACTTATATTATATGTAACCATGAAGAGTTGCTGGCATTTCTTCGTCCACCGTTTCCCTCAGCCTACCCTCAGGGGAGTGCAGGGGCACACGCATCCCTCTGCAAACCCTGAAGCCACTTTCTGAGATAGACCTCCCAACCCAGGGGGTTTCCTGTCTAGAAAGGCCTCCTCCTATCGGTGCCCGAGGCCGAAGCAATGCCCGGGCTGAAGAAGGAGTGAGGCAGGCCAGGGGGAAGTTCTACACAAACTGCTCCAATGTGGTCTCTTCCATGGGCAAGAGCTCTTCACGCACTGCTGCGACGTGGGTCACTTCTCCACAGGGTGCAGTCCTTCTGGTATAGGCTGCTCCAGCATGGATCCCCCGTGGGCCACAAGTCCTATCAGGAGGAATCCTGCTCCAGCGTGGGCTCCTCTCACCATGGGCTTCAGGTTCCTGCCATGACCTTGCTCCAACATGGGCCTTCCATGGGGTCACAGCCTCCTTCCAGAATTCGTCTGCTCTGGCATGAGCTACAGGTGGATTTCTGCTCCACTGTGGTCTTCCATGGGCTGCAGGGAGACAACCCGCATCACCACGGTCCTCTCCATGGGCTGCAGGGGCCCCATTCTAGCACCTGGAGCATATCCTCCCCCTCCTTCTCCACTGACCTTGGTGTCCGCATTGTTGTTAATCACAAATTCTTGCTCTGGTCTTCTCTAGTGGCCATCTTCATCTGCCCCTTTTTTTTTTTTCCTTCTTAAATATGTTATCATAGAGGCATTACTTTCACTCCTGGTTGGCCTGGCCTTGGCCAGCAGTGGGTCCAGCCTGGAGCTGGCTGGCATTGGCTCTGCTGGAAATGGGGGAAGCTTCCAGCAACTTCTCGAAAAAGCCCCCATAGGCACCCCCATTACCAAAAAACCTGACCACTGAAACCCAATACACCCCACTAGCAAGAACATGTCTAAATGTAATTTTTTCTTAATGATAGATTTCTATTGTATGCAATCTTTAAATTTTTATTTGTTGATCATGGTAAGAAAACAGATGTCACTAAACACTGGGAATCAGTAAATATTCTGCAAACAGTGTCTGCAGATGAAACCAAAACATTTCTCTCTTCTATCTCTGATGCTTTAATGGAATCAGACTTTGCATTTCAGTGGTTTATATCAAGTTAGTGAGATTTATTAAACTCTTCTTTGGATACTTTAAATTTATTTGGAGGATAAGAAGAGATACACATTTTGTACTTCTTCAAAACTATGACTTTTGGAACTAAAAAGTTAAATCCTTAGTTAAAAATTACCTACTTGCTTAGATCTAGTTTTTTGGGGTTTGTGGAGGGGCTTTTTTGTGGTTTTTTGTTTGTTTGCTTGTTCTTGCTGTTTTGTGTTTGTTTGGTTTTCTGAGGGTGGGCGATTTTTCTTGTTGTTATTTGAGTTTGGGGTTTTTTGTGTTTATTTTCCAAACAAATCACATTCATGTAAGTGTTGCAATTGCAGTGGACCAATGAATACCAACAAGGCCATTAATTGTTTGATGGATTGCAGTGTTGGCTGCATGAATACACAGTGACATTTTATAGGCTTTCTATGGACCATAAAATATATGAGATTTTTCAGATAATAGATGTTATATATTGCTATTCTTAAAGGAATTTCTTTATTCAGTTAGTCACTATTCACTTCCACTGCTTGCTTTTCATTAGAGGTTTTTTTTGTTGTTTTTGGTCATGTGCTGAGAAGTCATAGTATGTGTAAACAGGAGGAAAGGACTATATATACCAAGGATTTTAAAATGTGCTTCCTCCTATTATGCACATTGTACTTGGAGAGTGCATTTTAGCTTTAGTGTTTATATTATAATCTGTGAAACAGCAGAAATTTGATGTCTGCCTGAACGTACATTAAAAAATACATATGTAGAACAAAAATGCTGCATTTGTAGAATTATCCATTTTGTGTGTGTGCTATCATATGTGCCCCACCAGATAAAGACAGGTACCATAGCACACAGTTTTTATATTCATTTATTTTCACTGAAGATGCTAAATGCTGAACCACAATACTGTTATTGATAAAGATAATACTGCACAACACAAATTCAGGGCATATACATAAAAACTTCAACTTCAGCCTTTTCTCACAGACTTGCATTCATACTCTGACATATGATGGAAAGCTTATTGTTTATAAACAGTTATACAACATTTCAGCAACAGTGTGAAAATAAAGACCTTATTCTTTTTCCAGTGTTTTTAAACTTAAAGAATATAATAGTATAAAAGCTATATTAACAATTCAGAAGGTAATTAAACTCCAGTATTGTGTAGACCTTTTCAAAAGACATGTTTTGACAGTAGTTTATAAAAACAATCTCTCATTAAGAATAATAATTTTAAAAAAAGCATATGGAAAAACACACTAAAATAAATTTATAATATGTATAGCTTGAAGGCAGTAATGGAAATGTGCATTCACAAGCATGTAGTGAGTTCACAAAGGCATGCACTGACATATGGTAACAAATAATTTAATGATTCAGGACTGCACTACCATTCAGTAGGACCTGGACAGGATAGAGCTGAATGGAGAGGAGCTCTCTGAAGTTCAACAAAAGGAAGAGCAACATCCTGCACCTGGGAAAGGTGCATGGGAAAAAAACACCCATGCACCAGTGCAGACTGGAGCCAGCCAGCTGGAAAGCAGCTTTGGGGAGAAGGATCTGATGGATAACAAGCTGGTCATGAGCCAGCAGTGTGCTCTTTTGGCCAAGAAGACCAATGGTATAATGGAGAGCATTAGGAAGAGCATTGTCAGGAGGTTGCTGGAGGTGATCCTGCCCCTCTACTCAGCCCTAGTGAGGCTCCATCTGGAGCTTTGTGTCCAGTTCTGGGCTGCCCAGTTCCAGAAAGACAAGGAACTACTGAGAGGGTCAAGTGAAGGACAACGAAGATGTTTAGAATACTGGAGGATTTCTCTTGTGAGAGTTCCATCTATATATGAGGAAAAATTTCTTAATGTGAAGGTGATGGAACACCAGCACAAGCTGACCAGAAAGGTTGCAGAGTCTCTTTCTTTGGAGGTACTCTAAACCTGACTGGATACGATTCTGTGCAAGCTGATCTAGGTGAACCTGCTTTAGCAGAGGTGTTGGTCTAGAAGATCTCCACAGGTTCCTTTCAAACCATCCATTGTATGATTTTGTGATTTGAAAAACAGACTACACAGTTTTATGACTAGCAATAGTCAGTCACACGTACTAAAATACGAGCAATCACTTTTCAAGCTTTGGGGCATAGCTTTGTCTCTTAATTGTTAAGAAAAGATCTTTCCCTGTAGCATAGTAGTACAGGATTGGCCAGATGCATGATGTGACTTGGGGAGTTCTTTTGAAATGTCAGGATATTGCACTTCATGGAGCTGGCTTGAACCAATGACACACCATAATACTCAGGGAAATAAATGGCGCATATTACAGTATTTGCATATACACTGAACTTTGGCAAAATGTTCTCCCAGCTGCAAAACCAGACAAGTAAGCTCTTTGAAATTCACAGCCTTACTGTGCCAGCTAGATTCATGATGAAGGCTGAACATAATGGAGACATTAACATTGTGCAACTGAGCTGATAGAAATTGTATTCCAGGGATTGTGCTACACAAAGGAAAAGATATATTTTATATAAGAAATTAAATCATATTAATGTCATTTTATTGTAAATATTTAAATTGTTTCTTCCTATCCTTAATCTCCTATGTTTTACGGGGATGAATTAAAAAATAATATTTTCATGAAATAGGATTTTGTCTATGACAAAATTAGTATGAGAATATCCTCAAAAATATTCCAAAATATTTATTAATTTAGGTAGAACTGGTGGAATAGTAATAAATAAAAAACATAATAAAAATAATATTTAAGAAATTTGTATTTTTAAGATTAATTTATTCTGAAATGGTTTGCATTTTGAAGCTCACACAGCTTAATTAAACAAAACATTTCAAATTGGTCTAAACATGTAATTTGGGGTTTATAATTAAAAAATGTGGAGGAAATAAGAAAAACGTCTAAGAAAATAATTTTTTAATGGTTTTTTTTTTGTTTTGCTTTTTAAAAAGCATCTAATAGTTAATATTTTAATTCAGAATATAACTGTGTTACTGTATTTTTAATTAAATTGTAGGTAGGAATGTAATGAGGATGTAGGAGAAGGAAATCCTTTAATAAATATGTAGACAATGTGTAGGACTTTAATTTTGTCCCATAAATAGTGAATTTCAAGATTGTGTGGAAGATTGCTCAAGTGTAAACATTGGCATTTGTGGTGGCTGAAGCGTGGTCTGAGGTGTAGCATTCACACATCATACTTTGACCTGTACATGATGAAGGCATAAATCACTATGACAGGACAACATGCAGACACCTGGCCTAGAAGATGTGTGTGTGGAGTGGGAAACAGCCAAGAGTAGCATGTTTATAAAAGTAGTCATTACAGGATGAAGCATGCTGGAGGTGTGAGCCAATTCTCTGCAGTTTAGTATAAAATGGGTTGTGAACTAGACTTTATTCTTGGCACACTTATTCTGCCATTTCTTTTGAACTAGCTAGCAGTGTTAATGATCCAGAAGTTCAATAATGAAGAAAAGATTTTTGTTTTCTCTCTACATATGCAGTCCAGAATGCAATCTGACTATAATAATTGATGGAATAGTTTCTCTGACTGTTTATTGACAAATACACTCAATTTCAAGGTGAGAATATTTCAGCATGTGGACTCTTACTATTTTTGTTCTCTTTCTTGCATCAATGGGAGAACTAAGAAGGGGAAGGGGAAAGCAGGTATCAAGTTTGAAAAATAAATATATCTGCTAAGACAGAAATTTCTGATGAAGCTAAGAGACTTAGTTTGCCCAGCCGTGCAGAAGGAATAATTTGACAGAAAGAAGAATGAGTTCCAAACCAATATTTTTTTATGTCCCTCTGCAGAGCTAGCTCTACTTACAGTTACATACACAGTGAATAAATGTTTCAAATGTTTCTTCATATCAGTCTAGAGTCGTAAGGAAGACTGGACCATGAACTTTGATTCTCTACAGCCAGCAAATATATCAATAAATCCTTTTAAATGTTTAAACTGTGAGCTTTGTAAAGTTCTTAAGAAGGTCTTGAACAGAAAGGTGACAATGCTGGTTATTAAACTACTTCTTTGATTGATGTATTTGGTAATAACAGTAATAATATAAAGAAGAGTGGAATAAACATGAATAACAGTACAAACCAAGATTGTTTTGCAAGCTATCAAAATATTAGTTAAGAATCTTAGTTCAAGAAATAATCATTCTTGATAATTGAGGCACTTTTCCAACTGCTTAAATACAAAAATATATTTCTGTTCCACAGAAGCTAGTGGCAATTAGCCACATGATTTATGCTCAGAATCTACCTAAGTTCTTTGAAGAATAGGGATTGTTTTTTGGGATAAGATCTTTTTCAATAAAATAGTGGCTGAATTAAGAATTACAGGAACCACATCTGACAGACAAGAACAAAAATTAAATATATTGGGGGAAAGTTTTTTAATGGACCTTCATTTTATGATTGATTTCAAGTTTTTTGGGTCCAAAAATGTTCCATGTGTTGAAGGAGAGAAAAAGGACATGCTATTTGTCTATGTTTAAATTCATGGAAATAAGATCTAACTTATTCAGCGTAAATCATGGTAAACTGGCAGGATGAAATTCACAGAGAGTATTTTTCAGATAATTCTGCTTCAGACCAATCATTAAGCTGACACACA
Source organism: Calyptomena viridis (assembly GCA_013390005.1). Classification (NCBI taxonomy): domain Eukaryota; kingdom Metazoa; phylum Chordata; class Aves; order Passeriformes; family Eurylaimidae; genus Calyptomena; species Calyptomena viridis. Next base: position 38,408 of record WEIV01011526.1, on the reverse strand, counting down.
TTTCATTTCAGGTTTGTATTTTAAAATACTTACAACAGCTGTGTGCTAGAGATTTATGGATTCTAATTTTCACTATATTGTGAATAATGATCATTGAATATTTAATATTTCTGTATATCATTCTCCATCATACTACATAAGGGTAAAAAAGAGAGAAATACAGACTTTCTTTTTTCATTTTCAGTTTTTATTTTCATCAAGTTGTTCTTAAAAGGCTGATGAGTATTCAAGAAGTGATATGTGTTGAGAAAAAAATATATTGCACAACCTAACAGCAACAGTCTGTTGCTGTTTTTTAATAAAAATGAAATAAACTTTTCAGAAAAAGCTATAATATTTTGAAATTCATTTATTCATCACTAGTGTAATAAATGTATTAAAATGAAGTAATACATTGGCATGCATAATGATAAATAAGGTATATTTTGAAATTGTCCTAAATGGTTACTGTGATAAAAACATTGTGAAAAACCCAAACAAATCAAGACAAACCAAAAACACAAGGAGAAAATCCGTGTGATGAAACAAAGAATCAGCATATATATCTTAACATTTCTTAACTGACTGCTTCATTTCTTTGAAGGTTAACACAGGGTTATTTTCCTGTTGTATACTCTGCCTGTTTCTAAAATGCTACACTCATGTTTGATCTTATATAAAATAGTCACAGATAGAAGTAAAAGAAATAACTCTTATTCTTGAATAATCAAAACTAAAAAGCAACTGACAGAGAGGGGAAGGATTGTTTAGAAGGGACAGATATTCTGAAACAATATTTCTCAACATATTTTTTATTTATTCTTTAATTACTCAGGTATTACGATTTTAGTATCCCGGCGGGAAAAAAATAAGTAACAAAAATATAATTTTTAATCATTATGTTTTCTGTGTTCAATAGTAGAGCACACATCAACCTTTTCCTGAAGAAAATCAGAACATAAATACTTAAGCAAAATTACTTAAGTAAATTAGCTTTCTAGTTTATGTGTGGTGCTTATTAGATACAATAACACATCTAATAAATATAGATATATAAATACGTGGTGAGACAATTAATATCTTGTGAATTTTATACAAGCCAGCTATATATATATTACTTCAGTTCAGTCATTTATTTCAGAACGGTATTAGAAAAAATATTTCATTAGAAAAGTATTAGAAAAGTATTTCAGAAACAGATCAGCTTGCCACCTCTTCTTATTTCATTAATTATGACAGCAAAGTTAAACTATTATTGAATTACAGCTGCATCACAGTTTGAAATTGTAATTTGAGTGGATAAGAGGACTGTCATGTTGCAGCTAAGATATCTGAAAAATAAGAAAAAAACCCCCAAACTTTTATTTGTATTGTAAATTTATCCTAATAGAAAATAAGATGTAGAATCTTGAAAATTACAGTATGCACTGTTCTAATTAAAAAGATTAAGCAAGAAAAATTAGTTCCTCTCATATCATTCAACAAAACAATAGTACACGCAAAATACTGTTGTTCAAAAATAAATAGTTTTGAGGATATATATTCGGACATAGAAGTAATTACATTTCAATGACACCTGAAACAGAAATTGAGATTGAAGCTATTTCCATTAATCAGTATTCAGAGACATGTAGTAAAAGAATCTAACCACTAGCTTCTAATCTAAGTAAACAGCAGAGAAAAACTGGACAGCATAGGGAATTGAAGGCATGTTTTATGGACTGTCAGACAACAGATCAAGAACAAAATTTTGATCTCACTGGACTGAGGATGCCGACAAAACGTCTGTATATTCAGTCTTCTAGGCTTCTATCACAGTAGAAAGGAACACTTGCTACAAAGTAGATGAATTGGACCCATGATGTGTTTTCTCCTAATTAATGAATAAAAGGAACATAAAATGACTGGGTCAGATGCTGAGCAAGTCTAACACGAGATGGATCCCTGACCTTCTATAACATTATTTGTTGGACAACACTATTTCTAATAATAATGAATCAGGATGTAAAAGAAAATTAATATATAGATACTGATAGACAAACTTAATTTTGTAAGTCCTCATTTATTTTTTAGCAACAGAGAAATTAATATCATGTATTTCCTTGGGGTAGGCAAAAAGACCTGTATTTTATCCTAAAAGTCTTGAATTCTACTTCCTTTTATTTTAATTATCAGTGTTAAGTGCTTTCAAATGAATTTTGATATCGGTTCATTTCCAACCAATAATGTAAAAATGCTGTCTGTAAAAGACTTAATGAAACAATTTGGTGGTGCTGATGACGCATACCTCTACAGCCAAACATTAAGAAGTTTTTACTCTCACTTGTTATTTCATCTTTCTTTGAAAATAATTAAAAATTTTAAAATAGACACATCTATTGATTTTCTTTTGCTGTGCTTGTCATGATGCTATTATGGGTCAAGTCACGAATTCCTTCCTATTCAGTGTACATTACTGAGATGTTGTGACAAATGGTGTTAAAATCAGGAAGGCAAAGCACCAGGAATACAGTCAAAGGAAAAAATGTTTTATTTCCTATATTCCACATTATTTTCTGTTCATGTTCTCATATGACAGAACATGAGAAGGGATTATTTTTCCTTGCTAAAAATGACTTTGTTTTGCCACTAAGAAGTTTTGTAGAGTTCAACAAGGTTTTAACTAAAAATTCAAAGTAACTAATATCTTTGAAAAAATGTTTTGAAGTATCTGCCAAAGTTTCAAACTTTTCTCTTGAAAAAGTGTCTTCATAATAAATTTATTTTTTCCAATAATTTTCATATTTCAAAAGAATTCAAAAACTTGAAGAAATTGGCTTTTTTCATCATTACAAAAGGAATATTCTTCATTTGATACTTCTTTTCTAAACACAATGGCTAGTGATTTTGACCATGCATATAAAATGCTATGACAAGGTTATTCTCTTGTGAACTTTTCCATTGCAGTCTAGAATGGAAATTAGTTAATGAATATTTATGTATGTATGTGTATGGTCATTGTCAAAAATTCTTAGAGTACTAAATAAAAAAAAGAATAACAATTTGATAAATATAAAAATGTTGACAACATTTGTTTCAATTTTTTTCACACTCTGAAAGCATGAATAAGTCTAATTCTGCTGGTCCTTTCATTTGATATTTTTTCAGTGTCTAATCAGAATATCATAAATTATTTTCCTTAGCATAGATTTATATTCTAGATTAAAATTTTTTAATATATCGTTCACATGCATTTCACTGTAAATTAAGCATCAAATGTGAATTAATAACATACACTTCTCTGGATTTTATTCTTTACAAAGTGTAAGTCAAAGCCACCTTAACAATTCAAGGTTCCAAATCTTCTTGTGAAAATTCAATGACATTTAGGTTTTAGGCAGGAATAAGAACAGTTGCTGTTACTATAATTTTAGTTCCCAACTTGGTGGAATTCACAATGTAGAATAAGGCACTGAAGATGAGATTCTATCTCACTTACAGACTTCAGTTTCTGTCTTATGGGAAGAATATTCATAGTCTTTCAGTGCTCATATTTTATATCCTTTAAAAATTCCAGAGTAAAACCTTGTTCTTTTAAACATACACACTTCCATCAAGAAGTCTTGTCTATTAAGATAAAAGCACTATAGGCTTCCACTTCATGCAGAAACTTAAATTTGACAAACCGGAACATAATCAGTTGTTCCCAGTGGATTGGACAGGGAATCATTAAACTCTTATCTCAAGATGTACTACAATTCACTGACTACCGAGAGGTCTTAGGAGGCATTAGAAAAATTAAAATATGGTTTGTTTCCAGCTTTTTTACCCTTTTTACTTAAAGATATAATGATTTTCTGTAGTGTCCGGATGTCCAAGTGACAGAAAACATGACGAGAAGGCAGGACTTCATGAAGTTTCTCAGGTGTTTATTAAACTACTTGTGTGAGTAGTTTATTAAACTACTCACATCCTATAACCTAGCCCTAACTAAACTATCTCTACTGCACCTAAACCTAATCCTAAGCCTAGCTTACCTTTCTAGCAGACTCTGTGTCCGTGTCCCCAGACAATGTGTCTGGCTGGGCCTGGACATGTCTTCCTGCCTGGCCAGATGTCTCACAGCCAGCAGGTGTGTCTACCTTGCAAGAAGTCTGAAAGTATCTGCCTTCTTCTTCCTACGCAGTTACAACTATTTAAGACACTATATTTTTTACATTAATCACCCAATGACCTAGAGACAAGTTTCTCCTTGTCCAACCACAGGAATCAGGCCATGTCCAGTTACAGCCTCACTTCTACACATGCTCAGACAAAAATTAGCCTGCAGCATCGCCCATAATTTTCCTTTGTCAATGGGGATGAAAAACATGAAAGTGTTCCCAGGGCTCCAGACAACTCTGTGGCAAAAAAACAGAAATAAATAATAGAGAAGAACACATGTGAATCTCTTTTTCCACTAAACACCCTCATCACAGGATACAGAGTCAGATAAATTTTAAGCATTCAGAACCAAAAGTGAAAATAAGAAAACTGATCTGCCATTGATTCTGTAGGGAGAGTGTCCACTTATCTCTGTGGGTTATATGTGGAATACAAAATCTATCATTTGGCCCTAGACTTATTCTGTCTAGCTGCAAGAGTTACCCTAAGCATGTTCTGTAGTCTGCAGAGAAAGACAGAAATGCACTTAGGATTATTCAATTCACCTATAACCTGAACCATACATATTTATTTTACATGATTAATTAGAAAATGGATCTAAGGGGACATGGATGAGAAAGCTGACTTCTGAATTTACTAAAAGTAAATGTATGAAAAAACAACACACCTTTCCTCTAGCAGAATGGGGCACTTGTATGGAACTAGGAGTTCTTTCTCATCTTGATAGTAATTATAATTAAGAATGATGATTTTAAGACCAATAACACCTTCTGAGTACAGCACTAGACAATAGTTCACATCCCAAAAAGAAAATTTAAACATATAGTTGAGCCTTAAATTTATACAGACTTTACTACTTCATGGCTTAAATTTGAACGTATTTTGAGGATATTTCTTCCCCAAGTCTTTAAAGACCAAAGCAAATAAATCGTCTCTTTTTCATGATAGTAGATTTTGCAGGTGATACTCAATTCATGTCCCGAGCATGCATAATCATGAAAACAGTTCAGCTGGCTTTTTTGCCTAGTTTCTTGAGGATGTATATTTAAATTTTATTATTTCTTCACATAAACAGGCACATAGTTTGATTACTGCCCATATTTATCCCAAATGCTCTGATGCACCTACAGAAAACAGGTTACCTAAAGTTCTTTTTTTAAAAACATGACCAAGTATATTCTAGAGAGTGATAGCATGTACTTATTCATAGTCCTGAAAATTTTCTGATACATTCCCACATAAATTTCTGCACATAGGCCTACAAATGGTGAGGAGATGCCTGACAGTCAAAAGGAAGGAGGTTTTCAGCTTTTTTTTTTTTTAATATATTTTAGACATTCTCAGCCATTCGTAGCCAGAACTCTATTCTGTTTCACTAAGAGTTTCTGATTGCTTTATTTATACTATTTAGGATAAGCATTTTAGTTCAATTAAAATTTATAGTTATTTGGAGCAAAGTGCTTCAAATATCTTCAAGATAACTTCATCATAAAACTTTTAAAACAACTAAAACCAAATGAAACCCACATAAGTAAAGAGTTTCAGTTTTAGAAAAATAGAATCGTGGCACCTGTGAGAAGCCCATACATTCTGCGTGGATTGATCTGAGTGCACAGGAATTGTTTCTCCTTGTATGTGGCATTTGACTTTTATTCCAGGGCAATTTTTTTTGTAATTTACTTTTTATGTTTCTTTTAATCACTGGATGCATACTCATTAGGTTCCAGCATGCAGTTTAATGAGAAAAAAAATTATCATGATGACCTTAACCTGGATGGAAGCAGTATCAGTTTGCTTAGAATACAGAGATCCATTTCTAATATAATCTGGATCATTAACCCAGTCAGTTTGTTAGGTGTTGGAAATTCATCCACTACAGGGTTAAAATTAATGCAATGCTTCTCTAAGTGTCTTACAGGAAGTATTACTGATGGGGTTTTTTTCACTCTCTCCTCTTTACCCTCCTTTCCTGGCATGTTTATTTGGAAAAAAAAAAAAAAAAGCCCTTATTTGGTGCTAGATTGAGCCCTATTATAGGGAACTTTCTTCTTTGTGGTAGGGTAGGTGTAGCTTTGAGAAACTATGTCTTCCTGGATATAGCAATAGCTTTCAGTGAACCTGGTACTGACAAGAATCAACATTAGTAATATGGCTCCCTTCCCTTTTCCTTCCCTTTTCCTTCCCTTCCCCTTTTGCTTCCTTTTCTCTTCCCATTTCCCCTATTTTTCTCCCTTTGCCCCCTTCTAATGCATTCTTAAAAATGTAGCCTTTTTCTTTTTTTGTAGCAAGTAACTTCACTGAAATGCATGGAATATTTCTTTATATGTATCAGAGGGAAGAAAAGAATCAAGATCCCTGCTGTGTAGAAAATCTATTTTTATTTACAATCCTTCCTAGAAGCTTCTTGTAATTTATCATTCTCCTTGGTTGTTGTGATAATAAGTTACAAAGCGTTTCCCATAAGTGTCAAAAACTCACAGAATTCAAGTTATATGCAAGAAATAAAATTTGAGTAATTTCAGGACTGGCTATTTAATCAAGTAATTGGCACATTTACAGATTTTGTTAGTGTGCCCCAGCAAAATTTGTATGGGTAAGAGTTTAATTTACTTATGAAACTTCCCATTCTTTTATAGGCCACACAATTCTTCTCCCCTGGCATTGAAACAGCATTTGGAGTGAGCTTGAAAAGCTCTTTCAGATGATTGATGAAGTATAGATATTAACCTGAATCTGCTGCCTTTTTTTTTTTCCTTGCAAAGTTACTTAAGAATTGACTATTCAAAAACAATTGAATAATTTGACAATTGATTTGGAAATAAGTTTAAGTTTAGGTTTAAGTTTTTAATATAGGTTTTAAGCTAAGTTAGAGCTTCACGTAGTTTTTTCTTTTCTCTCCTCTTGCTTAGTAGGTAGTAATAAGGTTGGAATGAAAGCGTAAGACAAACAAAACTACAATCTAGGGGGCAGTGAGACAGGAAAGGAAATAGCACGGGGACACACCAGGCTTTTTGGCACCTCATAAAATTAAACAATTTTGTGGTTAGCTGTGTCTATAACAAGATGTTCTCTGAGTCAAGAGTCATGATAAACCTGAGGATGAGTATGTTTCTTCATCACTGAACTCCCCAAACAACCACCGGGACCCCCCAAAAGGGGCGGGANTAATTTAGTTTGTCACAGTAATGAAACTTATAGTTTTAGGTTTTGTAGTATAGATATAAAAGAAGACAAGATGGAGGATTTTGGGTGTTGCCTTGAGTTCTTTCTTCTTCTTCTGCTTGCTCTTTGTACTGCAGTAGAGCTGGCACTTAGGCATTGGTAGAATAGATCTGAGGTAGAGAAAACGTGTTAATAACAAGTTAGGATTACTGGTACAGAATTGTAAACATAGTACGTAGTATCATATCATTGGTTATTAGAGTCCTGAAAATTTAGATGCAGTCGCCATTTCACATACCCTTTCACAGCACACGCTCTGGTGTGTTAAACCCAGGTTAGGGTGACATGCTGAAGTTGTGATAAGAACTTAAAAAACAGCAAGAAAAACTGGGATGCTGCGAGTCTTATTCCTTTATCTGGTACTGGACTTTGATAATAAGAAGAAATGTTAGAGAACAAGAGCTCGGGCCATCCACAAATATTATAACAAGTACTCTAACAAGTATTCATACACATATCTATGCAAAGAAGGGTTAACTTTTGCCGCAGCGCCAGCCTGGGTGACAGCAAATCCAACACCTTTCTTCAGCCCTGGTTAGCTTGCACTGCCACGCCAAGGGCGCCGGGCAGGTGTGGGTCACCCGATGATACAAGGGTCCTTCCCAAGGGACACCAGCCACCGGCTGACTAAGGCCTCCCTGGGCAAGCGGTACCCCCTATCCACACATCCAGCACAGGGATTGTGTGTAAGGACTAGTTGGCCTGACCCTGCCTAGGAGTCCTTATCCAAGATGGCATGGGCGCTGTAGCTGTCGGAGGGCAAAAGGATTGAAGGCGACTCACTCTCGTTGGGGTGAAAACAGGAAAACAATTTATTGGGGGTCCAAACTCCAAGGCAACCAACAGGGAGTGAGCCCAGACTGACTCAGGACATGGGGTTTCATAGTGGGTAGGATGGAGGGGTGGAGAGAGGGTAAGGGCCAGTGGGGTTGAGGGAAAGGGGGGGTTTATGGATGACAGGCAGGAGTAGAGACCAGAGGCCTACTACTCAAACCTATGGGGAATAGAGTAGGGATGATTGGCAGGGAGGGGCCTGGAAAGAGGGGAGGAGCCAGGATACTTACAAGGCATAGGGTGGAGAAAGGTCTGGAACAAAGGGAGGAGTTAGGGTACAAATATGGTATCAGAAGGGAGGAGTTTACTCAGGTTGTGGAAGTAACTATAACTGGGGTATAACTAACAGCAAGGGTAGAGGGGGGGGAGGCCAGGGCAATCCATTTACAATAAGGCAGAACTGGGGAATTATAGAACAGTACAAAGATAAATACAAAGAGAACAGACACAGGAAAAATAACATACCGCCACAAACTTTCATTCAGGTTTTCTCAAACACCTTCCTATTAAAATTATTACTGAAATGTTTTCCTTCCTAAAAGAAATCTTGACTCCAGTTTAATGGCAACTACATGATAAAGCTATTCAAGAGGAACAATGTTGTAAATTTACACACACTTTTACTTCTTACTACTTAAAACTAATTAAGATGAATCATGTTATTTCTGAAATCATATTTTTATAAAAGTAAATCATACCACTAACATTGCTTTGTCTTACCTGAATTTCCTACTTTGTTGACCCATAATACTAATATTATACTATTAATTGAGATTGATATTTATATATAGGGATTAATTTTTATACCTTAAAAAAACTGGCATTATACTTAATGCTCAGGCAAAACATATGATGAAAGAATCTGAAGTGAAATAGGGAATTCAAGGAAAATATATCTTAATAAAGATGAAAAGATGAAGAGTTTGGGAAAATCATTGATCAGATTGTGAATTCCATGTTGTTTTGGAGACTACATTTTGCTATGACCTTCATTTGCTACTTATACATCATGCTAAAATTACCTTTGGGCTTTGGTACAAAATTTTGTAGTGTAAGTTTGACACCAAATAAAAAGACCGAGAAAAGGTGATGGAACAATCAAGAGCCATTAATGATGAATGATTCGTGGTCCCAAATATATGTGTTTTCAACAGGGCTTTTGACTTTGAATGATATTCAGTATAAAAGTCAGGGTTGAAGTGGAGCCTTTGATTTCCCCAGTGGAAACATTTAGGGATATTGCTTTCTAAACAAGGGATGGATCACTATGACATGGAGGAAAAACAGATCAAGATTCTGAAGAGCAATCAGCTCTGCTAATGATTTTGATTTTTTTTCTTAGACCTTTAACTCTCCAACACCATACACTGTGAAAGCCTGAGAGATTAAGAGATGTTTTTACAGGTCTGCGCTCACTGTCAGTCTATTAATTGCACACAAAGGCTTTAAGTAGAACTCTAAGTGGAATCTCTAGGGGAAAAAATGTCTGAGCAGTGGAAGGCTCAGAAGAGTGAGACCCCTCTTGAGGTTTGAAATTGCTGAGAATTTAGAAGTGTAGACCTTCTGACTAAGTAAATCTCTAGCAAGAATACAAAAGTTTACCAGAAAATTCATACAATATGTTGACAGACACCCAGAAGATTGACTTCCATAAAGAAAAACCTTTCCAGTAAGGTCAGAAGTATAGCAATAAAGGTTCATCTAATATTTGGGAGATCTATTTCTGTCCCTGAGACAAATACATTTTTGCTTGGATTTCACTTTTTGTTTATTTTCCGGTTTTGAACCAATCAGGAAAACAGTTATGCTTTCAAAATATTAATTAAAAAAAAAGGAAAAAATACAGATGTGTTATCCAAGAAAATCCTGGCTTTATATACTGTGTAATAAGGAGACTTGCATTTCCTAGACAAAAAGTAAAAAACAAACAAACAAAATATTGAGCTGCATGTATGATTGAAAAGTGGTTAACTATGTTTAGGGAATCCATAATTGTGCTAATTGTCTGTCCTACCAGTTTGTGTTTTCCTTGTGGTGATAATGGTTTTAAGTATATTGTTAGAACTGCACAAAGTAGTGCGAGCATGCTTTAGTTTAGAAGTTGTAAGTATTCTGCAGATTATAGAGAGATTTACAAGAAGATAGTAATGGACCAAGCTCCTGGCAGGACCTGTGGACCCATGGAGAAAGTAGCCCACAGAGAAGCAGGTTTGTTAGCAGGATTTGTGACCCCATGAGAGACTGTAAGAAACGTAAAGATCACAATTCCCTTGAATACTATCAAGATCACCAAACAACTTTGTCTACTGTAGCAAACTGTGCAAAGAAGCAACTGCTCATCTGCAAATACCGGTCCATGCCCTCACCCCCTCTCACCTCTCATATGCCTCCTGGATTCTGTGAAATTGGACTGTGAGTTAAGCCATCTCACAGGAACCTAAGATAAAGGTGGTATTGTTGTTCAGCTATCTCAGGTCTAAAGAGAAGTAAACAAGGCTGGGGGAAGAGGAATGCATACACAAGGAAAGCCAGCTCAGTAGCTGTGCTGAAAATCTGGCTGGGTTTGGTAAGGGCAGGGACTCTGTTAAAAAGAGTATGTGAGTGAGTCTGTTGAGGCTTGGCCTGCTGATCTAGCAATATGTGACTCGTGGTAAATTTTTCTCTTTTCTTCTCTTTCTCTCTTCTTTCTTCACTGTTTTTCTCTTTTCATCTTCACTTTTTTAATCTCTTTCCCCCTCTACTCTTTCCTTTCTCTTGTGGGTAACTTAAAACTAAAGGAACTTGTACTAGTTCCTGGTTACTATTATTCTAGTTTGGATGTTTTTGTGGACTTTGTATTTTGTTCACTAGATTGTATGGTCTTGGTGTTTGCTAATGCTTTAGGCAATGCTTTCTCTTCGTTGTATGTTATTCCTGTAAACTCTTTTGTCAAACACCTATTTTCTTACTAAATTAAAAGAAATTCTCTTAGAGAAAGTGTAACACCATTTTCTCTGGATGTGGCCTTGTAGTTAATAATGAAAATAAAGGATTTAAAATCTTTTATAGTCATAAATAAAAATATTTTTCCTGGTTAAACTTACATCACTTGGAAACTGGGTTATTACAATAAACAAGAAAATGAGGTGGCTGACCTAGAAATATCATGGTACACTCATTCTGAGAAAAATCAGACTAAGAATTGTTAGCTTAAACTTATCCAATACGCAGTGAAAACTAATAAATTGTTGATACACAGAAAAATGATGTACAAAAATTATGGTTAGCAGTAATTTTTTTTTTACGTAAAACCTTATATAAACTATTAGGAAACAAATAGTTAATTTTATACTTAACTCTTAATATTATACGTTAATTTTTATTTTAACATTCATTGGCATTGAAAAGAATATTTAGGAACACACTAAATATTAAGTTATCAACAGTTCCCAGTAGCTAAGACTCCATTATGCATATATAAATGAAGTCTTTCTAGATTTTGCTGTAAATAAATTTTATCATAGCAGGATCTTGAAAGTAATTTGATTAGAACAAACATTCTGGACACTTGCCTGATGAAAATCTCTTTGGTCATGTTCTCTCAAAAGGACATAAGGACAGGTTTTCTCTACTTTATTTTTTTTAACCTCATCATATAATGAAGATTACTCTTCTATAATTTCAGTCTATTGACGCTTTCCATTTTAATTTGTGGTCTGTTCTTACACAATGATAGAGGGAACTGGTGATCTTGCAGTCCGACTTCTACTCCATCAAATCCTCAGTCAATTCTCTCTCATTTATAAAATTGATACAGTGCTTTCTCCAGCAAAAAGCCTTCTCCTATTTTTGGAAAGTTAAGAGTCTGAAGCTTGTAGGAGTTACTATAGACATTCACTTGAGGAGAAACATCCCTTTTTGGTGCAGTCCCCATAAACTGCCCCAGACTTCAGTGACCACAGAAAGTGAGTTCAGTAGAACTTCTGCTCCAGACTTGATATAGCGCTAATTATAAAGGAATAGTATTTGATGTTGTTATTTCCATCTCTGAAGTGTTTGCTAGGTTCATACCTAAGCCTAGTCACCCTTCATAAAGAGTAGGATTTGAAAAACATATGTAGATATGCTTCACATAATTCCTGTAATTTCCTGTCTCAGAGAATGTGAATACAAATCAGGAACATGATGGCAATGATTTATAAATTGATCCAAACAAAGGAACACAGACATTTTCTTTTTACTGGCTTGTTCACAAATTCTTAGTCACATATAAGAATCTGAGGCAAAATAGTAAAACTGATTTGTGACATGAGTTTCAACTAGTGCCATCTGTTTGCCGAATACAGAGATGAAGGTGCTATTTAAAATGCCTTTATGTTCATGGTCACAGAATGCTTAGGGAATGTATCTACTTTCTTAGAAAATCAATTATTCATGGGTTCTTAATGGATAATAACATCAAAACCTTTTGATAAGCATAACATAAAGTTAGTATCATTAAAACATATAGAATAATTACATGCTATATCAAATTTCAATCAAAACAATTATAAAGTCCTGCAGGATTTACTGCTGCTTTCTTTTGCATCTAGTTAAGCTAAATGTAGTTATATTTTCCCTAAAAATTAAATATAATATAACATTCTTTGTCTGGTTTTAAGTACAATGAAATCCAATTATGAGTCCAGAGCTGAATCACAGAATGAAATACCTATTTGCACAAAATTTGCCCAAGAATTTGTATTCTTAAAAATGAAGGGCATTTTAGATGCAAAACAGTACACTCACTGCCTGCCCTCTGGAGGAGAATAATTTTACCTCACATTTGAAGATGCACCATTTGCATGCCACATAATCAACAACTTAAAATGTTTACTCCCATAGAGGAATCCAAATCTGTATTAAACCTTGCGATTCATTTTCCACTATTCCGGAATCTCATTTCTGATGACTCATAAATGCGTTAGATTGTTCCAGAAACTGAAACTAACTCAACACACTATAGGAAAACTTTTATATACGTATATGTGCAAAGATTCTGACTGGGGGTTGGGACAGGGTAGAATATTAAGGGAAAGAAAAAAACAGAGAAAGAAAAAAGGGGAGATTCAACTAAAAGTTACTGAGATTAATGATGAACTATTTATGACTACGTCTGCTAACATGATTTGGCATGACAAGACATCGCTACAATTATATTTGTCCTCCTCCATGCTAATTAAGACATTCTTAAACTCCTCAGAGTGCTGATATAACTGAAAGTATTGCCTAACATGTTCTTAATTGTGGGAGCAAGTCAACTTGGCTGCACCAGCTGCCCACCTGGTGAGGACAGAAAAAGATCTCTGGCCTTGAAGCCCGTGTTTTGAAAGCATGTGTGAGGAGGCATGGATGGTGGTATGCCTGAGAGGTAATGTTGTAGTTTTAAGTAGCCAGAGTTTTTTACCACCAACTGCATGAGAAAGTGTGCATGTGAAGTCAAAACATGGAGTTACAAGGTTGTGAGAATTCTAATCAGCTATTTTGGCAACAACAGGGACTGTTTTATAAAGAGCATAATAAAAGGGGACTTGGAGCAGGGGTTAAAAAACTGAGACAGAGAAGACAAGCATGTGAAATTCCCAATTCTATTTGTGTGCATGCAGTCTCTTTCACCCATTTCTGATAGATAATTAATTTCACTGATAATTAATTATCCTGATAGTTTGTGACCCCGATATTAAAGTGTGCAAACTCATTTGGTAAAGACTGGAAACTCTAATAAAGTAGGTTATCATTATCCATTTCCTTGATGCAGAAAATAAATATTATGGCATGACAATGATGAGTTGATTGCTTACAGTGTGTGTCAGTGCAATACTATTCAGTCATTATAAAGCCCAATTCAATGGCTATTTATACAACACCTGGACAAACATTCCCTAAAAACAAACCAAAAATGGTTATCGAATATGAGCCATATTCAATGTAATTTTTTTTTCATCTTGATGGATCTAGATCTTTCTCATATTTGGAGTGACGTCATTATGGAGGGAAGTTATTTTGCATCTGTGCTTTTCTGTTTTCCAATTTGATATAATAATAACATTTCATCAATTAATGTACCACCTTGTAGTACAAGAAATGTAGTCTTGCTTGCAGATTGTAGTACAAAGTCTAACTAAAACCAAAATTTTAAGCAGTTATAGTTTAACCACAGGCCTTTTTTTTTACTGCCAGCCTTGAATTTACTGGAATATTTTTTTAACTTATGAGAATTTCTTTTCTTAAATGTGTGATTTAATGTTTATCTGTACCACAGTCAGTAAATCTTAAACTTATTAAATCTAGGAAATGACCATCAGTAAGTAAAAAACTGTAACGTAATATAGAACTTCTGACCAATTGGAAAGAAACTGACAAACTGACAATTACAAACTCAAAACTAAAGAAAACAAAAGAGAAAGACACTGATACCATAAGCATTAATGTTGTCTTACCAGGAACTTGGGATGTTAAGATTTATCCATGAAGGCTTCTCTCCTCTCCTTTTCTCAGAAAGACTGCTCAGCAATCCTTCAACAATGCAAAGGACTAAAAAGAAAGAAAAGTGGAGTAGCCTTAAAATGGCACAGCTTGTATATTACGATTGTAATTTCATTATTATTTCACTCTTCTTTTTGCTATATTATAGTAGAGGATTATGGATTTCTGATCTATAGATTTTATTTTAACTTGCTTTAATTGGATTGGTAATAAATTATTGTAACTATAAGTTGTGTTGTCTTTTTGACCATAAAGAAATTTTGATCATAACAAGTTGAGAAATTATTACTTGATTCTAAGGTAGTATTTCAGAATGGATTTTTTCGCTGGTTTTATGTGTGTCTCATTCCATAGGAAAAAAAAATTCAAGGGAGGGTGCAGTGATTAAACCAGTATTATTTTCTCACTACTGCTTCATTTTAATTTCTGGAGTCTTCTGTGAAGCCTGTAAGATGTTTTAATGCAGACTGAAAACATTGATGCCCTAAAAAGGCTCAAGTTATAGTGGAAAGAAAAACTATGTGAAGACAAGAGTGAAGTTCAGTCTTCTCAGTATTCTGCATTATTTAGGGATTCTTCTCAAAATCTGTTTTCAACCCAGGATTTCAGGAAATCACAAGTGTGCAACCGGGTAGATGCTGCAGCTTAGTCAATTAGCAGTTTGTTTAACTCTCTTTATAATTTTGAACACTCTTAATGTGTATAAATATAATTAAAGCTCATTCCTCAGAAAATATCCAGGAAAAAAAGATCTCCAAATTGTTTGTCAAGTAAAAAAAAAAATAGATTAAATTTTTGTTTGACGTGATTCCATCTCTTAATCAGATGGATTTGATACTTGTGATGGTTTTAGTTTAATATATGAATTCAGAAGGATTTATCCTATTGTCTTTGTCGTAAAAACCTGTCTTTGTTGTTTCTGAAACTATTGACTTCAAAAAGTGGAAGAAATAGTTATTGAAATAAATGTCTGACCAAAGTAAGTCTGCCTAAAATGAAAACATTCTTAATGATGATATGCTTATCCTTTCTGATTCCCAGCAACTTTTAGAAAAATGTAAATAACATAGGAATACAACAGTGATATTTATATTATGTGGAGTGATGCAGCATAAATTTTACTCCCCATCTAAGTCAAAGATATTCTTATAATCCAGCAACCGATGCAGCACGAGAATTGTCCCAAGTTTATTTTCATATTAAAGTATGTTTTCACCCAAACAATTTACATTATGTTCTTAGTGAGCTGTTTTCCATTTCTTTTCCTCTCTTTCATATGTGTTATATTTTCTGTATTTCTATGAGAGTATCTCTGTATCTCCAAGTGGACAAAATTCAAACATTAAAGAAATAGTTTTGCAATAAAGCTGCTGAATTATTTCATTATTTCTCTCAATTCATAGATTATTTAATGATCAAACTTTTCTGTAAGATTTTTATGAACTGTCAAAAAATGCGGGTTACAGTGAAGAAAAATCAGTCTTGCATTTGAGAAAATGAGAGAGAAATCACTTAAAACGCAGGTTTTATTAATCTATAATCTGTACTGTTAATTTATTAAAATGTCCACTAATCTGTGAGACATCAGAAATTTCCTACATATCTAAGTCAAAAAGGCAAAAAATAAAAATATTTTAGTTAGCATATCTCCTGAATGATAAAATGTCTTTTGTCACATATAAGACCAAATACATTTTAAAAGGAAACTATTGATATGTTAAAGTCAGAAGGAGAGACAAGTCTTCCAGAGTATACTTGTCAAAAGCTAACAGTATTGGTTTTATTACATGTAACAGAAATATTGCTTTTCCTCGAAAAAAATAATAAAATAGTTCAGAAGTTTACATATTAAGCTCTGTTTCAAAAGTGTGTTTCTGTATATACATCATCACTACTTGTCCACTTAATTAAAAGGGTATCTCAAACATGAAGTGGCATTTAATTTTTTTGCTGCCTGATTTCATGCATATTTCCAGGAAATCCTTACTAAAGGGTTCTCCATCGAAGAGACTGAAATTTTCTAATTTCTAATTTCTTCTTTCTTTTCCAGTACAGCTACAAAGTCTGATGACTTACACAGTTTTGTAAAACAAATCTGTATTCATTTTATTTGAATGAGTAACTAGCATTGCTTACAGAGATACTCAGAATACTATATATTTATTATTTTTCAATTGTAAATTAGTGTTTATTGGAAGATCATATTTCTCTTCTACTTGTTGAATTTTTCCTCCAGTGTTTTTCTTATGCATTTCTAATAAATTCATTTTTATTTTTAATTGATAATATAGTTCGAAAAGATCATATTTCATTCACAGTCAGTCACTGAATATTAGGGGGTTGGTTTTTTTTCCATAACATTTTCATTTGTTTTTTATCTGACATTAAATAGTTGAATCAAAGATGAAAGGATACTTCAAAGCTTATGGTACATCTATTAACCTTGAAAACTGTTATTGTAGAATTGTTGGGAAAATAGATAGCTGTAGTGGTCTAAATTAGAACTAGGACATGAGTTCACAATCAAGCAGCATGGAAATTATAGAGTCTAGTGCTTGAACTTGCCTCCTGATTTTCTTCTATTTATCAGCATAGATGAATCCAAGACTTTGGAGACTGTTCAAAATAAGAAGGTTTCAAAATATAACTTTCTGATCAGTAAAGTAGAACAAGACAGAAATATTTAATTTTAACGGACATTAAAGAAGAAGGAGATTTCTATTTAGGCTGTTTATTTAACGTTTCCAAGCCAGAAGATTTGAGCTTTCTTTATTTACAGAATTATCCTATCCTACCTTATTATTTCTGTGTACAAATTAAACACAGCTTTAGGGATTAAGAGCTACTGATGTATTTTTTGGTGGAAAATAAACACGGGAAAATAAATTCGTGAGACAGATTTCCAACAGCTTTATTTTAAGATATAGCTAAATTGGGAGCCATTGCACAAATTTATGCTTGCTTGTATGTATAATGAGAATTGCTTTCATTTTCCTAATAAATATTAGATCTTTACTGCACAAAATGTACAAATACAAAATAAGAAATGTATTTTAGTTCAGGTTTTAGTGCTTAATCCAAGTTGTCAGAACCTACTTATGCTGAGAGATATAAAGGAGGAGGGATTACAGGAATGTGATCATTCCTTCAAGGTACTGCTATAGGGGTGAAATGCATTTGCCATTAGAAACATATGGGGAATTGTCCTGGGTTACACAAAATTCTGATATCCACCTTTTCTTTTCTGTTTTCCCAGAATATGACTACTAATTTTGACTATGATCAGAACTTGAGATAAGGGTGGTACTACTATTCTAAGACAAGAATGTATCCAGAAGTATGAAAGACTGGAATGCTGTTGGCTCAGACAATCAAGATGTAAGATGACTATGTGCAAAGTAATGACCCAGGTGCTGAGAGTGTGCACACCAGAGACTCAGGCTACAAGCTGGGCATTATTTCTTTGTCCTTACACGAATGACTCAACTGTGATAATGCATCTCCAGGGAAGCAGTGAAAAAAATTCCGACACAGACTGAAGATATTCATCTTTGCTCATGGACCATAATGGTTCCACCTGTGCTGATGTAACAGGCAACTGTAACATTTTAGAAGGTACCTAAGAAAGGGCACTCTTCTCTACAAACATAACTGACCCAATTTTAACTCCTGAAATGACCTGTGATCCAGTATTACATAATCCAGTGTAGAACTCCCTGCCAAAGGGGAGGTATTGGGGATGTTCCCACCTAGCTTAAGACCTAAAAAGACCACACAGATTTCACTCAGTACTAGATTTTCTTTCCTCGCCACATGGGGCTTTCCTTTACCACCTGTGGCTTTCACCACCACCTATATGGATCTGTACCGTAAGCACCACTTTGACAGGACCACCACTTCAAACAACAAACATCAAAATTGTAACAAACAGGTCACATCATTGGATCCAATGGGTGTATTGTGGGCCCTTCCAGCTGTCTGGTCTGCTCCAACTGCCTGTACCAGCACCGCAGCCTCACTCCAGCACTGACTCTCCAACCATTTCAGCCAGGATTTCTGAGTATGGGGGAGGTGAACCCCATGGAAGACTGGTCCATCTTGTCTCTGTCCTGTAGCCATGTGTGTTTTTTCCTGGTGAGGGAGGGCAGCTGCCATCTCGATTTGGTCCAGTTGGTGGACCTTGAGAAGTTTCTCATCAGTTGGTTTAACTCAGTTTTATTAGTATTCTTATCAGAATTTCGTCTTTGTAAGTTATCAGCTTTTTGTCTTGGTAAAGAGTTATTTTTTCACTTACATTCACTTTGATCTCTCTCTCTGCATTGGAGAAACCACGGGTACTGAATCTGATGGATGAGACTTCTGCCCAGGGTCTCTGCCCCTCCAAATTTTCTCAAACTGAGACAGGAATGAAACTGAAAAAAATAGAGCTCCCTGGAGATCAAGTTGTTGCACAACATGAAAACATTACTTTGAAGAAAATCAATAAATTCATATAATCAGAAGAATAACAAGATGTATGTTATAATAAAAGACATTAATCCAAGAATGATATAGTCATGAAAATTAAAAATTCACTTACAGTGACTATCGTATACAAATTCGTTATCTTCTTCACCATCTTTCATCAATACTTCTGATAAAGGTGGTACCAGAGGGATGATGTAGAGTATAAATAAGTGATTTAGCTTTACCTATTTTAACAGTAGTTCAGTGTGTCTGTGTGGACAGAAGAAATGCTCTGTGCATATAATTTAATTATTGCTTTTTGGATCAGGCTGTGTAATTATGTAGTTGTGTATACACATGGAGAATTTCAAATGCATCTTTAATACAAAGGCAAATAAATAAATAAAGTAATGAGACATATATATAGAATTTTCACAGGTGTACAATGATGTTTTTACACAAAAGCTATTTCATGAGGCAGATAAAGAAGTGAGATGGGGTCTTCAAAATTTCCTTAAGGCTATTTTTTCAAGCTACATATGAGTCATTTGTCATCAAAATGTATATCAGCTGGTAGATAGCAATAACAATTTGCCCTGCCATTGTATTACTAAAGAAAATTTCAGTTTTGCAGACTGTCAATCTTGCTTTTTAAAATTTGATTGAAAGGTTATTTTGAAAAAAAAGAAGACATATTTAAAACACTTTAATATGAAATAAACTTAATTTTCACTTAATTTGCAAGAAAAAATTATTGCTTCCTTTTGTGTAGTTTTCATAAATAAGTGTATAATGCATAAAGCATAAAACTGATTAAAACTTTTAATTATACACTCACAGAAATATATCATAATTTTATGTTGTGGAATGGAAAAGTGCTTCAATATTTTACAGTTTTTGCTCAAATGTGTCTGAATTAGTGTCTAGGGGTTATATTCTGCAGTGCAACTGTCTGCAGATGTTGGAAAGACAGCAACGTGGGTCCCTTCGACCTAAAGCAAGGATGACTATGTCTGGATCTAAATATAGATATGCTAAATAAAAGTAGAAAGAAGAATGGAAATTGTGACTTTCCACATCTTCTTAAAGAAAATGTCAAGAAGCTTACATTAACTTCCACATATGCTTTAAGGAGCAGATGCACTGTCCTTTATTTTGAGTGTATCTTGCTCTTATATTGTACTTTTTCATAGAATATGCTGAGTTGAAAGGGACTTATCAGGATCATAGAGTCCAACTCCTGGCCCTGTGCAGAACACCACATCAATCACATAGCATGCCTCAGAGCATTGTGCAAATGCTTCAGAATTCAGACAGATTTGATGCTGTGATCACCTCCTTTGGGAATCTGTTCCAGTGTTCAACCACTCTCTGGGTGAAAAACCTTTTCCTTATATCCAAACTAAATCCCCTCCAACTCAGCTTCATGTTGTTTCTTCAAGTCCTGTCACTGGTCACAAGAGTGAAGAGGTCAGTGTCTGCCCCTCTGCTTCCCCTCATGAGGATGCCGCAGACTGCAATGAGGTTTCCCCTCAGTCTCCTCCAGGTTGAACAGACCAAGGGATCACAGTTGCTTCTCATAAGGCTTCACATTCACCATCCTTGTGGTCTCCTCTGGATGCTCTCCAATGGCTTAATGTATTTTTTTATAATGTGGTGACCAAAACTGCACACCAGTACTCAAAGGACGCCGCACCAGAGCAGACCAGGACAATCATCTCCCTCGACTGGCTGGCAATACTTTGCTTTGCCTGATGTATCCCAGGACACAGTTGGCCCTCCTGGCTGCCAGGGGACACTGTTAATTCTCAGGTCCTGGTCAATGGCAAGCTGAATATATGTCAACAGTGGTTATCCTGCTGTATGCCAAGGTCCGGGTCTTAATTCAGCTAGAACTGTTACTCCTACTAATGTTGATCTTCCCTAATATCACTTAATATTTCCTGAGCATAACCATCACCCTGCTTAGCGTATTGGTAGCCCAATCCTAATACTTTATTTATGAATGCCACCCACAAAGATTCTGGGGAGCTTCTCTTCCTGTAGTATCCTTCATACACAGTAGCACTCTCTAACCTGCAATCCCTATTGTATCACTCCTATTAATTTGAAAACCTGGTAATACTGTAACACATTCATTATCTTCCCTTTAGCAGGTTTATGAGATACCGTTTTTTCACAGTTGTTTACTGATACTGAGCACTGTGGTTACTCAGTTTTTAGGTTTTAAACTTCTGTGAGGAGGACTCACAAGACTTTCCACGTTTCTGCCTCTTAATATTGTTCATGCTAGTCAACAGCATTGCAGACAGTCTAATTTTGTCTGTGTTATTTATTGTTATTGTGCTGTTTATTTCCCTCCTGACCTTTTCAGAATTGTATTGAATATTGTCCTATTGCTATCCTTCAATCCATATCCCTTGCTTCCTAAATTAAGGATATTACTATTTTTCTACTGCAGCTGTCCCTATTTAGGTTTATAGATATAAGTTGTAAATGTATTTGAAAAAGTAAAATGTACGTGGTACACTTGATTTATCACTATCACAGGATTTTTCACAAAAAGTACTACTTCAGAAATTCAATATTACTATAAATATTATTCTTATGTTGAACTATTCTATTTGATTGCATATTGTGGTGTGAAACTGAAGTGGCTTATGAGACATATCCATTTACAATACAATTGGAAACTTGAAGTAATAAAAGAATAAATATATTATTTTCTTCCTCACTCACTATACACACACACTCTGTGCATACATTCTTACAATTAAAATGAGAATAAAAACAATTAATTGCAACAAACAAGACTTTTTTTTTTTTCTTTTGGTGCAAAATTGTAGGGTTATTAACATTCAGTCAACTCCATACCATGACTGTTTAAACCTTCTTCATAATGACAGTTATGATACTACAAGTCTGCTGATAAAAATTAAATTAAGAGTTAAAGTCCCTACCAAAAATAAACACAAGAAGTGTATAGTTTTAAGCTTATATGCTGTTAGAAAATTAAAATCTTATTGCATGGAATAACTGACAAATACCTACTATTGTCTTCACAGTATTGCATAGGAAAAACTCTTCAGCTGACTAGAAACTTTCATCAGTGAATGAGGATACATCAAGGCAAATGGCAATAGGTGAAGACTTCTATGTATGCAAATATAAATATTTTGATATACTGTATATATAAACAAGTGCGGTGAGGGAAGAGTGCATTAGTTCTCTGTCAGAATTAGTCATTAATAATGTGTTTTCACAGTTCCTCTGTAATCCCCCCAAAAATTCTAAATCTTAAAAAAATCGAAAAATGTAATGTCTCTTGAATTAGGTAGAATGCCTGTAACTTATAAGCAGACTTGTCCTTCCAATTAAGTAAATATTTTGTTTCTATCTAATAAAAAATTAAGCAAAAAAGTAGGTTTTGTAAGAAAAAAAGATTCTTTGTGCAAAAAAAGAGTTATTACCTTTGAATATCTTCTATTTTAATTAACCACAGCATTTGTAGGGGAAATGGTGAGACCATTTTCTTCACGATCAGACTCTTTTTTGATGTAAGAAATGCTACAACCTTTTTCCGGAACTTGCATTTTATCTATAAGACTACTTTTAGTGCTATATTTTTACTACCTTTTACAGTTATATAAGGCTGAAATAAATACTGTGACAATTTTTTGCACCCTTTTTAATAAATACCCTGAGTACTTGCTTACTCACAGCAATGTGTATGTGACACACAATGTCACCCAGCCTTGTTTTTTTCAGTCCCTCAGGGAAGAAGGTAAATTCAAATCCTCTTATCAAATAACAAGACCAGCTCAGGATCCTACACTGAAAAGAAAAAAATTACTCTAAGAGTGTAACAGGTATTTCAGATGCAGTCCAGAAAAGTTTGAATCAAATCAATATTAACCAATTTATTTTACTTTCATTGGTGGTGTTTCTGAAGTTCAATTTCCCTGATTTCCTAGAAATATCAGTTAAGTTATATTCTCATCAGGTTCAGCATGCTTAATGAATTCCTTAGGGAGGCCAGAATATCTGTAGCACAATTAACTTCCCATTGTTATGTAAATGAGGAGTTTCAGTGTCCCTGATGAAAGTCTGCTTTTGGCTACAGTTAGCAAGTGTATGCCATTAAATGACACATGGAGCCTTGAGCTGAAATTTAGACTTCACTAATTTGTGCTGTGACATGTGCAAAGCTGCTTTAGAGGAATGTGAAACATGGTTTTTTAAATGTACCCTATCAAATAGGGATTATTACTTCTGGCTAGACTGTAGTCAGAAGTCTGACTACTTTTCCTTGGTTTCAACAGAATAAGCACACTGATACCCTCTTTACTCTTTTTATATTCCCTATAATATTTTTGGTTGCATTTCTTTATTATTATTATCCAGTTGAGATTATTGATATAAGGTGGAAAGATTCCAATAGAGAGAGATTGTATTTTAGGTTATATGTATGCATTTGTATTAATGTAGTTAGAGTTAATATTGAAAATTTAATACTGAAAAGAGAATTAAACTCCAAGTCAGATAGATAAAGTCCATGTACCTTGTAAAGGGAAGTAAAATCACATACGTAAATTTAATCACCTGATTGAGATAGGGCAGTGAGAAAACAATATCCAAAATGAAAAGAGAATGTTAGTGAATTGTTCTGGCTTTATTGTTGCTAGTAAAGGCCTTTGAGGTCTTTGTATGAAAAACATTCTATAAATGCCAACTATTATTGTCTCAGAGGAAAAAAAGCTATATGTCAGTTCTAAAACACTGAAATGTAATCAAATTCAAGCTATAACCACAAAATGGGATCTGGCTGAGTATTTTGTACCAAACTCTAAGTTACCTAGCAAGATTCCTGAATCCAGATTGGGTTCTAGCTTTCTACTTTTCATGGAACTCATCGACTGAGAAAATAAGCGAAAAGCAGAAAAAAGTGTACAGAGACACAGACCTAAAAAAACCCCCCAAACAAAACCAAAAACCGACTCATGGAGACAATGTCAAGACACAAATCTCACCAGTCATATCCATTAATGGACTATCCAGACGGTACACTACTCTTCCAGGAAGATCAACATGGACTTTGCAAACAATAAGATTATAAACCAGAGGAGGGTCTCATTTAGAATGATGCAGGAATAGACAAAAAAAAAAAACAAACATGGGAGGATGTGCAGGGGAAGGGAGAGAGCAATTGGTAGGGATAGGACAGAAAATGGTGAAAATAGGGCTGATCATGTGTAAAATGGGACCAGTCAGTACATGTCTGTCTGATCCTATGCTTGGTCACTGCAGTCAATCCTAAATTCTTATGTCTTTTTACTAAATCTTATAAAATCTGAGTCCTTCATGTAGGTACTGTTGAAGGCAGCACCTTGTCTATGGCTGTCTGTGAGCCAAAGTTATGGCTGTGACAGTGTCCTCTTAGTGTGAGTCTCTAGGTTATGTGCTCAGCCTGAACAGACATCCCAACAGAGATCATGGGCACCAGGATGGGACCCAGTGGCTAGGCAGGAAGGTTCTGGGCCAGGGAGGCTGGAGAAGTTATCACTTGACTCATATATAAGATGTCAAAAAGTTGTCAAAATTTCTCCTTGGTGCTAAACTTTACCAAAGCAATTCAAATGGAAATCTGCTTAGTTATCTCTAGTCAATTTAAGTATTTCAGCTTTCATGAGAAAACCTTCTGGGGACACCTCTTGTTCCATTTCTCTGCAAACACTTCAGCATGGAAGTTTTTCCCTCTCAAGATTGTATGATTCTTCCAATAAGCTCTTCTCTGAATAAACTAGCACATTAGACCTATTCAAATTGCTCTAATGGAGGAGGAAATTATTCCTAATTTTACATAATGCTTTAGTGGATGGAACATTTCCTTAAGAAAGGAAGTGCACGCATAGAAACAATTCTTCAATTTGACAAATTACAAATCCTACTTTGAGGAGAATTCTCTAACCCACACCTTCTAAATGAGGCTTAAATCCAGTTCTTTTTTAACCCTTACGAGAAATCTAAGCTACTGCAAATGAATAATATAGAGGTTTATGAAATCAGTCAGCAAGCAAGAGGCATGTCTCTTTAATCCAGAAATGCCAGTACTTTCCTAGCAGTGTAAAGGATTGTGGTCTTTCTTCCCTATGTAATGAAAAATGGGTCTCCTTCATGCTATTTTCTACAACAGATTATATTTTTTAAAAAAATTTCATAGAGACTTCTTCAAATGAACCTATCCAAAGGTTTCATGTGAAACAGCATTTTTCTGACTGTGAAAACACAGATAATCCCTTAATATTTTAAGTATCTTTTGTATCCCTTTGGAGAAAATACCAGTGATGAAAGTTTAAATAGTATACATCATGTGATGTTTGGATCAACATCATATGAACACAGTCAGCATCACTTATGCTGTTAAAAGGCAGTTACTTGCTGCTTAACAGAAAACCAGAAGCAAGTGACAAAAAAACCCCTTAAAACCTTCAGAAATTGTATTCGTTCATGTGAGTTCCTGTGAAAAATATTTTTTCTCCTTTTCCTCTCTTTTTAATGATTCAGAATCTGTCAGATCAAGCAAGGAGAAAATAAAATAAACAAACATAAGATATCCAGCCCTTCTACAGGAAGAGCAAAACAGTAAACATGTCCTAAGAGGTAGAGACAAAATGATTCTTACCCATTAGGGTTGATGATGTCAAGGATAGATGGCAGGAAAAAGACCCAACCAATCTTTATATCCTCCATTACTACATAATAGAATATGCCCCAAAACCTAGTTGATTTTTTGTATTCTAATATTTTGTATCTAAATATTCATATAAATTAATATATATATATATAAAGTAAGTATATATATAAAGTGAACGCTACACTGATACCTTTAATTTCAGTAGAAATTTAGGTGGTATGAGGCATAAGCTATTAGAGATGCTACTCATGAAAACTTTAATTACAGACTGTTTTGAAAAAAGCACAGAGTAAAATTGCTATTTTCTGGTTTGTGTTGTAGCATTTAACATGCAGTGATCGAAAAATAAAGAGATGTTTGTTCAGGCTTTATCCTCTCTCTTTATGATAGCAAGATACCTTTTCATCTTTGGGAAAAACTATGGCAAGAAGATGAAAACTAGTATTAATCTTTGAATCTTCTTTCTGGAGTATGGCTCTTGTCTATATGCAACGTAAATGTAGCTATTTGAAAAGTTAATAACGAATTGTTAGTACCATTGCAGCTATCCAGTTTTATTTTCTACTTTCTTCACACAAAGAAAAGCTTAAATAAAACTCCCTAGTCTAATACTATTTTGAACTCTTTGAATGTTTTGTAACTTCCACTTGTCTAATAACAAACTTAATAGGTAAATATATGTTGGTGAGGTTCAGTAAAGGAAAAATTTGGCAAGAAACACCAAGGCTCAGCTTGTATGCACGTACAGTAGTGCAACACCGGAGAAGGTTCATGCTCTTATATATCACATGTACAGTTCCTTAAAGTATTTTCGTTGTTATTGCATGTTGTGTGCATGATGGAGCATGAGATCAAAACAACACTTTTATCTTCTGATTAAATTAGCGAGAAAAAATAGCTTGAAAAAAAGAGTGTCACACAACATTTTGCTCTTTAAGGTCAAACTTTTAGTAAATGTATATGTAGTCAGACACATCTTTTGTTAAAAATAATTTTAGATTAAGACATAATACCATCTATAATGGAAATTCTCTGAAACTTTGTTTTTCACTTAAAGCTTGTGACATTGAAAAAGCTGAGCAACGAATGATGTCATTGCTATATTTGAAGAAGCCCTCCTTCTTATCCTTGACATCCTTAGCCAGATTTAATTCCAAATGGGCCTTCACCTTCCTTGTTATATTTCCAGGAGAAAAAAAGGAACTGAGCCTGTGCCTGGAATAATGTTTCGGTTTCTGCTTCAGGGTATGTGTCAGAAAGTATGAAAACTTCCTGGTGGCAAAAGAAATCATCAAGAAAAACAATGATTCCAACAAAGACATTAGAGTTCTCCTGAGACAAGATACAACGTGGTTTCGGGCACTGCTCTGAAGGCAATATATTTATTTTATCAATCACAGTAATGAAGAATACAAGTGCAAGTCTGAAGCAGAGCTAAGCATAGCTACACCTAATTTGCTTTTTTGGTAGAAGCCTAAATTACTACTCCAGGCTCTAATCAGAGATATTATGAAGGATGCAGAGCCTGGCTTTGGCTGCTTAGTAGGTCATGCACATGTCTATTCTATGCTTTTGAGATAGTTTTTCCACTTGACAAGATTAGGATTAAGACTAATAGATACTGATGTGTGGAGAATGAACCAGTATTTGCATGCTACCATGACATTTGGATGGAAGTTAACCTGAGAGTTGAAGCTAATAAAGTAGGTTGTTTTAAATGATTAATTTTTCATCTCGGTTGATAAAAGGAGCATTGCCTCAAAATCAGAATTTACACACAAATTGGACCTAAACTTTAATAATGGGCTGAGGACAGAAGATCATGCAGGTTACACAGGTTAACACAGAGAAAAACAGTTGTAGTACTCAGAGTTACATCTATCATAAACGAAGTCACTGTAAGTGAAGGAAGAAGTCACTAACACACAGCTTCCTCTTAAACTTTAAATGTAGCTAAAAATTAATTGCACAAATCCACTGTAAAGTGATTTCTTCAGTGTCCTAGGTTGTTGTCTTAGGTGAGATGTTTACCCAGCAATTTCTTAAGTAATCTTTGAGAAAGTATATAGTAGGTGAAAAATGTATACGTTTCCATTAAAAAAAATATTGTGAGGCAACAATATGAATAATAAATATATTTAAAATAATAACTAATCTCTCAATCTAAAACAGAATTAATGTTTCTTCTACTGTATCACAGAAATAAAAAAATAATCTTGATTTCTTCTGCCATTCAGAGCAATGTAGAGACACCTCCCATAAATATTTTAGTGAAATTTTAACATCGTACTAAAGGCATTTGATTTTACATATTTATTTATTAATTTTCTTTATTTCCTATTTTGTCCACATTAGGACAAAGGAAGAAAACATATTTTTATATTATTTCAAAGAATTTTTCACATTGTTTTAGCTTTTTCCAAATACAAATATACAACAGTGTGCATACTACAATGACTGGTATATTTGTGATTTTCATTAGGATCCAAGTACAGAAAAGAAAGGAATTCTTGGAACTGGAATTTGATATCACCTGTTCTTTGACTATATTGTCTTTATGTCTTTCAATAGTTGCAGGCACATAAAACATCACTTTTCCCTCCATATATTGTGAAAGAATAGACCCAACCTGTCTCCCTAGAAGAGTTTAAACTCATTTAGGTTTATACTTATTCTAAAAGTCTTCTGGCTCCTAACTTCAGTTCCCTGTGTATTCTGAAAAACGTGCTCACAGCTAAGAGTGCCTCTTTCTTGCCAAGTAGTCTATAAACATGGAATAGGTAGACAGGCATTTGAGTTCTATTTAAGTCCTCTAAGGAAGCTCAACAAATGTGCTGTATGTATGAATTGTATGCTGTAAAAACTATTTGGCTTCAGAGACACCGATACTCTAACCTTCACCTTCCAAGACTAAAGTGTTGAATACCCAAAAAGAGTTTACTCTTCAAGAACACCGTGGATCTGTGTATTGTCTTAGAACTATATGAAAATTGAGCAAGAATTAAAAATAAATCAAACACTTCTGACTCATGATTTCTCATGCAGATGAAATGAAACAGAACTGGAAGCAAAAGCAATCAAAGGTTTAAATTACATGGACTAGATTATTCTGGGAACAGAAATTAAATTGATCCATGAGGATATTACTTATGGTGGAATTCCATTCTCACTTCTTTGTGAACCTAGGAAAGAAATTATTTTTGTCTCCAATTACCTCCATTCACACTGAATTTTGCATAAATTCTTTCTTGTATATTGGGAAAATTAAAAAAATAAAACAATCCAAACCTTCATTTAACATCCGTTTTCTGTTTATCTTTATATACAGTAGACCAACAGATCAGCAGTGGCTGCTCTTTATGCACACAGAAAGCACAGAGTTTTCTATGTGAGCACATAGCTCACATGACAGAAATAAAGGAAATAAAGTTCATCAGTTTTCTAGATGAACATATGCATAAGCTCATTAGCAAGTGATATTCTTGGATGCTGTGACAATTTATTCCCAACTTTTTCCTTGTATTTACTGATTGTGTGCTCTTCTGGAAAAGAAATGTCTTCTTATGTGGTGGCTTCAATAAGCAGATCTTGAATTATCTGACTTTTATGGACAGCATAGGGAGGATAGCATAGAGAAGTGTTGTGGTTTTAAGCAGCCAGAGTTTTTTGTTAGCTGAGGGGGGCTAGGAGAGAGGCTTCTTTAAGAAGCTGCTGGAGTTTTTCTCTGCTCTAAGCTAGCCAAGGTCAGGCAACGATGCCTCTGTGATAACATATTTAAGAAGGAGTAGAGAAAAAAAGCTGGGCAGAACATCATGGTGGCTTAAGAGAAAGGAGCGTGTGAAGTTTGATTAGCCAAGGGCGGAGAGAAGGAGAAAGAGAAGGTGCCTTAAACACTGAAATAGGGCCCCAGCAATCTGTGAGGAATCATAGGAGCAAAAATTTCATCTGGGAACCTGTGGAAAGACTGGGAGATTTTTCCACGCTGGACAGAAAAGTGCTGGAAAAGAAAGGCTGTGATCCTGTGTTTGGAGCAGAGGGGCCTGGTNTGACATTAAAAAGAGTGATGAGATTAATACAACAATTTTTGTCTATTCTTCCTCCATCAAATGACAAACACATAATTTTATAGCTTGATCAATAAAGCCCATCTTTCACACAACAGCAAAGACTGAGGCTGAGATTTATACTTGGAGAACATATCTTAATTAATTTACCGTCAGTGGTTTTTTGGGTACTGTGATATAAATAATGAAGGGCTAAGGCTATAAACAGCCATTCAGGACAATTGCCACTAGTAAAAAGATGTAGTGAGAAATTATAATGTGCAAATTGGTAAGAATAGAAACTTCTCATCAAACGTTCATGAAGTATGTAAAAAGTGGACTAGATTTCTTCAGGTTGCAGGGTGTTATGGTTTGACTCCAGTTAAATGCCAAGAACTCACACACACATCCAAAATTCCTTAGAGAAGAAAAAAACCTCAACTTTCTTTTATAATCGGGGATTATAAGCAACTGTTTATTAACTGTTTCACAAGCAAAACAGGCTCTAACTTAGAATATTAAGAATTCACTACTACGAAAATCAGAGCTTAAGAGTTTAAGAGTGAGAAGTTTGATAGATGTTATAGACACCTTTCTCCCCCCACCCCTCCCTCTTTCAAAGATCTTTCTCCTTCCCTCAATGGCCCAGGAAGACAGGAGTGGGAAGGTTTATGATCAGAGGTTGGGGTTTTTTTTGCTGATCAAAGGAAGAAAAAAGTCCAACTCTAGGCTTTCCCATGGGGGTTTTCTTCCCGCCTTGTGCGTTACTGACAACATCTTTTCAGGTATTGTTGCCACGTAAGTCACTTTACCATACATGCAGTCATTCAGGTGCCGGCTGCTTCAGTGTAGATTCTTACGGGCCACCAGTCCTCCCAAGAAATGCTGCTCTGCTGCTCCACCATGAGTCTCTTCTTCCCATGGTCTACAGGACTCCATCAGGCCCCCCACTACAGACACAGACAACAAACATCTCACAGGATCACGTCCTCTCTTTTTTCCAACACTTATCTGCTCCAGCATGGAGTCTTCCAGTCTTCCACAGTTTGGCAGGTGAATTTTCACTTCCTATGGTCCTCCATGGGTTGCTGGGGCCCTATTCCAGTGTTGAAGGCATCTTCTTTTCCTCCTTCTCTATGACCTTGGTGTTAATTAAACTTCTCACTCTCCTCTCTCTTAAGTGGCCATGATGTTCTGCCTAGTTTTTTTTCTTCTCTTTCTTAAATATGTTATCACAGAGGCGTTACCAGCTGACCTTGGCTAGTTTGGAGCTAGAAATTTCCAGCAGCTTCTTAAAGAAGCCTCTCTCATAGCCCCCCCAGCTAATTAAAACTCTGACTACTTAAAACCACAACACAGGGACGATATGCTGCATTATATTAAAACGAGTATGTGTTGTGAAAAGCACAGAATCCTTTTTAAAAAATTAAAATGAGAGCGTATCTGGATTATTATACACCAAGGACTGTTATTCTGTGAGAAATATCTACTGAAATACAAGGTCTATAAAGACTTGACTTCGTTGGTTAGTACAATTGACAGTGATTTATCAAAGGAAACTGAAAAGACTTGGGTACAGCAACACATCTTCAAAACCCTGAGAGATATATTCTTTTTTATGCTTAACTGATCTTTATGTCAGTGGGAGTGCACAAGTAGAAAGAAAAGACACCTCTGTATGCAAACAGTCATTCATTTTCAGAAGAGAAACAAAAAAAGGAAGAAGAATCAAAACTACATGAATTAAATTTTAGAGAACACTTCAAAAAGTATTGTGCAGACCATGAATCAGAATGTCTGTGAAATTCTGATTAACATAAGTAGAGGTGACAGTAATTCCCTGTGCACGGTGACAGAAATCTATTGTTACTGTTACCAAAATACATCTGTTTCCATTCAAACCATAGTGCCATTGGATGCATAAAATACATTCTAGAGACTGTATAACTTTCAATTCTTAACCCTTTTCTGTCTGAGATGAAATCTACATTTCTTCAAGGTTTGTTTGGGGTTTTTTTTTTTGAGTAGGCACAGTTCAATTCTAAGGTATGTATTCTCAGGATTATGGGAATCTGACTAAATTAGCTCCAAAATCTGTAAGAGTGTTTAATTATATTTTTGTCAATAAAAGAGATTAAAAAAAGCAAACAGAGAAGCAGAGAAAGATATCAATTCAGTTTAACTAGGAAAGGGTTTTTTTTATTTAATCCTAAATTTTACAAGCCATTTTAAAGTTTCAAATAAATCTTTGTATTTTCAGAAATACTTACAAAACATTTACTATTTCTGAATTCTAATTCTTTCCTCCTGTTTATCAAGCCTCTTCCATTTGTTTTTTCAGCAGGATGTACAGAGATTTAGTTTGTTGTTTTATATCATAAAGTTCTCACATGTTGTTCCCTCTTTCTGCTTAAAAACACATAGTTTTGGTTATATAAGAGAAGGACAGGCTAGAGGAAACACACAAATAAACAAAAATTTTCATTGCAAAATGTTCCCAGGAGACCCGTATGTTGTACAGAAAAGGGTAGAATAGAATGTAGATACTTCAAAGTCCTGTGTATTGCACAGAAAAGGGTAGAATAGAAAACAGACACTTTGAAGACACTTTGCAACATGATTTGGAAAATATTTCTACTCAAGTAGCAACAGCAGAAATTTTTTTGATATTGCACTTTTAGATGAGTTGAAAGATGCTTTCAGATTTGATAGTATCATTTCCCTCTTGTGAGTAATGGCTTCTCCTGCACACCATGAAAGAGTAAGGCTTCTTTGCCTTACTCGAGAATGAGTAGTCAGATTTCTCTTGCAGAAGTATCCAGAACACTCTTTTACTCAGCCATAACAAATTATTACTGTGCTTTTTAAATAATATCAGTCCATAGACATTTTTTTCTCTTTCCCAGACTTCCGTACTGCATGTTGTTTGCATTAATTTCTTTCAAGAAAAGACTTCTTATTCCATTTCTATCTCTTCCTTGCTTTCCAGTAATTGTCAGAGCTGTTCAGAAACTGTAAATGATGTACTAGTTTGGATCTTTTAGCTGATATAAAAATAAATGTAGAGTCTATTTTTTTTCCCAAACAGTAATAACTTTGGGACTTATTTTCATGTCTTTTAAAAATTCATATATGTTTTTCCCCTCCTCTAAGACAAGGAGAAACTATCGCTGTGGTCCATTCCTAGAAACTCATTAACCCTATGAAATTCCAAAATGTGCATATTGCACAATAACATGAAATAAATACAAAGAGATTACTAGTATTACTTTTGGCTATTCCAGAACTAAGGTTACTCATCGTATTTTTTGTCATGTTGTTCAAAAATATAAACATAACTGTTATTGAAAAGAAAATGAACAAAAAAATCCTTAAAATGCTATAAACTTTTGCCAATCCTATCAACAAGGAGATTTGTTGTAGTGTGTAATTAGTATGTATTTCTATATTATGTATCTCTGTATTATACTGTTCTGTTACTTGGTATGTTCTGTTAAATCCCCTGCCCTTCACCCCAGATGGTTTGTCCCCTCCCTTCTCCTCCCTTCCCATTGGCTGGAGCCCCCTATAAGAACCACAAACAAGAAATGAGAAAGGCTCTTCCCTGGTTGCCTCTGACAAGCTTGGACCCTCCATGGGGCTCGCTGCCCCTGGGGTGAAAATAAACTTATATTATATGCAACCATGAAGAACCACCTGCACTTTTTCATCCTCCGTTCACTAGCCAACCCTTGAGGGTTTGTAAGGGCACATGCACCCCTTGCAAACCCTAAGGCACCTTCTGAAAAGAACCTCCTGACTGGAAGGGCCCCCTCCTATCTGGTGCCCGATGGCCGAAGCAATGCCCAGGCTGAAGAGGGAGTGGGGCAGCCCCAGAGGGTGGCTACAGAAATTGAAGGCAATTTAAAAAATATATACCATAAAAATATGGTAGCAAAGACATTGTAGATGAATGAAAATCAGATTTTCTCCATATCATCTGAAGGATCATAATCCATACATTATACTTTGGTCAAAAAGCAAACGGAGATGCATTACGTATTAAGTAAAATAATATTTGAAAACATACTTTAAACAAAATTAAAAGTATATTTGGGTTCCTATTTCCCTTGTGAACTATCACTCTTCAGTCTCTTGATTCATTTCTGTAGAAATATAATTTTCTCTAATCCTTCTTTACAGTTAAATTAACATTTTCTGTAAAATACAGATCAGTGTGAAACCTTATAGAAGCTAAGGTTAAAGCACACATGAATGGTAGTTCCATAAATAGCGTGTTCCATAAATTACTCTGGAAAAGAAGATATAGCATGGAGATATATCTATCATCTTGCTCTTGAAAAACAATGGATACAGGAAATGAAATTTTTCTATGAGAACATAAACATAATTTGTATCCTGGTTTTGGTCCTTTTTTTTTAAATTATTATTATTTTGTTTCTTTGTTTGCTTGTTTTCCAAGTTAAAGCCTTCCCTCAATGATGTGTAACTGAAAATAGATTTTAATCTAGAGTATGCATATACAAAACCTGTGTTGGCCAAGGTTTTTCTTTCTATGAATTTCAGACCTGCAGCTTCTTACTCATATTAATTTAAGACTTTTCAATTATCTTTTGAACTGATTTGATTTGTATGGCACTCATTTCACTGGGGAATACTTTGTTTGTGCACAGTAAATATACTTCTGATGAAAATGAAATTACAGGGTAAATAAATATCTCCTATGGATCATTACAGACATTATTAAAAGTATGTGCCAAAGTGATAAATAACATTATAAGCTAATTTTATTTTAAGGACCGAAGAAAAAAAAAAAGGGCTAATTTGAAAGTGTACCAACAATCAGAAGGAAAAAAATTAGATCAGAATTTTTTTCCACCACTCTGTGCAGAACCACCAAACTTGCTATTAAAGAAACAGTCTGACAAAGAGAGGTAAGCAAAGGCATGCTGAACAGATTAGAATTAATACAGAAATCTTCAAGTATGGGAGACCTATTTAGAACAAATTGTTTGCTTGCTTTGCAAGCTGCCTTTTCATATCAAAGTAGTATAGCAAGGATGAAATATTTCAAACGGTTTATCCTCTTTGCATGTAATGATCCTGAAGAACAATTCTGCTGACCACAGGTTTTTCTTTATCAAAGTAGTAGTTCATTACCTTTTCTGAAAAAAAAAAAAAAGTTGAGACTTATTCTCTACTAGGTTATTCAGATTATTCCTAACATAATAGAATATTCTTTTATCGGTATTCTGTTCATCATCAATGTGAGCAATGGAAATTACATTTTTGTATAATAAATTTCCTGGTTATGACCTAGAGTGTAAAATTATGTTGCAAAGAAATAGAACAGTGTTTTCCTGGTAAACATGACACAGTAAGAAAAAAAGAATTAAAAAAGCTGAAGATCATCCCTCTGGTTCTGTGTGTATGTGTGTGTGTATGTTTGTACGTATGTGAGGGTATCAGAGATGATTGTGATGGGACTGTTTAGAAGACTTATACATAAGGCTAAGTAAAAATTTACAACAAGGACAATTAGCAAAAATATACTTTGATAATTATTAGTTCTTAAATGTGTCAACCATTATCAGCATAAATGGAAAGTAATTAGTCTTTAACAAGCATATTCCAAAGTAATTGAAAGTAACATTCACATGTACCTGTATAACCCTTCATAAAGCTAATGCTGTGAGTTAGCACAGACAACTGCTGTCTCTAGTCATCTTAGATATAAAATATAAATCAGGTAATCAGTCTTAAGAGCTCTTGAATAAGGAATGCCAGAAGAAAAACAGGTGCCTTTTCCCCATTGTCCCTCCACTCCTGTTTGAGGATTTTCTTTCATAAAATGTTTGGGTTTCTGTCCAGTCAGCTGAGCTCTGCCTCACATAATGAGTTTCAAAACAATTGATGACAAACATAAGAGGTCAGGATGATCTATAGCAGTCTTAGCATGAGAGCCTAAAGCTTGTTTCCAATTATGGTAACACTGGACCACGGGGTGCAGGAATGTGTTGTTTCCCAGGTATTTGTATCAATGTGTTTACATTTAAAGTTAGAACAAGCTAATATTATTTAAAATCTGTTTTACATACTTCCATTTTTAAAAGAGCAACAGGCCTCCATTTGACTCCACAATCATATCTCTCTCACAAGCTTTTTCTCTCTTTCCCATGCCAAATGACCAGCTTGTTCCCAGAATCTATGCTGTACAGAGGATGTGCCAAGGAAAGGAGATCAATCAAATAAGTTTCTAAACTTTCTGGCATTCTCACATACCTAAATAATAAACTCAAGCAAATTCAGCTAAAGCTGACAAAGATAACTAGGGGACTGGAGAGGAGAAGTTGGGACAATCATATCTTTAAAAGGAAAAGCTTAGAGAGAAGATATTTTTGCTTTCTTCAGTGTGAGATACTGGATTATTAATTATTGGGTTGGAAACAGCTCAAGTGTAAGTGTAAGTGTGTGTGTGTGTGTGTGTGTGTGTGTGTGTGTGTGTGTGTGTGTGGAGAGTCAGGTCAAATCTCACAAAGGTGAGGTAATGCCATATCCCACATGGCAGTTCCTGTGAGCCTGCTGGGGTCAGCCCAGAGCAGCTGTCAGTCAAAGGCAGCCTGAGAGCACTGCTGCACATCACACCCCCTGGAACTCCTAACGCAGCCTTAGATTGGATGGTACAGTGGGAGCACCATGCTTTACCCTGCCCTGGAGCCCCAGAATGGCCAGTGACCTGGAAGTCCTGCCTGGGGGAGGTGGCCACAGGAGTCAGAACACATAAAAACAGCAACACATGGCTCCATTTTTGCTTGAGACCTACCCCCAGCTATATGGAAGCTGGACTTACACAGGACTCTCTGGCAGTAGCTGGCTTTCTCTAATTTTTCTCTCTTTCTATTTCTCTCTTCTTTTTCTTTACTCCTTTCTTAATATTTTGGGTAACTTAAAACCAGTGGGTCAAATCTTGCTAAGTTGTTTAGATTAGCATATGCTAAGTCATAGCTTTGTGGAATGTTTTGTTTTGGTTGTACGTTAACCTTCTAAACTTTGGCTGAGATCTCTTATTTTCTCCTTTATTTTCTAAAGTTTATTATTAAAATACCTCCTGAGAAGATGTGTGTGGCATCTTCTCTGTATGCTATCTCGAGGTATTAAGAACCAAGGACTCTTCTAAATATTCAGTGTGGGAATTTTTGGAGTCCTGTATATTTTTTAAAGTAAAATTCCCTGGATGAGCTTGTTGCTCTGGTCCTGAGGTCTATATATACAGACACCTATTGGGTGTTTGTAGAGAATATGGAGACAGACTGTTTACAGAGGTTCATTTTGGAATTACAACAGTCATTGGACAAAACCTAGAATATAGGAAATGCCAACCAAATATTGAGAAAAACCCGAACAAATGGCATGAGATGGTCAAACACTTCAGAAGTTTTCCCAGGAAGGTTATGGAATCTCCATCCAGAAATTATTCAAAACTTAAGAAGAGAAAGTCCTAATCAATTTATTCTGAATATCCAAGAAGAAGAAAGACGGAAGATAGTACCTCCAGAGATGTCTTCCAATCCGCATGATTCTGGAATTATATCTTTCACAACATTTTGTTCCACATCTCCAGAAGAAAGCAAGAGCTTGAAATTCTGCTACCATAAAAGCAGAGACCCCTGCTGCAATACTGTATTAATTTATTAAGTCGTTGGGTTTTTGGGGTTTTTTTCTGATGGACACAAAATATTTGAGAGCTACATATCTAGAAACAATGAAATTACAGTTGTTTATAATTTCGGTCAAAGGAAATATTTTAACATTCATGAAAAATTCATGTTTATTTTTATCATAAAATTTGGTGTTTGTGTGTATAAAAATAGTAAGGGATATAGATAATGTTTAAATCTGTTCAAACCCCACAAGTATTTATTTTCTCTATGCAACTATAGAGAATGTAAATCCATATAAACAGTTATTTGTTTATTTGTTTATTTATTTGCTGTTGTGGTTTTAAATAGCCAGAGTTTTTTATTAGCTGGGGGGGGGGGCTAGGAGAGAGGCTTCTTTAAGAAGCTGCTGGAGTTTCTCTCTGCTGTAAACTAGCTCAAGGTTGACTGCTAATGCCTCTGTGATAACATATTTAAGAAGGAGAAGAAAAAAAATGCTAAGCAGAACATCATGGCGGCTGAAGAGAAAGGAGGGTGGGAAGTTTGATTAACACCAAGGTCGGAGAGAAGGAGAAAGAGAAGATGCCTTAAACACTGGAATAGGGCCCCGGCAAGCTATGGGGATCATAGGAGCAAAGATTCGTAATGCCCACCCATGGAAAGATTGGAAGATTTCCACGCCGGAGCAGAAAGTGCTGGAGGAGAGAGACTGTGATCCTGTGGGACATTTGCTGGAGCAGAGGGGCCTGATAGAGTCNTAGTTAATAAACAGTTGCTTGTAATCCTTATCACAAAAGTCGAAGTTTTTTTTCCTTCTCTGAGAAATTTTGGATCTATGTGTGGGCTTTCGGCATTTTAGAAGGAGTCAAACCATAACAGTGTTGC
>WEIV01011525.1:0-32264 GCA_013390005.1 Calyptomena viridis | reverse complement strand
TTGGAAAAACTTGTGTTATTTTTCATAACTTAGCTTGAACCAGGCAGTTTATTTTTAAGACAAGAATTGACTTCGTGTCAACAGACATCTAGATTTATGTTCTCAATCTGACTTTTTCAGGATGTGGCTTTGCACTTCACTCCGTGTATGTAGTTTGCTTTGGCTGTGAAATAAAGTTGCCAATGTATTTTTGAATGAAGCATGAGGAGCATATGCTAGTAGCAATAATCTGAGTACTCTTGCTGGTGGGCAGGGTTTGAAGTTAAAGAAATCAGGGAGAAAGAAAAAGAGATCATTTTAAAGACAAATATTTCAAGAGTTATGAAGGTGTCTGTAAAATCCTTTCATACTGTTGCTGCTTAGCATCACTGAAAATCAGATTACTTTTTATGTCATTGTCTGAATATGGGTCTAGTTAATGATTTTGGTTTTCTTACACACTCAAGGTACACAGTGTGATTAAGCAGCTGAAGGCCTAGGTATTATGTATGCATAGTATAGATAATACATAGTATTATGCATAATTAGTTTTCTATGAGGAATCAATCTGGTGAAAAGTATAAGCCATACATAATGGGCAGGATGGGTAGGAAGTGTTTAGTTTAGCTCAGGTTGATTAGTTGTAATGGACTGAGCATGTCAGTTATCACTCTGACTCTGTAAACTGTCATGAAAGAATTGGGAAGGCAAATGGTCTTTAGTGACAGCTCAGTCTTTATTTTGAATTTTATGTATGACCCTAACTTTAACTTCTTTGATTTTTACATCTGTCCCTCTGAAAATGAAAGTCCTGGTTTTGGAATAAATATATTCAGAGGGATAAATATTCTCTGATAAAAATAGGCCGCAGTCANTTTTTTTTCCTCTCTGCTCTTGGGGCTCAGTTTTAAAAGCACAAGATTCATTTTTTTTTCCTAGCATAGAGAAGACGAATATGGGATATATCACGAAGTCACCCCAATACAGTAGGTTTCTATTTCTTTAAATATTTCCTCTGTAGGAGAGGTAAGAAATAGCATTTTGCCAGGCAAAATGTGAAAGAAACATCAATCCTATAAAAAAAGGATATTAATCTAGAAAGAATCAAACCCTCAGAGTTCAGTAGAATGGGATTAAAATAGCCAGCTGGCTAATCAAAGAGATGTAAAGCTAGATGTTTGCCTTTGTTCTAGATATGCATGATAGCAAAATTGTAGGCTACTAAGAATACATGTTGGGTGTGGAGGGGACCCCCAAAAACCCCCAACAAAAATTCCTTTCATATTCATGAGCTTTTCATCAAGCAATGTTGAGTCACTGAGTGGTTTCTGGGAGTGAAAGCAAACCAGCTTCATCAGCACAGTAACTCTGCACACCTTTTGCACTGTGTTTTGTGCTCATCTTCATTCCTGTCGAACCACCGTGGGCATCTAACGCATCTCTGAGAACAAATTATATGTAAAAATTTTGTTCAACTAAAATCCTTTTTTCTCTGAACAGAACAGGCTCACATGCTTTATACAGTGGGAACATTCCCTGTATCATGCTACAATCTAAGGAGGTGCTCAGATATTTTCTGTAAGCTGGCATGTGTCAAAAGTTTGGCAGGCAGTTTGATTGCAATTAAACAGTATGGATAATCATGTCCCATGTTCAGCCTTGAATTAATGAACTACTCAAGTTTGACATACTGTAATAGAAATAGTAACAGTGTGCACATGCCTGTAGGGCACAGGAGCAGTTTTTAATGGTCTCTGACTTGGCCACATATGTGTGTTTGTTATAGTTCCATAAGTGGCCACAAGAATTTTCAAATTATCAACCTAAACACCTTCACGTTAAGCTAGACACTACCTAGAGAAATTAATATTATCATAATGTAGTCTGGCTCCTTACTATATGAAATATGTAATTTTTAAGGGCTTTTAGAAAAACAGGGAGAAAATTGGGGATGAGTTACATTAGTTACACTATCTGAGGCCTTGTATAATGAAAAGATGCCCTACAAGCTGAGAACTATAGGCAACTCTACTAACATATGGAAGAGTACCTATGTTTGTGCACAGCCACTATACACTTTAGAAGGGCGAATAGGCTGTGCTATTGTATGGCTGTGAAATGGGAGCTGAGAGGTAGAAGCTGGCCAGTGTTTGTCTGTTTAGATAAGATACACGGTACTGGAACCCTGCAGAATCAGAAGGTATTGGTGGATTACTCTGCCACGCCAAATATATTCTGAATATGTATAACTGCTTTAGGTTCCATTTTTACCATCAATTTATCACACAAAAATCCATACTAACTCTTTTCATTATTTTTATTTTCTGGATAATGTAGAAAAATCCTCCATGTTTTCTTTTAACAAGACATTGCTTCATAAGATTTTCAAGTGTTGTTCAAGAATAAAATGAAGTAAAATTTAAACAACTAAATGGATTTCCTTGATCTATCAGTTCAGATATATTGAGCTTATTTAAGATGGTAAAAGGCACAGATCAGAGAATCTAAAAATATTTTAAAGTCACATTTAATGACACTTCCATAATCAAAGGAAAAACAATTGGAATTGTAGAATACATAATAAAAACAGTGCAGTGTAATGCTTTAAAATGCCACAAACCAGATACTTTCTTCCTGTTAAAGAAGGAAAAAAGTATTTTGTATTAAATAAAAGAATGCAAGAAAGTAGCTTTCATTGAAATTGTACCCTGGTATGTAAATAAAGTATACTGAACTGATAATGGGCAAAATTCTATTACAGTACACTCTGAAACTGGCAAAGTGTTCAATCATGAGGTCAATACGAACAAAAGGAAGGCCGGAAAGATAAAAGTTTTCTGCTGAGACTAGTAATTGGCTGGATGCTGGGGTTTGGAGAGGCTGTTTTTCTTTCTGTAAACGGGAAAAGTAACTTCAGATTCAATGATTTACTCACTTGGATGAAAGTCAGACCTGTTAACATTTATTTTTTGTCAGATCTCAAGGCATGACAGGCATTCATGTCTCAGTGCAGCTATTTCCTGGTACTCTGCAGTTGCA
Organism: Calyptomena viridis; assembly: GCA_013390005.1. NCBI lineage: Eukaryota > Metazoa > Chordata > Aves > Passeriformes > Eurylaimidae > Calyptomena > Calyptomena viridis. The sequence continues at coordinate 29,246 of WEIV01011525.1, read as the reverse complement.
TTTTGACAGTATCCCCTTTTTTTACCATTTCATCTCTTCTGTGTATCACTTTTTTTTCACCTTTTGCCCAGAAGTTATCTGGCATTACAAGGGAAGCACATTCTCACCTCTGCAGAAGAATCATAGAACCACCAAATCACTGAGGTGGCTTTAAGAGCATCAAGTACAACTGTAAACTCAGAACTGCAAAGTTCACCACTGATCTATGTCCCTAAGAACAACATTTGGACGTCTTTTAAATACCTTCAGGGATGGTGACTCAACCACCTCCATGTTCAGCCAGCTATCAAACAACACTCTCAAGTCCTTTTCCACGGGGCAGCTTTGCAGCCACTCTTCCCCAAGCCTGTATCATTGTTGCTAACCAGGTGCAGGCCTTGTTGTGCCTCATACCGTTGGCCTTGGCCCACTGATCCACCTTGTCTAGATTCTTCTGCAAATCTTTCAGCAGGTCAACACTCCTGCACAACTTGGTATCTTCTGTAAATTGCTGAAGGTACACTTGATACCCTTGTCCAGGTCATCAATGAAGATACTAAAGAGCACCAATATTATTAAAGAGCCCTGGCAGACACCACTTGTGATTGGCTGTCAACTCGATTTAACTCCATTCGCCATCACACTCTGGGCTTGCCATCCAGACAGTTTTTAATACTGGAAAGAGTGTGCCCATCCAAGCCATAGGCTGCCATTTTCTCTGGAAGAATGCCATTGGGAAAAATATCACTTTACTAAGGTCTAAAGAGACAGCATCCACAGCCTTTCGCTCATCCACTAAGTGGGTCACCGTGTCATAGACAGAGATCAGGTTGACCAAACAGGACCTGCCTTTGATAAACCCGTGTTGTTCTCTACATTACATATGATGGCACTCAAGATGATTTGCTCCATGACTTTCGCAGGCAACAAGGTCATAATGATAGTTCTGTAGTTGCTAGGATCCTTTTTCCAGGGNTCCACAGCCTTTCGCTCATCCACTAAGTGGGTCACCGTGTCATAGACAGAGATCAGGTTGACCAAACAGGACCTGCCTTTGATAAACCCGTGTTGTTCTCTACATTACATATGATGGCACTCAAGATGATTTGCTCCATGACTTTCGCAGGCAACAAGGTCATAATGATAGTTCTGTAGTTGCTAGGATCCTTTTTCCAGGGCTTCTTGTAGATGGGTGTCACATTTGCTAATCTCCAGTCAACTGGGACCTTCATGTTTCACGAGAACTGCTGGTAAATGATGGGGAGAGGCTTGGAGAGCCCTTTCGTCACCTACCTTAGTACCCATGGGTGGAACCCAACTGGCCCCATATTTGTATAAGGAAATATGAGGAAATATAAGGAAATATGAGGATTAAATTTCAAATTTGTTTGTATAAGTGGAGTAGCAGGTCNTTTCAAATTTGTTTGTATAAGTGGAGCAGCAGGTCACTGACCACTGGATTATGGGGGCTTCGTTATATTCCCTGTCCCTGTCTTCCAGCTCAGGGAACTGTGTACCCTGAGAACAGTTGGTCTTACTATTAAAGGCTGAGGCAAAGAAGGCATTAAGTACCTCAGCCTTTTCCTCATCCTTTGCCACTATGTTTCTCTCACATCCAATAACAGATGGAGATTCTCTAAAGCCCTCATTTTGTTGCTCATGCATTTATAGAAATATTTTTATTGTCTTTTATGGCAGTAGCTAGATTAAGTTCTAGTTGAGCTTTGGCCTTTCTAATTTTCTCCCTTCGTAGCCTCACAACTTCATTGTAATCCTCCTGGGTTGCATGCCAAGACCATAAACTCTCTTTTTTTCCTCTGAGTTCCAGCTAAAGCTCTCTGTTCAGCCATGCCAGTCTTCTTCCCTGCTGGCTCATCTTTTGGCACATGGGGATGGCCTGTTCCTCTAAGATTTCCTTCTTGATGAAGATTACAACTTGTGCTCAAAAAGGACGTGGCTGAGTTATTACCTTATGATGACAACAATGTAGCCCAAAGGACTGCATATTTTTGAGGTGTTAATATATGAGGAGATGAAGTCTTCTCAAGAGGAGGTTAGTAAATCTCCAGTTGGAGGACTAATGCTTGTCTTACTGTAAAGAGTTCTTCCACAGAATTCTTAAAAAGACACCATTCTAGAACACCAAACTAGCTCCTGAAAGATACTGCCTAGCCAGCATGCTGTAAGTGACCTACCTCCAGGGTGACAGGGTACATGAGTTGTTAGCAGCATGTCTTGGGCTGTAAGTAATGGAAATTTATGTCAGAGTAGGACAAATATGCAGTTGGGGAAAAATTACGCATGCTTGAAAGAATTTTATCAGCTTTTTAGTATAAAAACTCTCACCCCCCTCTTTCACTTCTGTTTTGTAAATGCAAGAGTGCTTATTTTGGACTGACTTTTCTCTTTTTTGATTGTGGGTGCGACATAATTATGACATCAAGAGAACAACAGTGGAGATGAAAGTCTCCTGAAAAGAGATGAAAGTCTGCTGAAAACATTAGTTTATACATGGTAGTGAAAATGAGAGGAAACTGTGAAGGTTTGAAGAAGAACTTATGACACTGGGAGGCTGGTAAATAAAATAGAAGGTGCAGAGAGGGATAGCAAAGCGTAGAATAAAATCTGCAAGAGGGAGGCATAAGTATACTGGGACTATTCAGTGTGAAAAGGAGATGAACTAGAGACATGAGAGACATGGAGAGGACTGGTAAACCATAACTGCTCCTTGTCTCTTCCAACAGATAGAAATCATTAAGTGCAGCTATGAGGATTAAATTTCAAACAACAAGAAAGGCAAAAAAATCCCTATAATTATTTCTTCAGTCTTAGACGATAAAAAAATGTGCATGCTAGAAATTTAGCCAGCTTCAAGGAGAAACTGAACAAATGCTTGGAAGACAGATCCACAGGAGGTTGCTAGACAGATCAGCAGCCTAAGGTAGGTGAACATCATAAGGAAACACACATCTATATTCATCCTTACCTAGGCATGCATCTCTGATCTGCCTGAAGACAGGGGATTGGGCTAGATAAACCTGTGGGCTAAGACAGTGTAGCCATTCTTCTGAATATCATTCAGCCTTGAACACCTCAAAACACCACTAAAAATGTACCTTTTTCAATCACATTCAACACAAATTATTTCCATACCTTTATTCCTGATCCCCTAGTTTCGGAGTGGGAGAGCATGATTGCAGCAGAATAGGATTACATACTGAAGCCATCCATTCACCTGCGATATGCATCTTTGGGCCCTTTTCTGACCTCTTTTATTGAATTACTTTTCTGTGTTCATCTTGTTTCAGAGTATGGATCTTCTCATTTTTCTCTTTTTTTCTTTTTTTTGAGGGTGGAGAAAGGCCATGTTCTTTTTTCCTCTGAAGGTTTAATTTTTTGTGAGGAAAATCTTACCTGGTTCTAAGCTTCTTTCCTTAATATGCTCATTATTTTTATTTATTTCTCTTTGCTTATGTTTTACAAAATCTTCTTATATCCAGAATCCTTTCCCATTACTTCTGCATCATCTCAGGGAAAATTCTTGGGTAAAAAGTGAAAACACTGCAAAATATCACTGAAGCTATTCAGTAAATAGTATTGCTCTGTTAGATCTAGATTTCAATTCAGCAATATCACACCTTATCTGAGAACTTTTTGCCCACCTATATTTTTATTGATCTAGTGCCTCTGGTGACTGAAATGTGTCTTAATATTTCTACATAGAAAGCAAATATGTGATTGCTCTTTGCTCAGAAATTCATGAGATCATTCAGCTTCTATAGCCACTCAGAAGTTGTACAGGCTCGGTATTCAATGTTGAACTTCATTTAGTGTCTTACAGCAAGGTTTATTTTAAGGAAATTTCTTTTCGTCTTGGACTTAAATGCTTCTGGTTGGCTTTCAGCCAGGCAGAGTCTTCTATATCTGTCTTGNAGCTGCGGCCTCCTTTTTATCACAGAATATTTATCCCTCTGAACATATTTGTCCAAAACCAGGACAATATTTGACCACAAAAGATTGTAGACAGAAAATTCCAGCTGGAATAATGAGGGACAGGATTGTTGTATGGCCCTCAATAAACTTGCTGTCCTCAATTTATACAGCCTACTCTGATACATGGAGAATTTGTTCAGCTTCAAAGGGTGGAGGAGGGATTGGGTCATGATGGAATAAAATACTTCCCCATTAATAAGCACTTCTATTTGGAAGATTTTTTTTAAAGACATTCTCTTCCATATCTCTTTTTAAATATTGATGCAAATGTCTGGGCTTATATTGAAAGAAAAAAGGAGTTTAGATCTAAAAGCATATAATCTCATATTCAGGTCATTTAAGAATGTTGATAATTATTTTTATGCATATCCTAATTGAATATGTATGTATCACTTTAATTTCAAATAGCACTTCATAGAAACTTAAAAATACAGACCTCCTCACCCCAGAGTTTACCATCAGACAATATATTAGGAGCAGAGATGACAGAATGTGCAAAGCATGATAGGGTAAATCCTACTACGAAGATAATCAGAATCTCATGCTGCTGTAAATGAAACTTGGCAATGCCGATGGTTTAATTTAAGAACATGTAAGGCATGAGGATGAAAAGCAGAAAATGCTGGAAAGCTTAAGAGGAGGGATTTTAAAGAAAAAGGACAAGTATGGACCCTTCTACAAAATATCTCATATCCAGGCAACTCCTTTGAAGTTGCTCAAGTTATTAAACCAGGATTAAACTTGGCCTACAAGGACTGGAATAGAGCTGTGACAAAAGGCTAAGGTTCTGTGCGTAAGTAGGTACAGCCAGCAGGAAATTCCAGCATCCATTGGATATGCCAATGTTGTCTTCTGAGAGCCTGGAAGCACTGGCTAAGTCATTGGGCAGAGGGTGCAGTGGGCTCAGGACTTGAGCATGCCGGTGAATTTCTAGACAGAGAGACAGACAGATGGATAGCAGGTGGTGGGTGGGAGCAACATGCACTGTACTAATTGCTGTTATGCTTATATTTTCTGAGTATGATAGACCTTTCTTAATGACTGAGAACTATAGTTGTCTGGGTGAAAAAAGCTAAACTCTTTGTGAATGTCAGACAAAATGCAGTGGGCTCTGTTTCACTTTTTAATACACACACAGTGTGCATTAAACTGGAGCAGTCTTGCTGCCCCTCACTGTGGGGCTGGGAGCTCTGTGCCTTGCTGAAAATTTTGTATTCTTTTAGGAGTGTCATACTTTTCGATTCAAAAAGAACTTTCTGATGAGGTTTATATTCTTTTCATACCCATAACTCATAAAGGGACTCAGTGAGTTTCTCTGGGGTTTCTAGTCTTCCTCTTGCTCACATAATTGACCCTAAAATAGAGAAAAACATACAGCAGGGATTGTTGAACAATACTACCTTTACAGAGGATTTTAGGAAGCACTTTATTTCTCATCTTTCTTTTGAGAGTGACATAGGTAGACACAAAAATGTTCAGTCAATTATTGCAAAGAAAATAGTTTTCTCACAGAAAAGTAAAACTTTGTTTTTCTTTTTAGTTATGGAGTGCACTGATACATAATTCTGTTTCTTTGAAGTGCAGCCAGTATCATAATTCTCATAAAGTACAGTTTCTTTAATATTCCGTGGCTTTGTATTTATTGACCTGTTATAATACAAAACAGTATTTATTATGCTGAGTTTTGTTTTGATGTACTGCCTGAGCAGCTTCAAAATGCAGTTATATGAGTGGGTGATTTCTTACAAATAGTGGATGTGTTCATCAGGTGTTTATGACCCCAGGTTTCTTTATTTGTAATAGGCTTGTAATAGTACTTGGAGAAAGTGCATATAGATGAACATGCACACAACTATAGAAAATGTTTGAAATATGCATTTCCCTCTCTCTCTGTGCCTACATTCTCCTCTAGCCTGGAGGCACTTCGAAGAATATCACTAGGACTAACAGAAAGTGTTCAATACATCTGAAAATACCTGAATTCTTGCTTAGTCAGAGTTCAACTCTATTTCATGGGTTTATCAAAGGCAGATCCTGCTTGACTCACCCAATCACCTTCTATGGCACTGTGACCCACTGTCATGGTTTAAGCACAGCTGGAAATTAAGCACCACACAGCTGCTCACTCAACTGCCCCTCTCTCACCGCAACCCCCTACTGGTGGAATGTGGAGAAAGATCAAAGTATAACTTGCATGTTGAGATAGGAACAATTTAATAATTGAACATAAATTAAACTACAATAATAATGATAAATAATTATAATAAAAGGAAAACAAACAAGTAATGCACAAAGCAATTGCTCACCACCTGCTGACCAATACCAGACACCCTTGCTAAACCCAGGTTGGCCTCCCTCCTGGGTAACTTCCCCTAGTTTGTATACTGCGCATGATGTTCTATGATGTGGAATATTCGTTTGGTCAGTTCAGGTCGCCTGTCCCAACTATGCTCCCTTCCACTGGCAGGGCATGAGACAAGGGAAAAAAAGTGCTTGACTTAGGATAAACATGACTTAGTAAACCCCAACACACCAGTGTGTTATCAACACCATTCTCATTCCAAATCCTAAACACACCACTGTAACAGCTACTGAGAAGAAATTAACTCTACCCTAGTTAAAACCACTTAGTAGTTGAAGAAAAGTCTGTGGGTGTTGTCTCTCTAGACTTTAGTAAAATCTTTGACACAATTTCCTGCAGTATTCATGGCCTGGATGGGTTCATTGTTCATTGCATAAAAAAACAAATGACTAGGCCCAAAGAGTTACATCCTGTTGGCAGCCAGTCACAAGCAGTGTTCCCCAGGACTCAATATTGGGGGTAGTTGTGTTTAATGTCTTTATCAATGATGTCAATGAGGGGATCAAGTACATCCTCAGGCAGTTTGCAGAAGACACCAAAAAGGGCAGATATGTTGATCTACTAAAGGGTAGGAAGGCTCTACAGANACTTGGAGAAAGTGCATATAGATGAACATGCACACAACTATAGAAAATGTTTGAAATATGCATTTCCCTCTCTCTCTGTGCCTACATTCTCCTCTAGCCTGGAGGCACTTCGAAGAATATCACTAGGACTAACAGAAAGTGTTCAATACATCTGAAAATACCTGAATTCTTGCTTAGTCAGAGTTCAACTCTATTTCATGGGTTTATCAAAGGCAGATCCTGCTTGACTCACCCAATCACCTTCTATGGCACTGTGACCCACTGTCATGGTTTAAGCACAGCTGGAAATTAAGCACCACACAGCTGCTCACTCAACTGCCCCTCTCTCACCGCAACCCCCTACTGGTGGAATGTGGAGAAAGATCAAAGTATAACTTGCATGTTGAGATAGGAACAATTTAATAATTGAACATAAATTAAACTACAATAATAATGATAAATAATTATAATAAAAGGAAAACAAACAAGTAATGCACAAAGCAATTGCTCACCACCTGCTGACCAATACCAGACACCCTTGCTAAACCCAGGTTGGCCTCCCTCCTGGGTAACTTCCCCTAGTTTGTATACTGCGCATGATGTTCTATGATGTGGAATATTCGTTTGGTCAGTTCAGGTCGCCTGTCCCAACTATGCTCCCTTCCACTGGCAGGGCATGAGACAAGGGAAAAAAAGTGCTTGACTTAGGATAAACATGACTTAGTAAACCCCAACACACCAGTGTGTTATCAACACCATTCTCATTCCAAATCCTAAACACACCACTGTAACAGCTACTGAGAAGAAATTAACTCTACCCTAGTTAAAACCACTTAGTAGTTGAAGAAAAGTCTGTGGGTGTTGTCTCTCTAGACTTTAGTAAAATCTTTGACACAATTTCCTGCAGTATTCATGGCCTGGATGGGTTCATTGTTCATTGCATAAAAAAACAAATGACTAGGCCCAAAGAGTTACATCCTGTTGGCAGCCAGTCACAAGCAGTGTTCCCCAGGACTCAATATTGGGGGTAGTTGTGTTTAATGTCTTTATCAATGATGTCAATGAGGGGATCAAGTACATCCTCAGGCAGTTTGCAGAAGACACCAAAAAGGGCAGATATGTTGATCTACTAAAGGGTAGGAAGGCTCTACAGAGCAATCTGGACAGACTGGATCAATGGGATGAGGAAAAATGGTTGAGGTTCAACAAAGTGAAGTGCTAGGTTCTGCACCTGGATCACAATAACCCCATTCAGTGCTTCAGACTTGGGGGATGGGTGGAGGGAAATATGCTTGGTGGAAAAGGACCAAGGTGTGCTAGTCAATAGCCAGTTCAACATGAGCCGGCAGTGGGCCCAGGTGGCCAAGAAGGCCAATGGCATCCTGGTTTGTATCAGAAACAGTGTGGCCAGCAGAATTAGGGAAGTGGTAATCACCCTGTACTTGCACTGGTTTTGTGAATCCTGATTTAAGATCCTACCGATTACACCAATTTTTATTGAATGATTTTGATTTCTCAAAGAATTACCATCAAAGGTATTAGCAACAGTGGTTTTATGAATTTATGAAAATGTGACTTAAAAAAGTTTGATGGCAAGGTCACTCTATCATTTATGATGTGAAAGAAACTTAGAAAGGAACCTCGAGTTAGAATTAAGCTAGAACCATTTACACAAATGCCAGAGTGGCAAAAAGGCAAGGAAGACACTCCTACTGAGATATAAGATTGAGGAAGGACTCCCTTGTTTTTCAAACTCATTGTCAGAGAACAGTCTACATATGGCTAGATCCAGACTTAGTTCCAGACTTGGTAAACACCTTATATCTAAAGGATTATATGTCCAAAGTAAGTAAAAATTAATAATGACTACTAATGTTTCATCTCAATTCAGAATGTTATCAGTCACTGAGAAAACTCAGGATCAGTTTTAAATAAAGAGTCTCTCTATCTTGAGTAAGAAAGGATCTCTTTGTCTCAGGTATGGAATCTCAAACCTTGAGAGGCTTCCCTGCTCAAGAGTAGAGTCATTTGACATTCATTCCAGTTGAAATTTAGGGAAAATTCAAATTGGGCTCATCTATCATTGGTAAAAGGTCTATGCCTTGAGAAGAGACCTTGAGAGACATCCCACTCATGTTTACTGTGTCTCTCTGCTCCTTCAGGGCTTGCCAGAGGAGTCTTTGGCCATGTAACAGCCCAAGCCTTTATCTCTCTTGGAGAACATGCCAAACTACTGCTAGTTTGGTTAAACTGTCTGTTGCAACTGTCACAGCTGATGATGCTGCACCTCAAATCCTGTGTTCAGTTTTGGGCCCTCACTTCAAGAAAGACATTGAGGTGCTGGAGTACGTCCAGAGAAGGGCAGCAAAGCTGGTGAAGGGTCAAAAGCACAAGTCTTATGAGGAGCAGCTGAGGGAGCTGTGATCGTTTAGCCTGGAGAAAAGGAGACTCAGTGGGGGACCTTATTTCTCTCTACAACTACCTGAATGGAGGTTATACCAAAGTAGGTGTCCGTCTCTTCTTCTAAGTAACAAGATATAGAACAAGTATAAATGGCCTCAAGTTGCACCAGAGGAGGCTTAGATTGGATATTAGGAAAAATTTCTTCCATTAAAATACTGTGATTTAGTGGTGGACTTGTCAGTGTTAAGTTAGTTGTTGGAATTGATGATCTTAAGGCTTTTCAAGCCTTACAGATTTTATGATTCATGAGCTATTGGTTATGCATGAACTAGATTCCCGTAAGTATTTAGGCTCCTAAAGCCAGTGAAATACCTACTTCCCTTTGATTCATATAAAAGCTGAGTACTAAAGCACAACTTAGATGAAATGTATGCGTCTATATTCAGGAAAATCTGTCAAAACTATACAAGTTGCTGAAAAGATAAAACAGCCATTCTGAAAACGTTTCTGTATTAGTGGTTCTGTTACATGTGATCAGTGTAACAAATAAAACTGCCTTTAGTGAGCAGTCTGGTTATCTAGGCCCCCATTTAAGTGTCATAAGGCTCAGTGTTGCAACAGCTAAAATAGAGTTTCCAATGATTGCTGACTTGAGATTTTAAATTCAAGTGTGTTAACAGCTGACATACTTGAATGCTCGGATGCCAGTAGGGTACACCAAAAAGCAAGAAAATGTTGCACCCTTCCTGGGCTTAAAACCTCTCTTAAAATGGCATGTAGGAACCTCGGTAAAGCTTTATTCTGTTATTAGGTGCTGATATCAACATTTTTACTTACAATTAGGGCAACATTACCTGACTCTTATGCAATAGCTTAGAACACTCAGTGAAGTCCTAAGTGAAGAAAAGTCGTAAAAGTTAGTTAACTCTCATCTCACAGAGACTTAAACATCTAAATCTCTCATTTTTACCTGTCACAAAGCTGTGGAGCATTGAAGATGAATGGACATCCCACCTGTTGAAACTGTCTTTGAGAATGCAGAATTCCTGACTCCAAGGAGGATAAATAAGTCAGATTCTTTCTCTATTCTTACTACAGAGCCTAGAAGGTGGTAAGTAAAAGAAAAATTGCATGAGCTTTTCTCTCACAATGGTTTATTTTGCAAGAATCAAATATTCGATTTTAGACCTTCAATTAAAAGTAATTTTTTCATTTTAGAATAGTTTAAGCTTTCCATCCTATCTTTGAAAGGTACACACAGCCAGCACCTTGCAGATAATGCTGAAGAAGACAGACAAGAAAGGTAAATATTCCCTTATGCTTGCTACCTTCTGAGAGAAGAGCATGCCCTGAATCTTGGTGCCACTACCTTCCATATCACTGGAAAGCCCTGGTGGTATCTGGGATGTGTACCCAGGTCATTTGATTTTGAAATCAAGATAGAGGAGGCTGCCATATATCTCCCCAGTATGAAGTCAGACTACAATGAGGAAGTATATTTGGATGCAACATGCCTGGATTCTCTTCTAGAAATGTAAGATACATATGTTCATTTTTAATCAGTTATGCAGTTATAGTTATTCCATATCCTCAGCTTGGTGTTTAGCCTATGCTTAATGGAAAAGTGAAACAGTCAGGAAAATTTGGGATGCCGGGGGGCATAAGGAAAATAAATTTAAACTCCATCTTAAATGTTGATTCAATGTAGGCTTGTAAAGCAGGATTGTATAGGGGGATCAGCGAGACAGGGAGAACGCCATGGATCACAGAAGCGCTTCGGGTCACCTCTAATGGCAAACGACCCAGAAAGGCGTTTATTAACCCTTTAAATAGTTCTGACTCCTAACAACTCTATTGGTACATGAAATATGTTTATACTTAATAATTGGTCAGTGTACAGGTGTCACCTTGGCGGTGGTACTGGATAAGTGAAAACATGTGAGCTATTGGACAAGAAACAAAAATATCCTGCCATCAACTTTAAGCAAATGCTACATGTACAGGCTTCTGCTGTGGGCAGGAAATGCTGACTCACTTAAGGTCGTACTGCTGGTGTTAACATCTTTTAAGGACAAAGAACAGCTAGGCTTCAGGTCCATCTTAACCATAGAGCCAAATCAGACCAGCTGTCAGCCTACAATTCAAGATTTGATGGGATAATCATAGAATCATAGAATGGCTTGGATTCGAAGGGACTTTAAAGATCATCTAGTTCCAATCCCCTTACATNGCCATCAACTTTAAGCAAATGCTACATGTACAGGCTTCTGCTGTGGGCAGGAAATGCTGACTCACTTAAGGTCGTACTGCTGGTGTTAACATCTTTTAAGGACAAGGAACAGCTAGGCTTCAGGTCCATCTTAACCATAGAGCCAAATCAGACCAGCTGTCAGCCTACAATTCAAGATTTGATGGGATAATCATAGAATCATAGAATGGCTTGGATTCGAAGGGACTTTAAAGATCATCTAGTTCCAATCCCCTTACATGGCAGGAACACCTTCCACCAGACCAGGTTGGTCAAAGCTCCATCCAACCTGGTCTTAAACACTTCCAGGAATGGGGAGTCCATAACTTCTGTGGGCAATCTGTTCCAGTCCCTCACCACCCTCATAGCAAAAACTTGCCCCTAATTTCCACATCTAAACCTATTCTGTTTCAGCTTGAAGCCATTCCCTCTCGTCCTATCACTACATGCCCTTTCTCAGTCTTTCTCGTAAGCTCCCTTCAGGTACTAGGAGGCCACAACCAGGTCACCCCTAGCCTTCTCTTTTCCAGGCTGACCAAACCGAATTCTCTCAGCCTTTCCTCATAGAAGAGGTACTCCATCCCTCTAATCATCTTTATGGAANTCTGTTCCAGTCCCTCACCACCCTCATAGCAAAAACTTGCCCCTAATTTCCACATCTAAACCTATTCTGTTTCAGCTTGAAGCCATTCCCTCTCGTCCTATCACTACATGCCCTTTCTCAGTCTTTCTCGTAAGCTCCCTTCAGGTACTAGGAGGCCACAACTAGGTCACCCCTAGCCTTCTCTTTTCCAGGCTGACCAAACCGAATTCTCTCAGCCTTTCCTCATAGAAGAGGTACTCCATCCCTCTAATCATCTTTATGGAACTCCTTTGGACTCACTCCAACAGGTCAATGTCCTTCCATTGCTGAGAACCCCAGAGCTGGATGCAGCACTCCAGATGAGGTCTCACCAAAGCAGAATAGAGGAGGAGAATCACCTCCCTCAACCTGCTGGCCATGCTGTTTTTGATGCATCCCAGGATACAGTCAGCTTTCTGGGCTGCAAGTGCACATTGCCGCGTCATGTCCGGCCTCTCATGCAACAGCACCTCAAGTCCTTCTCAGCAGGGTTGCTCTCAATCTGTTTATCTCCTAGCCAATATTGATACAGGGTTGCTCCAACTCAAGTGCAGCACCTTGCACTTGGCCTTGTTAAACCTCCCCATGGGCCTGCTTCTCAACCTTGGCATCTCATACTTCAGGTATGTCAACTCCACCACTCAGCTTGGTGTCATTTACAAATTTGCTGAGGGTGCACTTGATTTCTTTGTCTGTGAAGGTATTAATGAAGGCATTAAATAACACTGGCCCCAGTATGGACCCCTGAGGGACACCACCTGCCATTGATGCCTATTGGGACTCTGAATCATTGATCACTACTCTTAGGGTGAGACTGTCCAATCACTTTCTTTCCATCCAATAGTCCACTCATCAAATCCATCTCTTTCCAGTTTAGAGAGAGGGATGTTGCTGGGGATCATGTCAAAGGCTTTCCAGAACTCCACATAGATTACATCTGTAACCCTTTCCTTGTCCATATCTCCTGATACGTATTGTCTGCTCCTGGGGCCAGCTTGTAAACTTTTTGTCAAATTATAAATGTATGAAACAAAAATACTAATGTGGCTAAGGGTTTTAATTGAGCAATGATGGAAAATACTGAAAAAGTTAAGAACTGGTGTGTACTGTCAGGACAGAACTGCAATAAGAGGTCAGGAAGATGTTGTACCCTGATACAAACTGAGCAAAGAAGCTACACCTCGTTTCAGCTTTGTCCCTTCCTCTAGGAGCATTAGATCTTCTAGAACTCCTGAACAATAACATAATACTGCTCTCATTTTAGTGAGCAGTAGATTTGGTCCTTCCATACCTGTCTACATAAACCAAACACAGAAATATCAGCTCCTTATTAAAAGCTCAGAGAGTTTTCAAGCAATAATTTAAAAAAAAAAAAAAAAGGGTTAAAAGAAGAGCTTTTGAGAAAATGAACATTTAAATTGAAATGAGAGTTAATAATTGTTCTCAAAAATTGTTTAGTGTCTTGGGGTTTCCTGGATATTTTAATAATGTATTTTATTAAAAACCATGTACATATATAAAAAAAACCTCTGAAGGTACTTCAGAAAATGAGACAATTAGACAACCCAATGGCAGAACAAGATTATTATAGAAAAGTGCATTAGAACGAATAGTGCAAGCTACCCCTACACACTGATGGATTTATAATTAGCAGGAAACACTTAGGGAAGAGAACTGGATGTCACTGGAGCGGTTAGGTGAAAGCATCCCTCCGAACTCTATAACCCAGCAGAGACACCTGAAAGACATATGATTGTTTGAAGGGTAGGATACAGAATAGAATAATATTGATGACATATATTTCAAAAATTCCATGTTCATTGCTGCAGTGATCCTTTTGATGTTAAATCATACAACAGAAGAGAAACAGTCCAAAGACTGGAAATGAGAATTTAGAAACCTTCAACTGGAAGAGAGATCAAAAATATTAAGTCAATTTAGCTTATAGAAGAGATGAATAAATGGTGGTAGGTTAGGGGTTTATATAATAAATAATAATAGTAATAATAATAATTATTAATAATAATAATATAATGTAGTGAATGACATCCCATTTGATCATATGCTTGTCTCTCTTTCACAAAACTTAAGAAAAGGTGAATACCTAATGAAATTAACGCCACTTGAATAAGTTTGCTGCAGCTTTTAAAATAGTCCTAGTGCATGCTATCCATTTCACATTTCCTGTAGGTTTCAATATTTTTCCTGACAGGGGTTTTTAGATTTAAATGAAAATATATCTTAATGTTAATTAACTTTTTTATGACTAATAGGCATCAGCAATGAAAGTTTAAACTTTAGATTTTGCAAATAACAGGCATTCAAATCTTTTATTTGTAAGAAAAACAAAAGTTTTTCTTCCTAAATAGATGAAGCAGTGGTGAAGAAAACTGCAAAACAAATATGAAATTTAATAATGGCCCTCCAACAGCTTGCCCTCAGATTAGGAATTCATTAAACAATGGTTGAGCAGGAGAGACAATTAAATTGTTCTCATATGAAATATCTATCCATATTATGAATATTGCATATGACAGTACACATTTCTGAGGGAAGTAGTCAAAAAATTTCATTTCAGAGAATCAGCAAGAGGCTTGATTTCAACCTCCAGATATTTCCTTCTTTTTTCACATACGAAATAATGATAATAATAATAGCAACAATAATTGGGGTGCTGATGTATAAACAAAGTTGGTATACAGAATTTTAATAACATAATGTAGGCTTCTGATAACTGTAGACAGAAGCTTACGCTAGTGACCTGACAGATATTTCAGATACATATTTTATGTGCACTTATAAAAAGACTAAAGGAGGGGCTGGTTAAATGTTCATGGCAGCATCAAAAAAAGTCAATGAGATTAAAAGTCAGGAAAAAAAAAGGCAAACATAAATAGAATTTACAGTACTGTGTATCATGATGTGTAATGAACATCAAACAGTGTGAGAAGTCTATCTCATACTAGCATTCAATCTTGTCATATTTTGTTGATTTTAAACTTTACTTGTGACTGACAAGCTGTAATGGAAGAAGAATCCAAGAAAATAAACTTTCTCCTTTACTGGACACTTCAATGTATAGATCAAGTATTTACTGAGAATAAACTAAGACACTGAAAGTCACTGGCAAATATTAAACAGCTTATCTAAAATATGCTTTAAGAGTATTTTTTTAAGACAAGAAAATGGAATACAAATAACACTTTACATAGTGTTTAAAGCTAAAAATAAAACCTGTTACATCAGTTGGTGATGATAATTAAATAATCATTAAATTATTGATCTACAGCTAAGATTAAGATGACCAAAAGTAATATAAATATAATAATAAGCAATACATTCAAAATATATTTGAGATAATATGTACCTAAATCAATGCTTTCAGAGGAAAAGCTATGCGCAAAATAAAAATATGTGTATTGTGCAGATTTGTTCCTGTTGTATCCAGATACAGAAAACTGACAAACACAGAGACCAGACTGGCAATCTAAACTCTGATGTTTGGCTTTTCAGTTCTAATTCAAAACATAAATGGTGTGACCATCTGACAGCTTGAGGGGATAATATTCATAAAAATGTTTTATTCTCTTAAAAGGCCAAAGACTGGATCCAGCCTATGGAATCTATTAGTCCATGACATCAGGTTTATTGTTATTAAGCTTATATTAATTTCTTCTTGTTATTTCTTCATGTTATCAAAGTCCAGTACCAGATAAGGGAATAAAACTTGCAGCCTCTCAGTTTTTCTTGCATTTTATTAAGTTCTTATCACAACTTCAGCATGTCACCCAATCCTGGGTTTAACATACCAGAGCGTGTGCTGCTAAAAGCCTATGCTGCAAAGCGTGAAGTGTGTCAAATGGCAGCTGCATCTAAGTTTTTAAGGACTCTAATAACCAATGATATAATAATACGTATTATGTTTACAATTCTGTACCAGTAATCCTAACTTGTTACTAACACGTCTTCTCTACCTCAAATCTATTCTACCAATCTGCAAGTGCCAGCTCTACTGCAGTACAAAGGGCAAGAAGAAGAAGAAAGAACCCAGGACAACACCCAAAATCTTCCATCTTGTCTTCTTTTATAACTATACTACAAAACCTAAAACTACAAGTTTTACTTCTATGACAAACTAAACTATGATCCAAATTATATTTTTATTGTTTTTGCTTCCTCCATCAATGTTGGAAGCTTTTCCCAGGGAGACAGATCAAAAACTGTATCCTGCTGGGGTCTCTGTGAGGATCCCAGATCCTCCAGGGCAATTTGAGGTGTAGTCCCAATATCCTGAACTCCAACAGTTTATTTCAGAGGAAGCAAGAGAAATAATCAGGACAGTGACTGAAGATCCATGGATAAATATTTCCTACACTAGTGCATACTTCAAGAACTCCCTCAGTAGCTTTCCTTGATGTCTTCATTTCTCTGCCACTCTTCTATGCCCTAATCACCAGCAACACTCTAGATATTCAGCTGTATGTAGCCACAGAAAAATGTCTTAGCATGTGTTCCCAGCAGCATGACAATTGGCTACTTCCAATTTAGATTCAGACTAGGTTCAAAACTTGCAAGGATGTCCCATTTCTTTTCTAAATCTTAAACTTGTTAGGGTGTCTCATTTCAGTATGCATAATATTATTTTCCCTAGCCTTGACAAATGCAATATTGCCCCACTTAGATTTATCCATAATGATTATTTTCCTAGCCTGTTACTTGGTCATGCCATGACCCTAACATACTTTTGCTGGTGTCTCTCTGCTTGGCTGATTAAACTATTTTCCCACGCTGCCCTTATTTCATTATTATTTTTTGCATTTTCCCACTCTGTGTATTGCCTTTTATTCAGTATCAGTAAAGGGATTAAGATTGTCCACCTCCACTACGTGCTTATTATATTTTCAGGAAAGCACCTTAACCTTCAAGGTTGCGAGAGTATAGCAGTGTATTACTAAAAGTGCACTGGTAAAACCAGAGAGTCTTTTGGCTTTTTCAGACTGTGTTTTTAAAAGTTGAGCTGTTCTGAAATGTTTTTATCTAGGCAGACTTTGTTTTAAGCAGGATGATGATGTGCTTGTTCTGCTAAATTAGGTAAATTGGCATATGGTGCAGAAATACGCGTGCCAGCTGCGCAAATGTTGTCTGTACTGGTGATATATTCTCATTAAAGAAAAAAATAAAACATCCATGCTCATCAGAGCTAGAATGCGTTGAGTAGATGCAAGGCAGGTTGATGTTTTTAACCTGGTTCAAGCAACCAAGAAATCCTGCCAGCACTGTGTCTGGGTGTAGGCCAAGTAACGGAAATAAGGTATGCCTTGTGCTCTCCTGTCCTTACTTTGCAGAGTATCAGAGAGGAGGGAATGTGACTCTCTGTGCTGTTCAGGCATGGATTTGCTGGGGGTGAGAGAGGAGAGGGATTGAGAAAGAATCTTTAGCTGGTGGATTCCTACTGCCTGGTGTGAAACGTGTGTTCATCCACTGTGTAAAAAAGGTGTCAATGTGTAACCAATTAGCCTGGTTGGACTTGGAGGAAACTTTCATTCTTTTCAGTTACAGCATCTGGTCCCAAATATTGAATTAAAGATTATTTGTTTATCTATTAGGAGAGGAAGAAGAGAAGAGGAAAAAGGAGAGTGAAAGCCCTTCTTCAGGACAATGAATCAGGAGACAAGGCATACAATTTATTCTTGACAAAAGTCTAAGGAAGAAACATCTTAAATCTTACTGCTCTAGGACAAAAAGCAGGCCTTCACAACCACACTTGATTTAGACTCCTGTTATGGATTTTCAACAGAATTCAAGACATTCTGGATATCCAAAGAAACTAGTCTCCCCAGTACAGGAAGGTTTGAAAGTAATCATTAGATCTGCAAGCACTTCCAAAAGTGCTTGGGAAGAATCTCAGGGAAAAATATCTCAAGGTTTTTGACACAAGGGATTGTCTCAAAACACTTTTTAGAGTAACATGTCATTAACAGAAAAAAAAAATAGAACAATTAAACACTGAAGGTAGTTCAAATAAACAAAGCTTGAGCAAAGTTATTAGTGTTTTATGATCAAAATAGTAGGAACTAAGTGAGGTTTGCATTTGTATAATGATGTAAAAGGTAACATTTATAATACATAATAATGTAAGATGTGAATAAAAGAATAGTCTGCAAGATGTGTGAAGTAATCCTTCTGCCTTATTTAGAAAAGTTTTGGTTAGAATACTATATCCAGTTTTGGGCTACTCTTGTAAAAAAAAGTGGTTTTCCCTGGACTCATTTGACATAAATATCTAGAACTCTTGAAATCAGCTGCTGTGTAATGGACTGTGATATTTCAGGCTGTTTAGCTTAGAGACACAAAAGCTTAAAGCTGACAAAGGTTGGACACAATAATTTTTAGAAACAATAATTTTTGTCCAGTTATAAAAAGAGAAGATAGAAGGAAAGAAGTGATCAGGTGAATGTAGTACTATTACTCCTTAAATCCCACAATACTAGAACTAGGATGCTAAGCAGAAGTAATAGGAGACTGGTTAAAAATATAAGACAAGGAATGTGTTTGCATGAAGGCCAGTGAATTCCTGGAACTTTCTCTTACAGGAGATTTTTATGTCAGTCAGGATCAGCATGTTCTAGAAGGGATTGAAAAAATTCCCGGGTAGCAGATACACAAAGGGATGCTAAAAGGACTAGGAAAGGGATTTTCCCTCTAGAATGCCAAGTACTATACTTGCAGATATAAGAAAAGTACAACAGGAATGGTGCGGAAAATGAGCAAGCTTACCTACTCCCTCTAAATAGACTTTCTCATTGCTATTGTCTGAGACAGAGTACTGCACTTGATGTATATTAGTCTGACCCAATAGAAAACTTATTGCATTTATCAGATAGATCTATATTTTATCCATGGGAGGGCTTAAAGAAAATTAAGCCTTCCTCACTCTCTCACCTTAAACTATAATATTTTCATGAATGACAGGATACCTTTTAGCAATTTGGATTATGGAATATTCAGACACTCCTTCTGGATATATAGGCAAAGACAATGATATTAATAGTTCAAATTTAATTTCTTTAGACAGCTATGTTCTGATGGGTTTTAATTTTCTGTGTTAGGACAAATCAAACCAGGGAACCCGCTATTCTTATTCTTTCAATGTTATTTAAGGCTAGGCAGGCCTTGGAGGGCATTAATCTTCTGCCAGTCCAGAGGGAAGAGAACACATTTTCCAAGCTACTGGTGGAATTCATCTATCTCTGCAGAGAAGATTTTTCATTGCCTACTCACTGAACAGCCTAACAAGGAGTGGAGTGGGCTGCAAAGCTATCAATGGATTCTGGAAATGTGCTTTGCCCAGAAATCACATTTGAGCATCTTATGATCCTTCTGCACGAAAACAAATAGAAAATCCTACACTAGAGATTTTGATCAAAAGTAAAGTGGTTTTATAAAAAGATATATAGGTCTGCAAACTGATCCCTTCCTTCTTTTCAGTGTCCATACTGGACTACCCATCATAGCTGGCATATGTAAGGAACTTTTCCAACTCCCTTGGGATAGAAAGTCTGTAGTGATTTGTCTAACATTTTAGTGTTAAAAGAAATGCAATGTAGTCAACTAATGTAGCAGAATGTGAAAGAAAAGGCATGTGCTGCTGTTGGTGAGAAAGACAACTGGCTTCCCACATAGAGAGCATGTATTTAATTTCTTTCTGACCACACTTTCTGAAACTGCTCTTGCCATTTTTAATTTTATAGTGTGCTACCACTGTGCTCAGATTCAGGATGGAACTGGTAAAATTAAGAGACTTCAACTAGGGCACATATTTCTTTTAGGTGAAAGTAACTCATTACGCGAATTCCATTATGCCATTGATTTATGATGCCAGTGTTATATGCTGCTGTATGTCACTATTCTGTTGGTTGACATATGTCACAGATATTATAGCAGGAAACACATACTGCAGATCAAGCTAGAAGACAGAGGAGGAATTAATTGCAATGTTAAAACCTATGGCCTGATCCAGAGGGTCCAGGAACAGATACTGTAATGGATATACCTTTAAAGTGTTGTCACTCATGATTAAATTGCATGTTAATAGGAAGTACTATAGCAGGAGCCACCTGTTGGAGTCCAGGATGACGAGTCTACACCTCAGATTGCCCTGGAGGGTCTGGGACCCTTATGGAGTCCTTCCCTGGGAAGGACTTCCAAANAGAAGAGGTACTCTAACAAATATCAACGAGTACCTTGAGAGCCACCTAAACCAGTGGAAGACAAGCCTCACAAGAAGCAGTGCAAGAGAGGCAGTGGTCTGACCTGAGCTGCTTTTAGTGTCCAGTAATGCCACACAACACACCGCCTCTCCTACCTGGAGTGACCACTCTAACAGGTAGAGACCAAAGTTATGGCCTCAACAAACTCAGCAGACATTTCTGAATATTATATTTTATAGTCTTTTTTATGGACATTTGACAGGGGTAGTCCATAGATTGAGGGAATGATACCTGTGTGTGTGTATATATTTATATATATACATATATATATATATAACAGTATAGGATGGGAAGTAGTGGTTAATAGGGATCTATTTTATAGTATGGGACATGAACATGATATAAATGGTATGGGATAAAGGGTGAATATTGTACTGGTTTTGGCAAGGATAGAGTTTAACTTTTTCATAATAACTTGTATGGGGCTGTGTTTTGGTTCTGTCAACAAAACAGGGTTGATAGTGCAGAGATATTGCTGAGCAGTGCTAACACAGAGGCCTTCTCTGCTTCTCACTCCACCCTATCAGTGAGTAGGCTGGGAGTGCACAAGTTGTGAGGGGACACAGTCAAGACAGCTGACCCCAACTGACCAAAGGGATATTCCAGACTGTATGACATCACACTCAGCAATGAAACCTGGCAGGTGGAGAAAGGCTGGCCGTGGCTGACATTGCCTGGGGACTCTCTGAGTGTTGGTCTGTTGGTGCTGAGCAGCTGGGTGCTTTTACATCACGTGTTTTGTCTCTATTCCCCTTTATTGTTTTAGTTTTGTGGGTGTAGTTTTTCTTTTTGGTTTTCTTTGTGTTTTTTCTTTGAGGATTTTTTTGTTATTAAACTGTCTTTGTCTCAGCCCATGATTTCTCTTACCCTTCTTATTTTCTCCTCCATCCCACTGTGGGAGAGTGAGCAAACAGCTGTGTGGTGCTTAGTTATCTATTGGGATTAAACCATGTCAACTGAACATACAGAACTGAACATATAGGTCACTTAGAGACTTGACTGATATGAACGTATAGATCATGAAACCTTTACTGTATCAGATTGTATTGCTTTTCCACAGAGGTGTCTGTCATTTACATTACAACTCCTTACATTGCTAAATCAACCTAGAATATGCGCTAATACATGATACAGAGCTCCCAGTGAGGGTGATCAGAGTAACCTTACCGTGAGAAAGAATTAACCTCATACAAGTTTTATTGTCACAGAAACAGTAGGTACCATCAAACATATTGGAATACATGCTTTACTCTCTGTGAATTTTTTTTAAATAAAACCAATGAACTCCCTGTGAGACTAAATCTATACACTATTGCCAAGGAAAACCTGTTTCCAGATAAATAATTAATTATATGAATTTAAAAAATATAGGTTTCCAATTTTCTTTGTTTTTATTCTTAAACACAAAAGTATTTTCAAATGTTGATATATTTGGAAATAAAGAAATAGATGGTGCTATTCCCAGTTGGTAATTCAATGAACACAAAATCATGAATTTCTTTGGAAAAGGTCTTCTTGCATATTTCTAGATGCAGCTACAGCTTGGAAACAGGTATTAAAAAGTGCATAGAAGAATGATTGTACTCCCTTGAGGATATTCATTGTGGTTTATCAGAAAGCAGTAAGAGAGAAAATCACTTTATTGACCATATATTTCTTTCTAAAAAATGTTCATGGTATGAGAGCAAAGTCTAAATATTTCAAAGATATTGATATGAAACATTTACAGAAAAGTAAAACTTTCACAAGGAAAGAACAAAATCTTGTGAGATTGAACTGATATGAGCAGAGTTTATTTTTTTAGAATGTACACCCCCACAAACAGCAATATTATGCAGGATTCATCTCCTAAATTTGACTTCTACAGCACAGATGTCTACATTTAAGTGTATCATCCAGAGCTCTTTTCTTCCTGTCAGTGTAAAGTAAAGCACTTTGGAGAACACTTCATCCTAAACCAGAACATTCATACAGAGTGACTCTTTCTCACCGAACATCATGCTTTATCAGAAAGTACTACTTGGGGTGTTAACCATAGGAATGCTTGTCCAGCAGGCAGTGCTCCACTGGAGCAGCCTGCCTAACAGACCTCTATCACAGCGCAGCCTTTGAGCAGTCCATCTGGTGCATCTGACATGTGAGAGAATTCTATGTTTCTGCTCCCTCTGCAAGGCAGCCTCATTGTGGCAGATCTAAATGTGGCCTCAAATTCTGGGTTCTGAGATCTGAAGCCTGCAGACTGTAAAAGACAAAACATGATGTCAAGATGATGTGAGTACGAAGAACCTCAAAGTCTGTGCTGGAAATGGATTTCAGCTATGACTATTCTGTAAGATGTCCAGAAGCTCTAAAAAAAGCATATTGACTGTCACACAAGCTGAAAGGTCTCAGAAAGACTCCCAGAAGTTTTTACTACTAGGAAAGTCTACCACTGGCCTCATTTTAGCAGGATGACAAAAGTAGGTTTTGAATACCATACTCACGTTTGGACTTCTGTAATAGATGACTAAACATAGGTATCGCCTTTTCAAACTGAATTACATTCTAGAATTTAGAATCGCTGTTGTGACTGTGTGAGTCTGTAGCTCTCTCACCAGTCCTCTGTCATATTCCTTAGCTTTGTGGACAAGTCATATATATGTTCGTGACATTTCAAATGCAGCAGTCAAAGTTGGCAAACGACATCCTACACATTATGATTTCAAGATATTTTTGATAAGCAGATAACTGTCAAATTGGCAGAGGTCAAATAGATCATACTAAGACTCTTTAGAAGTTGCATTAAAAAAAGATATCAAATCAGGGGTTTTTTTGGAAATAATGAATTCTTGTGAACAAATACAATGAAAATGAACATGTGATTTCCTAGTGTGAGAGGTAATGAGATAACTACTTGACCCCTTGGTGTTGGAATAATTTTTAGGAATGATGTTACAGCATGCAATGTCTTAGGTCCTAGCCTGAGTATAACTACGTGGTCTGAGCATGAAAAACTGTTGGACAGGATTTGTGAAGTGTTAGGACAAAGCAAATAAGGGAGAGAGAAGCTATGACAAAAGTTACAGATAGTGCCATGAGGTTGGGCTGGCCACATGTGTAGCTTCTGTGTATTGAGGAAGAGTAGGAGTCAATAGATACCACAACAGTGTACAGGTGACAATACAAGACCAACTGAGACCTCCTGGTTGCTCTTCATAAGCTGATTCAGCAACTGGAGACCATTGGATTGTCCAACAAGACTTGCCCATCTTTTAATATTCGCATAAGGCCAGTACAAAAATCTAACTGAGATCGGAGGCTAACAATGAATTATCATGGCCTGAAGGAAGTCATGTCACCACCTAGTGCTGCCCTAGTGGACATGCTAGAACTCCAGTGCAAACTGTAGTCAAAGACAGCTAAAGTGGTATGGAACAACAGATGTTACCAATGCATTTTTTTCTTGACTCCCTTGGCACCAGAGTGCTGGCCACAGTGTGCATCTACTTAGAGGGGTACTTAGTACACCTGAAATCAACTCAACCCAGGTATAGAGACACAACTCTACTGTTTGCTATGGGCTGATCCAGACTGCACTGGAACAAGGGGAAGTTCCTGAACACCTGCAATACATTGTTGATATCATTGTGTTGGGTGGCATAGCAGAGGAAATGTTTGTGAAAGGGAAAAGAGTAATAATGAAAGCTGATTTTGTCATAAAACAAAGGTCAAAACACCTGCAGAGGAGAACCACTTTCCTGGAATAAAATGGAAAGATGTATGTTATTGTATCCCAATGGATGTGATAATAAAATAACAGCTAGTGTCTCCATCAACTAACAAAAAAAGAAGCACAAGCTTTCTTGGGTGGTGTGGGTTTTTGGAGAATGCATATTACAGGTTTCAGACATCTCTATAGAGTGACTTGGAAGAAGATTGGTTTTGAATAGGGCCCTGAGCAGCAGTAAGACTTTGAAGAAATTAGATGTGTGATGGTTCATGTGGTAGCACTTGGGTCAGTCTGGACAGGACAAAATGGAACCTCTGGCAGAAAGCATCTGAAGATACTCAAGGTTGGGATCTAAGGTTTTAGATATGAGGTTTAGAGAATCCAAGGCTCAGTACTGAAGAAGAAAGGGGTTTGAGACACTTCCTGCATAAGTGATACTGAAAACCAGCTCTGCTTGGCAGCTTGATCACCCTTGCTGGGCTGGATGTTCAAGGAGGAAGTCCTCTCTATGCATCATGCAACCCATGCTACATGCAGTCACACTGATAACATAATGGGCTTTAATGTGCAGCCCTGGAAATGATCACGGTGGCCAGAAGGAAGAAAATGCAGAGTGCTGTTGAAGGAGGTTGAAACATATAGGTTGCAAAAATTGTTGAATATTGATGAAAGAGTATCTGAATATGTACATACAAACATCTAGGTATGCTATAGAACTGTATGAACTCTTTACTTCATACACAAAAAAATACCACATTCAGCAAAAATGTCTGCATTGGTTTAGGGTATTTTTTCTTTTCTATGGGTGTAAGATGGTATAAAGATTTTGAAACTTCAGGTTAGTTATATTTTTAGCATTTGTAGAACAGAAATAGTGCGAAGAATAGAGAGCTTGAGGTATTTAATACAAATACTGTAGACAAAAAAGGAAAGGAATCAGTGGTTTGGGTTAGAAGGGACCTTAAAGACAAGCTAGTTCCAACCTCCCTGCCATGGGCAGGGATGCCTTCCACTAGGCCAGGTTGCACAAAGCCACGTCTAGCCTGGCCTTGAAAACTTCCAGGGATAGGACATCCTCACCTCCTCTAGGCAACCTGTGCCAGTGTCTCATCGGCTTCCAAATATCCAATCTAAATCTACTCTGTTTTATTTTAAAGCCCTTCCTCCTTATCCTATCACTACACTCCCTTGTAGAAAGTCATTCTCCTATTCTCTTGTAGCCCTCTTTAGGTACTGGAAGGCTGCTATAAGGCCTCCCTGGAGCCTGCTCTTCCCCAGTCTGAACAACCCCAACTCTCTCAGCCTGTCTTCATTGGAGAGGTGCTCCATCCCTCTGGTCATCTTTGTGGCCTTCCTGTGGACTCGCTTCATCAGGTCCACATCCTTCTTATGTTGAGAGCCCCTGAGCAGGATGCAGTTCTTCAAGTGGGGCTTCATGACCATGGTCTCCCCCTCAACCTCCTGGCCACGTTCTTTTGATGCAGCCTAGGATATAGTTGGCTTTCTGGGCTCCAGGTGCACATTAACAGCTCATGTTGAGGTTCTTGTCAGCTACACCCTCAAGTTGTTCTCCTTAGGGCTGCTGTCAATCCATTTTCCACCCAGCTTTTACACATTCTTCAATTCAGTTCTAATATGAATTCACCAAGTTTACTTGTTTCTGCCTAAGAGTGTAAATGAGAGATAGGTTTCCAAAATTTCATTAGAGAAAATGGAATGGCCCTAATTCAGTGGCATTATTATATGTTCTAGTTAGTCTCCAGATGCCACTCTGAAATATGGAGAACTTCTGTAGGTCCTGTATCATATCTGCCAGCTCTTTGCAGATTTTTTGAGTATGTTGATATTACACTGTGTGCCTTTGTTTAGGTAACCAAATCTCACTTGGAGACCTACTAAAAATATTTCAAATCTAGTGCTCTGCCGTAAGCCTCACTTTAGTTTCTACTGCAAATTCAGAAGCCCTAGAGTATCAAAGACATCTGCACAAGGCTGAGAGATATGACACAAGCTACTAGAGAGTCAAGCCTTTCTGCAGTACCCATTAGAGGCTAAACAGGATATGACTGGTGTTTGAAATGGTATAGACATCTGTGTTTAGGCAGTAGAATAAACCCTCTAAATCTAGATGTCTTAATCTCAGATTGAATTTCACCCAAATAGCCTATGTTTAAAAGTTTAATTAAGTAAACTGATTTGCAAAAGTTGCTGAGAAACCAACATCTCTTACTGAAGTCAGAATTGTATTCAGGGGAGGGGGAGAAAAGTCTGAGTTATGAATAGATATATGAAGAGGAAAAAAAAGATGCCTATACAGTTTTGTCTCCACTTCTAATAAATAGAAATATCTTGAAATGCAATAAACATTTTTTTTTAAATTGCAATTATAGGGGGAGAAATCTCAGATTGCATGATTATTCACATTTGTAGTTTATTTTGCTTTTTCCATGTTTACGTCTCAATCTACTTGAATATTTTCAGTCAATCAAATGTAGCAGGCAGGATTACACACAAGCAAGTTTCAAAGTCACAAGTATTTTCACAAACTGATTGGCACACAGAGGGATTTCTTACAGAATTGCTTCCATGCTCATCCAAACACAAACAATCATGTGTAATTTTATCTGACCTGTGCTAGGGAATGAATTTCAAACACAAATACTGATCCATGCAGTAAAAGAATCTATCTAAAAATAATAATCATAACAAGAGAAATCAAATTCCATCTAAATATTGCCTATCTGCTTACAGATATTGCATGCAGAAAATAGGCTAAATTGATCTTAGGATTTGTTTTGAAATAGACACTATTCTGTGTTACTAACACAGAGAGCTAAGGACTACTGTTGAGTGAATGTAGTTCAAACCAGTTTTGGTGTACACGAAGAATCCTCTGGCAGAGTGAAGACGTACAAAGTCTGTGCTTCCAAAAAGCTACATCAGTTGATGCAGAGTAACAGTATATGTTGCATGTCATAGCCTGTTCAGTATCCCCCTGAACAGAACAGACACTCCTGACAGACCGTGTGAGATCTATACAGCTTTATTTAGCTGTGAGTGCTGACGTCATTTGGTGTATGGTACTGCCTTTCCCCCTTGTTAGTGCTGCCCTGCAGTGCAAGGCTATGGTCAGCCATGCTGCACCATCTTCCTCTTTCACGTTACCAGTCTTCACCTCTCTGTTGTGTTTTGATAGTGTTATCACCCAGGTCTGTACTGGGAATAGCTGGCATGATTGAGGGTTAGTGGTGGCATATGTGTAGAAAGTAATTTCTGCAGCCAGATAGAGAAGTCCATGTTGCTCCAGCTCACACATATTTATGCAAGAGAAACAGCTGTTAGGGGTGAAAGACATGGGTGATATGCTTTTGGGGGGAGACGTGGTGAAAAGTGCTAAGGGAGACATGGATAGAAGCTGTTAGAGGAGTCTTAAGGAGAGAGACTCCCGGGAAGACATGTAGGAGACAGGTTCTTGGGAAAACACACAGGTCAGAAGCTTTAGGGGGAAAATGTAGGGAGTATTTTGGGAAAGACACATAGCGAGGTGCTCCTGGGGCCACACTTAGGAAGAGACTTTTGGTGACACACAGAGTAGGTGCTCTGAAAGATGCTGTTGGAGACATGCAGGTGTCACAGCTCCAGTGGTAGATGAGAGAAACATCATGAATATATGAGAGACTCCATGAATACCTGAAAGAGAACCTTAATGGAGATCCAAAGTGACCAGAAGAGAGAGCACCAAAATGACTTCCAGGGGACCTCATGGCTACTCATCTTAAGATTGTGCACTGTAAACCTGACACTGCTGAGCTGACCTACCCAGCCTTCCTCCCAGACCTTGCCATCTCCCTGTCTACAAAGTAGGGAGGTCATGTAGTACTTAAAATGATTTGAATATCTGTGAATAAACTGTTTTTATGTCAGTGCCCATTTAATCCATGTCAGCAATTTTTTTCCAGACCATGATAAGATACCCTGAAATCTTGTGGTGTTGTTTCAGAACAAAAACGCCCTTCTCTTTTTTCCCCTTATTTCAAGAATAAACTTTTTTTTTTTTTCCTAGAGAGACAATAACAGAATAATTTAAACCTCTTTGTACACTTTAAAATCTGTTGCTTTGACAAACTTACCTCAATGTATTCTTGTACTTCTGTACACAATTTGGAGATTTCTTTTCTTGATAGTAGCATTTACCATCTGCATAGACTCTTTTCAACAGAAGACATCACCAGGTCCTCTGGCAGATCACTTTACTTACCATAGAAGCAATTATTCCCAACAGGCCTCAGAAGCTGGGCTTTCTTATGTTTGTCCATCATCCCAAAACTGCATGAGTGTTGAAAATGTTTCATTTGGAGAAACAAATTCTTATGCCCTCTTTATTGGTTTGGTCTTCATATACAAAACTGGTTTGAACTGCATTCACTACACAGTCACTAGTACAACTCCAGTTCTTTATAGCCTATGACTATAAAGAACTATAGGAAGACAGTACAACAAATTCACAGTACTAACATCCAATAAATTGCAATACTTTTATTCTGTAGTTAAATAGTCAGTGATAGATGACTATAAGCTACACTGGGTTAGCAGAGATAAAAAGTGCAACCAATATTGTGAATACTGAGATCTCTAGTGTGTACTAAAACAATAAGAAAGAAGAAATTACTGAAAGATTATCTTTGCTTATNAACAGAACCATATATTATGGAAATATATAACATAGAAATAAATGCAGAATATACGCCGCAACACTTACCAATGTATTTTGATTGAGTATCACAGAAGAAAGTGGTCATTTTATCCTTCTTCCCTGTTGTATTCTAATTCATATACTGCAAATGGGGGAATAAAGTTTTTGTTTTATTTTACTATTGAACTAAGCTCATTATCTCTGGTGTACAGTCCAGTAATAACACTACAAGACTTTAAAGTCACATAAGCTCACCTGAGTGTTCACCAATAACTATGAAACCTGCCTAATTATTTCTTTTGTTTAGTTAGAAAATTTGACCTGGCATGTTTTCCTAACTAAAAGACTTAGATGCTATTAACTTACAGTTTTTATTTTCTTACTGTTTTGGAGTGACTTTA